>CM034156.1:483492390-483839890 GCA_019776745.2 Taxus chinensis
CCATGCGTAGCCAAACCTAACTCGATCCATGCCTAACAAACCTAACTTATTCCATGCCTCGCCAAACCTAACTCAACCATGTCTAGCCAACCTGACTCGATCCATGCCTAAACCATGACTTGAGTCCATCATGCCTAACTCACCTAATTTCCATCCATATCAAAACAACAAACACATATCTCATCTAACACAAGCCATACATCCAATATCTCATAAACACATCAACACATCACAAAATACCATGTATCTCATCATATAAATCAATAAATGTGTATCACAATAAACTTTTCTATCTCATCATGTCCATCATCTCAAAATGTCAGCACGCAGGCTGATATACAATACAAAATGTCATCCGCACGTAGGCTAGTCTCATATATATAAAAAATAATGAATCAATATAAAATATCTTCAGCACAGACGTCACTATATTCTCAAAATATACAAATCACTCGTACATCCTCACTATCTTCAAAACGTAGGTCGGTATGTGATAAAAAATACAACTATCTTTAGCACACAGGCCAGTATATATATCTAAAAAAATAACTAGTATACATCAAAAACTAGGTGACCACATATCAAGCATCTTACCGGATGTCTTCCATCTTTTTGTCACCTGTACCCTCTAAATTTTGTGTTCCTCTTGGAACCTCACCTAGAGCTGGTCGCCGTTCACTAGTGGCCTCTCCGCTGATTGGGCCTCGGAGCTCATTGACTGCCTGTGCTATCGACACTATGAGTTCAAGATCTCGTCCTCTCACTAGATGCCTGTTATGCCCTGTACTTAGCATAGGACATGAAATCTATCCCAGCCACCATAAGCTGGTCCTGATAGTATCTCACCTCACCTAGGGCATCCCGTAACCTCATTAAAGGCATGGTCTATGGTGGTCCCATAGGTCTTGGCCCGTTGTACCTGCCCTGTAACAACCTGCCCTACACCTACTTGTGAATTAGGACTTGCTCTCAGTGTCTATGGTGGTGTACCCTACCCCTATGCCTGTATCTAGGCCTGTAAGGCCCCAATCTGTGCCTGGGATGTGGCCAACTAGCCTCGTAAACCTACCACCTAAGCCTGTAAGGCTACCAACTGACCATCCCCCCTGACCATCTCCATCCCCTCCATCTACCATCTACACCTGCAGACTGGCCACTTGTATGTGTATCTCTACTACCTCTACCTCTAAACCCTCCAGTTGTGTCTACAGTATACCCAACTGGGTAATTAGCATAGCTACCTACCCCTGTAGGGCATTTCTCTATATTGTAATGGTAGCTAGGTATGGCTACCTTGGTCTGGGTGGTATGGCTCATAACTGAGCCACTCACCACTACATGTACCTATCTTTACATCTGACGTCCTCTTTCTGTCAATCCACTGGCTGCACCTCCTATCCTGTGGGCACTGTAGGCTGTGGTAGAGGTAAGGGCCTCTCCATGTCATCTCTCTGATACTTTGGGAAGGGCAGAGGAATGTCCTGTAAGAGCCCAAACTACCGTCAGACTCTGTCTACCGGGATCATCTCATCCTTCCCAGCATGGCGACCATGTATCCACCTCTCTAGGTGGAGCTTAGCTAGCTCCTCATGCATATGCCTATATGAGGGGAATACCACATATGGACTCCATATAATGTCCTCCATACAATCCCTCTAGTAACTACTGAAAATGGGCCACGTCATGTGTCGACCTACCCGATCTCCGCTCTCCTTTCACCTTTATCCCACCCATACAAATCTAGGTGGGAATGCATCTACTCGGGGGATCCCTATAGGTCACACACACACTATGTGCTCATATGGCCAACATTGTAGTATAAATGTATAGCACAGGCTAAACCTGCGCAACCACCCATATGCCCACAGTTCTCTGTATAGCTGCACCAACAATGCTGGTGCTTAGGAAAAGCATGTCTCATGCACCATCATATCGTGGAGTACCCCCATTAGTGATCAGGGAAATCATCCACCCTCTGCATCTGACAGTGCATAGCAGCACACTACCTCCATCAACAGAACCACTAGCCTTGTCTCATGTGGATGGGCTAGGTACATCTCTCCATAGCTCAAATTGGTGCTATGGAATCTCATATCAGTTGCTCCCTCACCAATAATAGTCCCAATCAACTCCTCAGAGGTCCTAGAAGAAGATAGAATAAACTTGGGCACCTAATATGGGTAACCATAAAATCTGAAACACATCCCCTAGGGTGATAGTCATCTCACTCGTCGACACGTGGAACGTGTTAGTTGCAGGATCCCATATATCGATGAGTGCAACCATCAAGTTGGGCTACCAAACAACATGTTTGTAGTGATGAAACCCCACTCAAGCCCACTACCTCCACATGTTGCATCTCCAACGAGGTCACTGCAACATGCACTGTCACCAATAGCAGCGGAACCCTATCTCGCATATATAACTGCGCTCTCCCCTGCATCCAATACAGACACAATATTAATTTACTTTTACCATGACCATATTCACCAATTATCATTACCCTCCACCCTATTTTCACCATACCCATCTCAACTATCTAGCCCACATCGTTTTTTGCACCCTTGTGCCTAAAATCTTGACTGGTACTAGTTCATCCTAACTGACTCTGGTCACCCTTAAACAGCATTGGTCACCTGCTTGGTGACCGATACCAGGTTCACCCTTACCGACCATGGTTACCCCTTAACTGGCATCGGTCACCTGTTTGGTGACCGATACTAGTTCCACCCAACCAACGACTGGCCACACTTGAATGACCCGGTCACTATCGACATGGAAAAACCCATGACTTCCCAAAACCCCCCTTTTCTAAAAACCTCCCCCCTTCCCCTTTTTCCTCCACCTACAATGACCTAAACTACCCCTAGACCTCTACCCACCCCACCTATACCATTTACTTCCCTCCCACTTCCTCTTTTTTCCCGCTATTCCTCCCATACCCAAATTTAATTTTTACACACCCACAAAAACAAACAAAAAAACAACCTACAAATAACAATACTCTACTCCTCTAATCTATCAAATCCAAAATGTAGAGTAGGGAACTTACCTCGTCATGTTACCACCATCTCGGTGGCATGTCTGGCCACTGTACTCGGTGGCCCGCCTGATCCCTCTCCAGCCTCTGCCATCACCGAATAGCTACCCATAACCTCTGATCAATCAAATCTCTAGCCCTGATCTCGTGGACCCACTGCTCACCAACCAAACCCTCATTAAATCACACTACTAGCTCACTGTCTCATTTCCTCCAGACACTTTTCTCTCTTTTCTCCCTTTTTTTGTTCTCTCACTTCGCAAATAACAAATGAATACCCAAAAATGTTGATTTTTTTTTTTATAACCAACCCGACCTAACCAATGTTGGTTACCCTTGACCGGCATCGGTCGTGTGCCCTACCTAACCATTGTTGGTTGACCTATACCAACGTTGGTTATCCATGACTGGCATCGGTCACCCTCACCTGCACATTGCCTTCCCTTTTACCCTTTTACCCCACCCTTCACCCTGATCCTTTACCCAACCCCACCTTTACCCAACCCATTTACCTTACCTTTCCTGATCTCCTCATTTCCTACCACCCTTTTTCCTCCTTTGGGGTCTCATTATTTTATGCCTACCTTTTCCTTACGCATGATGTGACCTAGTTATTTGGACCTGGACCATCGCTAGTGACCTTTGACCTCATGTGTTCACTATACCTTGCGGCACTGTTACTTGTGTTGATTGACCTAATGACCTTACCTAGCCTATTGTCATGACTGTTTATCCTGACCCTACCTTTGGTGTACTGGAACATACCTAAACATTCCTACACCTAACCTACGTTGTGTTTCCTGACCATATCCTATACCTTGGATACCAGAATCACTTCAACCTTGTTTGGATAAACCTATCGACCTTAGATGATGTAGAGTTTGCCTTCTCTTCAACCCAGTAGCATGCTGCAGTTTATACGTGTGTGTTTGCATTTGACTGTTACTACCTTTGACCTACACCCATTACCTAGAATGGACCAAGTAGACCTTTTACCCTTTTTCCCTGTGCACACCTACCTTTTCCTCACATCACCTTTTTATCAACCCACTCACTAATTGTGCCTTCGGCCTCATCAGTTCTTGGTTTGAGGGGGATCACCTTCACCCAAACATGGGGCAACCACATCTTATTTTTGTTAGCATTGCTTACCAATACAAGCTACGCAACAAAAAGGGGCAAAATGTAGACACTAAAATTAGGTCACACTCCCCTTTGGTCCCTCGATGAATAAGCACCCTTCATCACATTCACCTAGCCATGGCCCCTTTCACCCTACTAATATTAATTTAATTAATTTAATTAAATTAATGCATTATTTGCACTATATTTATTATTTAAATATCTTATTTTAAATAATATCCACACATATAGTTCACTTAGACACCTCACCAAGCCAACTCAACCTAAGACCTATTCTTAGTAAGTTGCCATAACTAACTAAGACTTACCCAAACCCTAAAAATCATGCCTATATTCCCTCTAACCACATTCTTGCATGCTCACAAGAATCTCCCAGTCTAATCCATGTGGGTTAACGACACAAGATCTGAGGAAATCAAGAGGATCTCCCTAGTTTAGAAAACCTAGGAAATCCCACCTTGACCGATGCCAGTTACCCCTAACCATTTTCGGTTAAGCCAAAACCATCGTCAGTTACCTTTTAAACCCCAAAACAACCTTATTCTCAAGGTTGGAAGTTGGAAGCAAGAAGCAGAAGGTTGGAGAGCATTAACACATCTCATAGAGATAACACATCTTTAGAGAGTGAATTCCAGTGAGAATCCACATGCAAGGAAGGAGATCAAACATCTTTTCCTGCACAACCATCCCAGCCATGATCTGATCTAACCAAGCAAAGAGGAATCCACATGCAGTCCATGTAAAAACTTTCCTTCAGTTGGTGATCACTTGCAACCTTCAAACCTCTCATCAGCACCTCCATCCCTCACTCATACGTATTCAGGACCTAAATTCAAGTAAGTATAACATCATACTTTTCTGGGTTATTTCATTTCATCATCATTTTATCATCTATTGTTTACATATCCACCTCCATATACCCATTAAAAACCTTGTAACATCCTACGCAAATCACCCAATACCTCATCCCACCCAACCAAAGTCCTTTGTGCAATCACAAAGGAGACCCAAAGCTTATTCTGTGGCATTTCCAGATTTCCATAGTGACCGGAACCGGTTACACCTGACCATCGTCGGTTACCCTTAACCAACATCGGTCTCTATATTTTCCCATACAACCCAGAACAAAGACCTACCCACCAAATTCCATCTCACACTCATCCACCTATGATCTATCTAAGACCTCTGTCAAACCTACAGAACTCAGAACCAATCATTTGACCTTTGGATTATATTATAGCTTAGACTATCATATTAGATCTATTCCTTATTTTGTTTTAAGTGAGATACCTAAATCATTTCAAATTACAATAGGATTTACTTTGTTTACAACATTAAATTGTTTAAAACAGTGGACTGACAGCCATCTAGGAAGTATCACACTTCCCTGATGTAGCATACGCTAGGCAGTTCACTGTCCATATTGTTTAACTCCTTTTGGTGGTCTTGCTTTACATTACATGTAGTTCCTCTTAGCCAAAAGGAATCTCTCACGATTAGCTATGGATTTATAATTCATACACGCGCAACAACCCATCAACCAACATTTGAATAGGTATTCCTCCTATGCCCGTTACCCTATTTGTTTCATCAACACTTCAAAGAAACAATCTAAGAAATAGGTGAAACAGTCTTTAGTAACATTTTTTTCTTAATGACATATGAACCCGTACTAGGTGTGTGAATTTACAACACTCAAGATTGTGGTAATGTGCATTTTGTGTTATTTCTTGTAAGATACGATAGAACAAGTTTCCCTCACTATATACCGAGGTTGGTTGTATCCGAAAAAAGGGAACTACTTGTAGCACCAATTGCAACTGGGAATCATGTGACGAACATAATTATATTTTAGCTTGAGCTTGACTTTGGAAAGAGTGGTAGTGTTTGGGCTTGGATAAAAATTGCAAGAATGCTTCAAGCAATGTGTCAGTGTTTGATTAAGAGGAAAAGAATAGTTTTATTTAATTGCAATTCAATGAGAGAGTTATTGTGCTTCATAAAGGTGTTGTTCGGGAATATATGCATCCTTTATTTTCATCTAAATCAAGGGACTTGGTCCTACATACTAGAATATACAAATACTACTTGCATGCATTATAACAATAGCATCGCCTTTGAGCCCAGGCTACTCTGAAGCACCTACTTTGCTCCTATTATATACATACATATATATAGATATATGTATATATGTATATATATGTATGTATATATATATATATATATATATATATATATATATGTATGTATATATATATATGTATGTATATATATATATGTATATATATATATGTATGTATGTATATATATGTATGTATGTATATATATATATGTATGTATATACATACATATACATACATACATATATATATATATATATATATATATATCGATTTTTTTGTTTTCCTTTTCCAAATCTTATACAATGTACGTTATTATTCACATACGCCATGTGATACTGCAATTTGGTAAGCCCCTCTCATGGGTAACACTGTCTGTTCCTTGGGAATTTATATACGCATCGTCAAAATGTTTGTCTTGTCAAACACTGCGACCTATTGTATTTCACTTTAAAAATGACACAAGGTTTTGGGTACTTATAATATGTATCTTAAACAACATCATTTCCAAAAATAAACAACACACAGTTCATACTAACTATACTTAATTATGAGACCAACTCAATCACATAGTTAAATAATTATATTCACTACAAACCAATAGAAATTTGATAAAGTATTTAACAAAATTGTTCACATAGATACATTCATTTAAATATACTCATTACCTTGTTTTTTAAAAAATTGTAATATATTTCCCCCTCCCCTTTATAAAATCAATTCCTATTTTGAAACCTGCATATACTAGCTCCTTTAGGATGACCTAAGACTTGTTTCAATACAAGTGTTTTTTTCTACCATGTGTTTCACCATGCATGGTTTAATGGGTAACACATACACTTTAACATGTACTTAGACATTTACTCAATATGTGCACTTTTTAAATTTTATATACTTCTTTGTTTCCTACACATAGTAGACACCAGTTGTGGAGTCCCTATACATGTGTGGAGGCTGATTCAAGTACCCTCTATTGCTATATGGCTTTATGGGGTTATCGAAACATATACACTTCTTCTTTAGGTGTATGCCCCCAGTGCCAAAGGTGATACACAATGAGCTTGAGCTCATATAACCACGACCGCCTGTTGCACCACCACCACATGGAGTGGAAGTTGACGAAACACTTGGCACCTACTTCCATTGTGTCTACCAATCTTGGATGCAATTTATTTTAGAGGTCCCAATATTATAAAAGGAATTGTAAATAAGAAACATTTTGCCCTTGTTATTTTGAAATAGCCAGTATGTACCTTAGGTTAGATTTTATGCTTAATGGTGCTCTTTATGCAATAGCGCCCTATAAGAAGAACTTGTAATTATTATCTAAATTACGAAGGAACAGTAAAAACTTTTGATTGAAGATTTTAGATAATTGAAGATGGGGATTTATATCTTTTTCTCTTTCAGAATTTATATGGCTTGCCCATTTTTATGTAGTTTTGGTTTTTTATCTATTCTAGATTCATCACCTACTACCATTGCATTTGCAGATCTAGGAAGGAATGAGGTAATATAACTGGTGTGTACTCCAATATTCAGGAAATTGATTTTTTTTTTAAAATAATAGGTGAATAGGTTCAACCAAGAGTATGATTTTATAACCAAATTTGTAATCTAAAATAAATAAATCTACACATTAAAATTGTCATGCATCTATGATTATGTACTTAGCATATAGTTTTGCATTGATACATTGTGAAATGTATCTCTTAGTGCTGAAAGTAATTAAGGTTATGTATAGATAGTTAGTAAGTTCGAGTACTAGAACAATAGTAGCGCTTCACTAATACTATTTTCGCTTTGTTAAAACCACCTCTATAATGGAGTCATATCTAATTGAGCCATTACTGTACCGTATTGCAGTAATATAATTTTACTGTGTAGAATACTAATTTGTGTTAAACCTCGATTTTTGCTTTGTGGTTGAAGCAACTTTGATTGAGTTTTGATAAGATCGTATAAGCTACAATTTCCATCTAGTACCAGAGCTGTTGTAAAATATTTTCTCGCCAATCAATGGAACTAGTAGTAGCCCAAAAAAATACATTGGGAAAACAAAATCCCATACGGATGGATTATTGCTTGAACACGACATCCAAAATATGATATATGAAGACACAAGATTTCATAAGAATCTTGAGGCAGGATATGACTGTGATACTGAACCTGAAATGGCTTAACCAAAAAAATGAAAATGCTTGACTACACATGCTTATATAAAGAGCCTCAAATAAATAGAAGACTCAAAGTAGCACCCTCTCATCTCCTACCTATGATGGGCCTACATCACTGATTTGGTAACATGTGCTGATGAAAAATCAACTTGTAATGTATCCCAAAATACAAGTCAATATTCTTTTTTTTTTATTTGATGTGAGGTACTTTAAAACTTTGGAAAGATTCCATTTAAAAAGTGCCTTGCACATGCAATTTTTGTCTGCCATAGTTTACATTTCCATATCAAGTGAAAACAGTACATAAAGTCATACAAAACTTTATTAAATTACTTTTAAAAAACAAAAGAATATGAAATATTCTTTATTTCAAGTTCAAGACAAATAATTAATCAATATAAGCTATCAAAGTCATAACCCAACTCTATTTTATTAGTCAACTTGTTTCTAATGCTTTAAAATAGGACTTAAATATACAAAAAAAATGTTTTGCAAAGCATGAAATTTGAGGCATGCCTATCAGAATATGAAAAATAAACATGCCAAGAAACAAAGTGGTGTAAAAAACACAGGAAAGCTTAATATTTATTTGTGGTAGGAAAAGTGAGTCGATGGTTGAGCAGTGGAAAATTCAGCCACCTAATTCACATGATATGCAACATACACCTTTCCACCTAACAAATGAAGACACCTTTTTTTAGAGTGAATTTCACATTCCCTGAGTTCCTTATCCCCAGTGCCAACAACATTGACTGCATCCCCCACTCTGCAAGCATTTTCCAATTACAACTCAAACATTGGAATGAACTAAAATATCTTTGTGGGTAGCTACAGATATCTCCAACTATAGAGCATGTAGGAATGTTTGTCTTAATGTCACTAGTGAGACATTTTAGAAAAAATTAGCAAGACGTATATTGTTTTGCTCCAAGCTCGACTGTGCATTTGTTTTCTTTTTTTATTTGACATTGTTGTGATGACATATGGGGTGTTCTGTTACAATCTTTAGCATTCAGAAAAATCTCAAGCTCTTCAATTCCCTTTCCCTTACAGTGGTTTCCTCCCAACAGTGGATTCGAATTACCTCCAAATGGGGTATGTGCACACTGGATGACCCCTTCTGCCAAACTTATCCCAATAATAAAAATTTATATGAAGATGGAATGTCTTTAGAGACACCTGGGACATTTCCCCTTCCACATTTCTAGCTTTCTATATATTTGCACATGTACAGTGCCCTATGGAAATAAAAGCTAAAGAACATCAACTTGTCAATTGTTTCACAAACTCCATCCTATCTATAAAATTATGATGATGTTATTTATAATACATTTGTAAATAAGAAACTAAGTAGATGAAATAAGAAATCAGACTGTGCATGTCATGTGGGAAGCAAATAGATCAGAAGAATGTGGATTAAATAAATCTCAACACATCTTGTATTATTATAGAGAATCATGTACAATTTATAGGAGAAATAGTAAACAACATTCCCCTAAATTAGACAAGGAATATATGAACGAAGAAGAGAGAATAAAGGGTTAATATAAAACAAACACACCTAAAATATAAGCTATGATATGTATGCTAACATTCCCCCCTTATTACATTATTATTGCAAATGTGATCTTTGAAGAGATCAAATTTGACTTTTCCAAGTGCCTTGGTGAGAATATCAGCTTCTTGTGCTTCTGAAGGACAGTACTGGAACTGAATATGATGGTTCAAGATGTGCTCTCGAATGAAATCACGTTCAATTTCAATATGTTTCATTCATTCTTGAAATAATTTATTTTACACGAGCTTTAACACACTTTGATTATCACAATAGAGAACAAGTGACTAATTTTCAGGAATTCCCATGTCATCCAAAATGCAACGTAACCATATCACTTCGCACACATCTCCTTGTGCAGCGCGATATTCTACCTCTGTGATGAGATAGAAACAACATTCTTCTTCTTGCTTATCCACGAGATGGGTCCAGAACCAAGATGAAATATGTATCCTGTAGTTGACTTCCTATCATCAACAGATCCGTCGTGGTCCGAGTCGACGTATCGCTATAAGAAGAAATGATCATTCTTCTTATATTCCAAACCATAATCAAATGTTCCTCGTACATATCTCAATACATGCTTTGCTTATGTCCAGTGATATTTCTTTGGCTCCTACATAAACCTGGAAAGATAGCTAACGGAAAAGCATAGATCTGGTTTGGTATATGTCAAGTAGATGAGCCCTCTAATAAGTTTTCTGTAGAGTGTAGCATCTACTTGAGGTGAGTCCTGGAATCTTGAAAGTTGCAAGCCTTTTTCCATGGGAGTGGATATAGGTTTACAATCAAACATTTTGTATTTTTCTAGGAGTGTCTTGCATATTTTATCTAGGAGACAAAATGTGATGCTCCTTTTTCCATATTTCCAAGCCTAGACAGTAATATAGTAGCCCCAAATCTGGCATCTCAA
This sequence comes from Taxus chinensis, assembly GCA_019776745.2. NCBI lineage: Eukaryota > Viridiplantae > Streptophyta > Pinopsida > Cupressales > Taxaceae > Taxus > Taxus chinensis. Next base: position 483,503,339 of record CM034156.1, read on the forward strand.
AGGTTCTTTTGAGATCATTCTTCACAATATCAACCTGATCTTCTAAACTATCAACGATCACAAGATTATCTACATACACAATGAGAATGACAATTTCTTTTAATACCTTTTTATATACAAATTTGAATCTGAGGGGGTATGAGTGAACCTATGTTGCAAAAGGTGATCATCGATCTTGATATACCATGCCCTTAGAGCTTGTTTAAGTCCCTACAGTGATTTGATGAGACGATGTACCTTCTTAGGATGCTCTTCATCAACAAATCCTTTATATTGGGTCATGTACACTTCTTCTTTCAAATCACCATTTACGAAAGCACTCTTGACGTCCATCTGTTGAAGTATCCATCCTTTTTGTGTTGTCAGTGTGCAAACAAATATGATGGTCTTGATCTTCGTAGTGGGTCCAAAGGTTTCTTCATAGTCGATGTCGTCTTTCTAATTATCCTTTTAATACAAGACGTGCTTTATGTTTATCGATGGATCCATCTGCCTTATATTTTGTCTTGAAAACCCATTTACAGCCTATGGGTTTCTTTCATGTAGGAAGATCGACAAGTTCCCATGTCTGATTTTTCATAAGTGAGTCATATTCTGTATCCATGGCTTCCTTCCACTGAGGTTGATTGAGTGCTTTACAAACATTTTGTAGCTCAGACCTATTAATCAGTGAACTCATGAGTGCAAATTTTACCTCATTTCTTGTTTGACTCCTTGTTTTGACTCCGGATGATGTATCTGGGATTTTTTTTACAAATGTGAGTCCTTGATGGTGATTTGTACCCACTTTGGATGAGAACTTAACTAATTTTGAGAAGAACTGTGATGTTGTCGTGTGGATTGGTGTGGAGTCACATTCTCTAGTTCTCCAAGGTCAACAAATAGCTCTCCTAGCAGCATTTCTTTTCTCTAAGTAGTCTCCTTTGGCTCATCATCTGGTAAAAACCACGTCCTAACTCTCGTATATTTTATTTGTCTCAGGATCCATGAGACGATACGCCTTCAAGGTAGTGTTGTAGCCAAGTAGGATGCACGGGAGCGTCTTTGGCTCAACATTATTTCTCTTCTAAGCTAGGACATGCATGTATGATGTGTAACCAGATACTCGGAAATGGGAAATTGATGGATTTCTACCACTCCATACCTCTTCTGGCATTTTATTTTGTAGAATATTTTTCAGTGCCCTATTGAGAAGATATACAACTGTCTATACTACTTCAGCCCAATAGCGTTCTTCTAGCTTTGCAATTGTTAGCATACAACGAGCCATCTCCATCATTGTGTGATTGCAATGCTCAACAATGCCATTCTACTGGGGTGTGTAGGGAGAATTCAGGTGTTACTTAATGCCTTGTTGGTTCAGAAATTCCAAGAAATTATTTGATGTGAATTCCCCCCTCGATCTGAGTGAAGTAGAAGAAGATGTTGTTCGGTCTCTTTCACAACACGATGATAGAAGTTCTAGAAGTATTCAAGAGCCTCACTTTTCTTCTTCAATAAAAACACCCACATCTTGCGGGAGTAGTCATCCATGAACAATTGAAAGTACTTGTATCTTGAAAATGAAGTAGGCAGAGGGTCGTTTAGATCAGTATGAGCTACCTCCAGACACTTCTTGGCATGGAAGTTGCTTGCCTGAAACAAATCCATGTGTTTTTTTTCTATAAAATAGCCAAGGAAAACATGAAAGGAACTGGACAATTTGGGTAGTCCATGAACCATTACTTTTGAACTCATCTAATGCAATCAACTAGCTGATAAGTGTCCATATCTAAAATGCCAGAGTGTAGTAGATTGTACTGTTGATGCAGATAAAGCTGTTACAGAAGATGAAACAATATCTAAAGAAAATAACATATCTTTCATAAATGCTCTATCAATAATCTTACCTTATCACGAGATCAAACATGATTTGATGCCATTTTGCACAAGAAATTCCACCTTCACGTGATGATTTAATAGCTGAGTTACTGACATGAGGTTTCTAGTCAAACCAGGAACATATAGTACCTATGTAAGTGTACATTTTTGTGGTCCCAGAGGAATGTTGACTCTTCCTTTTCCTTCTACAACATACTCTTTGTCATTGGCTATTTGAACCAGATCTCTAGTGGGCTCTTTATTGAGTGAATCAAACAGCTCCTTGTCACTTGACATGTGATTACTTGCACTGGAGTCTATCAGCCAAACTCTCTTCATGGTCTGTGAAGTCTAAGAGACAAGTACAAGATTCTTACTAGAATGTGCTCCTTTTGATGTCTCTTCATTAGACTAAATATCTTCTTGGGCAGTGAGATGCCCCTTTTTCTTTCTCCAGCGGGGACGTTGTTTGGAATTTTGAAAATCTTCGCACCTTGATGTGCTTGTTTGACTTAAAGATCCTTGTTTCAAGCTATTGTACCAACAATGATCAGTGTCGTGAGTGTTGGTTCTGCAAATGTGACACCACCTCTTTGACTTTTGATCTTTCTGTTGTTGTTTTGGTTGCTCTTGATTTGTCTTCTATGGGGGACCCTTTTGATTCTTTTGGCCATGGTATGGATTTGAGAAAAGGGCTTTATCCTAAGACTCCTCTTGGGATGAATTGATGGCCTCTTCCTGCTGCAACAAATTCACAAGTTCTTCGAATGCCACTATTTTTTTAGATACATTTAGTGTCGTAACGAACACTCAGAATTGAGAAGGGAGTGCTCTCAAGGTGATCGGTATGAGAATTTTTTTGTCCACTATTTCACCAAGTGTAGATAACTTCGATCGTAGCTCAGCCACGCAACGTAAGAACTCCTCAACTCTCTCATCTGAACCCATAGAGATGGTGTGCAACTTTGACTGAAGATGGAGGATCTTAGTCTGATTTTTGTCTTCATAAATTGTTTCCAGCATCTCCTAGGCCTCCTTTGGTTTCTCCGCAATTCAAACATGTGTTTGCACATCATCACTAATACTAAGCATTATCAACATCAAGGCTTTGGCACTAGCCATCTTATACTTTATTAATTTGTCATGAGTAGTGGGAATGGGCATAGATCTGGTCACGATGCCCCATAATCCTTCAAACTAAAGGATTGTATGTATCTTGGTTTTCCAAGCCACAAAATTAGGCCCTTTAAGCAAATGACCATTGAAGAGGAGCAAAATTGGAGCAGACATTTTTTTTTAAATAATAAAAAAAATTATTTATTTATTTCAAGAGATATTACAATAATGACTCACTGTTGTGTACTACTAGCTCGTATATGCTCTCGATACTCTCATGTTGAAAGATGACGATGTTTGGTGGGGTGATATTATTTGTCTTCACAATCAGCATCGTACCTGGCTTCTACTTCTTCCCGTACCCTCTTTTCTTGGTAGCTAACGTCGAAAAGGAAATATTCAAGGAGTTGTTCCAAAGCTCATTCAACAAAGGAAAGTAGAACACGAAGCTCTCAAGAGCTTTTTCATAGTGTTCTCTAGCTTGGGAATTGATGTTCCGGCTTTCAGCAATGTCTATCATGTTATTCATGCTATCAATCGAGTTATCTACACTTGACATTCGACGTAGTGTTGTAGAATCTCCACGTTTTCTTTGCCTGGCCTCCACATTTTAATTTATTTTAACAATAGCTTTTGCATACAACTCTCCACGTAGCTTTGAATGGAGAATCCCTTGTAGGCTCTTTGCGGTTCACTGGTTGCTGATAGACTTCCACGCATCTTTTGTTTTGAATTTTCTATAGAAAATAAAACAAAAGACATAATAGAATTGGAATCATTATTCCACGTAGAAGTATGCAGCTCTCTCCTACACTGCTCTCGATTCTTCCATGCAAAAGTATGTCGCTTTCCATCAATAGATTCAACATTTTTTTTAACTATTATACCTTACAACGAAATGTACAGGTGCTCTAACTTTCTGCATTGAAATTTGCAGGTGCTTTGCTAGCTGCTAATGGATTCAATCTCCACACAAGCATCACTAAAGACAAAATAAAAGTATACATTACATGCAGAAATTGTGTGAAGTTTTCTACAACAAATAAGACATAAAAAAAATAAAACACGTGGATTCTTCTATGCAGCACCACGCACCGGAAACTTTTGGTCTATTATTTACCACTTTGCACGCAGCTTTGAAAGCTTCACTACACTTCTCCTCTCCACACAAATTGTAGAAGAATTCAAAAAAAAAATCTCCACACTAATAGCTTGCAAGTGTTTCACGCAGCCTCCTTCCAATTTGGATGGAATAATTCTTCAGACGCACACACACGCGTCAGAGATATTGATGCTCTGATACCAGAATGTGGGAATCAAATAGATCAGAAGAATGTGGAGTAAATAACTCTCAACACATCTTGTATTATTATGGAGAAGCACATACAATTTAGAGTAAAAATAGTAAACAACATTCCCCTAAACTAGAGAAGGAAGATATGAATGAAGATGAGAGAATAATGGAATACAACAGTTAGGAGAGAATAAAGGGATAATATAAAACAAATACACCTAAAATATAAGATATACTACGTATGCTAACATGTTAAGTACATAATACTTGAGAACTATAACTCACCCATTGTATTGAAAGAAACAATTGTTTCTTATAAACATGGGCTCAAAGCAACATAACCGTACTATTTCTTAGGAATTTTTTTACACATTAAGTACCATATATGTACACACAACTACTGCAGTTAATCCAACCCATATCAAGACAAATCTGGATAGGGTCGGAAGTGAGATTACGTTTATTTCATAAGCAAGCTCCTCTCTTGGCTCACTCACCAACAACTCACAAGATGTAATAACATCCTAGTAGAATGTCCAAATTTCTGTAAGGAAAAATACATACCCCTATGAAGTTTATGTACACATTTTTTGGAATGAAAGTGAAAATGACAATAAACTTGCTTGTAGCAATGATTCAGGAGTGACGGGACCCAGGAAAATAGTAGCGTATGATAATTACCTCAGGTCATCTTTCACATCTCTGCCAAAAAATCATATGATCTAAACCCTTGAATATGTAGTTGCATGGTAAAATGTTCTATATTTATCGTGGATAAAAGATCCCAATCCAACATAGAATATTATGTTTGTATCTCTCAGAATCTCTTGATTTCTTTGCTAATTTTTACCCTTCAACATTCAACTTTCCCTAGGTGATATGAATAAAAATTGTACTTGTTAAGGTTGATGGAAATATATCAGTTGTCTTCTCTTCCTGTACCGAAAAGCCCCATTTCTTTCCCTCTAAGTGTATAATTGAACCTTGTTTGATCCTTCAGTCATTGATTGGTGGATCCTAATGTAGTAGTAGTTCTATTAATATTATTGATTGAATTGGAGTTTTGTGGAACTTCTCATCAACATATTTGTTCACTATACATTTATGGAAAAACTTGGGGATTACCCAATCTATTGCTGGAAGCTTTTATGAAATATTAGTCAATAGGAAAATATTAGCCTATAAATTTTACTTAGTGCTGAGGAAGTGAATGTTATCTTAAGTAAACTACATTTGCCTTTATTAATAGTTGTGTCAATGGTAAATTAGAAGAAATATCTATTAAATTTGATGAACCTAATATTTTTTTGTTAAGTTGATGCCTTCCACACGCAATTTAAGGGGATTATTTAAGGGGATATGATTGTTTACATACATTGACCTACAAAAGATTTAAAAAGTATGTTACTATTCACGAAACCCACGGGCCACATCTTTTTGGTCATCTCCTCTCATGTGCAAGACTATTTGTTTGTCAGCCTAAAAGCATTTGAACCTTTTTTATTTGGATTAAAAAATAATTAAAAATCAGTACTGTATCTAATATCCATGGGAAAATATAAATCTAAACTCCCCAAGATTTGCTGGAAAGACATTTTGTGCCAGTTCGATTTTCTGTGACCTCAGAAAGATAGAGAAAATATATGAGATAATTTAAGCCATACACCCATCCAAAATGGAAGGTAATAAATAAAGGAACGATGTTGGTTCTGTTATTATATAACAACATAACACAGGTAGCCACCACATCCGCCATATCACAATGCAGTTTAGTGGCTGAATCACCTCTTCCGAGTTCTTCCAGTGTACCATAAGCAAGGTAAGTTTTTGGTCCTAGATCTGACTTTAAGAAATTTTGAAGAAACTTTGCTATCAGATTAATTAGAACATCCCATTTAGGATGTGTGTATTCATGAAAGGCCAACACATTAATAAATTCAGCTCTGTGGCGTGGCAAACGTTCTTAAAAAAAAATGAAGGTGGCCAATCCTTCAACTTTAACATCTCAGGCCAACCAGTTTTATGCGAAAACAAATAACCATGCCAGCTTCACAAAACCACACTGTACCAGGTGCAAGTTGTAATACTAAGATCTCCCCCTACTGAGATCACAACATGATCTCAGTAGGGGTAGGTGTCAATTGAAGTATGAATTCGGTGAATATATAGTGCTTGACAGTGCTATAGATCCCCTTTTGAAAATTTGGAGTCTGTTTCGCATATGTCACAAGCAAATATTGACCCAGGTAAATGGAGAGCTTGATGAGCAGGCTGGATTCGATAATCTATTTGATATGGAATTTAGTTTCTCCAAAGGAGTTGAAACACTGAACTATGATCGAATTTTTTCTCCTCCTACTGAATTATTCCTGGCCGAGGGATTAGTGGGTAACTTAGAGATGAATCCATGGTGCATAAATAAATTGTCTTACAATGCTAACGAACGAAAAAGGACAAATAAGTTGAATGCACTATACGTTCAACAATTTGCATTGCTTCCCAAACCCAATCCCAGGGTATTTATTCTAAGCATTCCAATTTAGTAACTATAATTTAATAATTTGGGTTTAATGTATTAATAATAACGTAATAATTTGGGTTTAAATAAATATATACCTATAGTGACATAATTTAAACCCTTCATAATACCTAGGTTTAAATATAAATATATATTTTAAAATCTGTGATTGTATCAAATGGGCAAAACAAGAAAAGAATGAACGAACACTTAAAATCACACAACATGTTTTATCATCACAGAATCATATGTAAGAGCACGTGACTAAACGGAAGAGGCTACCCTCTACTCAATATGCACCCGGTCAATGCCGGTCAACGCATCATGACCGTGCATTTCACAATGGACGGTCATGATGCATTGACCGGGTGCATATTGAGTGGAGATTAGCCGTTGGTAGACTAAACCGGGGTACAATAATAGCAAGGTGGCATACATTAAATGTGGCTTCAAATGGCCTTCGCTAGATTAAATACTAAAACTCTTGAGTTTTTTTAACGTTTTAAATGTATTTCTAGATGCCCTCCAATTATGTCTCCATTATAAGCGCCCATACTTATTTTATTTTCTCCACATGTTGTATAATCCCCATGCCCTCCCACTAATCTCCTTTGCGTCAATAATTTTCCACCATCAATAAAAGATTGACACAGTTTTGTCCAATAGGTGGTGGTTTATATGGAATCATCTCCACAAAAACTTAATAAATGCGCCACCGAATTACACAATTATATCACCACCTGTTTTCCTTATTGAATAATTATTTTGCGACATGTCCACTTCTTATTGGGTATTCTATTCTCGTCATGAAAACAACCAATGAATCAGTCAGCCAGAAGGAATGGGCCATATCTAAATTTAACAAACATTATGGGAATAACAAGTAAACATGTGGCTTCTATGATTTGCGAGCAAGAAATCATCTCAGGTTCAATCTTTTGACTCTCCAAACTGACATGACTCACCACGATATTGCCTTTGGAAATACCATGTTTAACAGCGGGATACATGGTATTGACAAGCCTATAAATGAATTTATAGTGGATAGCAAGAGGACAAGCACCAGGCTTCATATGCAGACCAGTAGTGGCAAGATGTAAATGGAGGACTTGTTTAAGCATGTCTTCTTTTTGAAGATAAACAGGATAGTTTGGATATAATTCAAAAGAGATTAGGCCATTAAATAGACTAGTTTGAATAGCAACTAATAATTAATCTTTAAATTTTTCTAATCTTAAATCCATAAGACAACACAAAACAGAGGCATTCAGTCCTTGACGGAACAAGGGAGTAATACCTATTTAAACACAACCTATGTAAGCAAACTTAAAAGTTTTTTACTTTTTCAAAGACTGAATATCAGCCGGATCTATTAAGGGAATATCATATCCATGGGAACATGTCTGAGAAACTTGAATGACAGACTCTCCAGTTTTTAACGTAGTAACAACAATAAGATGAAATGTAGTCAACTTGTCATATGCTTGATTATAAGGGATCTTAGGCAACTTCCATGTTGGCAAAGGATTTGATTCAGACTGAACATCGATTGCTGCATTAACAGGAAATACGTCAGATAAAATTACAAGATCTTGATCTAGGTCTCCACCAGAAAGACTAAGACGATCTTCAAATTCCATAACTGGTACTACCAAGAAACTCTTCTACAGGTCTTACGGTATCGGCCTTCAACCTAAAACTGCACACATCCACGGTGAATTATAAAAGGGAGGCTCACCTCTTTGCCTATCTTACGAGGTATGAACTTGATTCACAGATGAAAATAAGAAGAATGCACAATAGATTTTCAAGACAGAAACTCAGATAGAAACTTACAAATTTTATTAATGTCACTTGCTCATTACATCATAATGCTTTACTTTGTAGGACAGAGAACCAGCTCTGATACCACTTCTCAAACCAAGTATATTACTTACAAATATTACTTACAAAATAAAACTCTTACTAAAAATAAGACTCACTATAAAGCTCTAAAAACCAGTTACAGAATTAGAACTCAATACTCATCCCAAATCTTTGATGTAGTGAATGAGTCTCAACATGCCTATATATAGGAATGCGAGAAGCTTTTTACCGAATCAAAGGGAAACCTAGAGATCGGGAACTGATAACCTAGGTGCACAAGAGATTCCCATTAAAGAAAAGTAGGAAAAGACACATGAGTACACGCCACTCATCATAACGCCTTTAGAAAGTGGGGAGGTTCACCATGCTTTCGACATGACCTAAAGTAGAGTCATATCTAGCTTTATTTAAAGATGACAACAAGCCTATCATCATAGATTTTATGGACTATAGAGGACACTAGGACCATCGTCACTGTCAGATGAGCTGGAAGATTCTTCCCACTCTTTTCTTTCCGCAAAGTAAATATCACGGGTATTCCTTTCATACCACAATCTGCATAAGGATTAAGTTCCATCAATACCTCTATTGAGGTGTCTTCTTGTCGGAAAAAGATAGTGGTCCGAAATATGTAGGAAGTGACCAGGTGTAGGAGGTGGCACATTCATCGTATGGTGAAGGAAGATTTTTCTCCAAAGTTTTCCATTAGGATTAGCATGATGTCCCTATTTAGAATTAGTCCTTACATAATACTAAATTTTACATACCAAGGAATTTTACAATTTATCAAAATATTTCTAACAGTGTCAGGATCTATGTTTAACAATGGACTGTCAGAAAGTTTTGTGGGTAGAAATCTTGAAAGAAAATACTTAAAATGATTGGTGATATACTACCAATCTCTAGGAGTACTGGGGTGGTTCCATACATCATTCTCCAGAGGATTTCCTTCAAGCCAGTCAAATCTCCAGAGAGTATTAGGTCTAGGGACCAATTGCCTTAGCTGTCGCTCTTCAACAAGAATATCACCTGTAGGTGGCTCAACATATCTGCTGTGTCTCCACTGCCATTTTAATGTGTAGAATACAATTGGATCTTGTCTAGAGTGGAATTATGTTGTAGGAATTTCTGGGTCAACAAACCTGCATGCTACTTCTGTAGTTTGATAAGGAGAAACTGAAATAATTCCTCGAGAGAGAAGCAGATGCTGGGCTTCATAGGACATCTCATTATCATTTATTTTAAGAGATTCCACATAATTTTGACAAGTAGCAGTATTCCAAATGCTTCCAACAAATTCATGAGAGACCTGAGTAATATTCACTTTCCTGGATTGATTCAATTCTCTGCTGGCAAAGTCAGCAAGAGAATTTTCTTTCCCTTTAATATGTTCGATTTCAAAGCTGAAATTATCAAACCACATACCCCAATGCTGCAATCTATTAAATGCAGTCTTATTTGCAGGGTCACCATTACTCAGTCTAGCCTTAAAATCTTTTAAGTCAGAACGAAGAATGAAATGTTCATTCTGAATGAAAAATAAGAAAGCTTTGATGGCCTTTTGAGCAGCTAGAATCTCCTTGTTAGTGGAATGATATTTTAGTTTAGAGCCTTAGAAAGAACCAGATGCATATCTACAATTTTTTTCTTTACTGTTGTCTATCTTTTCTTTCAGAACAGATCCGCAGTAATACTCACTAGCATCTATTTCAATTATGCTTAATCCAGGCAAGGACATTACAGGAAGTTTCAACACTTGTTTCTTTATTCTTTTAACAGCCTGTGTCATCTCTTCTTACCAAGAAGGAGCATTCTTCTTCAATCTTTTATTGAGAAGAATTTTGTCAGTAGCTATATCTTTATAAAAACCTGTAACATAATTTACACATCCTAGAAATTTTTGCAGTTGTTATTTCTCTATAACCTGATATGGGAATTCTTGAATTTTGGAAACTATATGACCTTGCATTTCTATCGATCCATCCTTGATCTTTATGCCCAGAAAATTCATTTCATCCTTGAAAATTTCCACTTTAGTGGGAGACAAACACAAACCATTCTAGTAGACTGTCTCACAAAACTTTTCAAGGTGATCTATGTGCTCTTTTGGTGATTTAGAAAAAATTAGTATGTCATCAATATATACTTTTAGGAATTCAGATAACTCACCAAAAATTGAATCCATTTTCTTCTGGAAGATGGATGGTGCGGTTTTCAAACCAAAAGGAAGAACTTTCCATTCATACTATCCTCCTGGTACCACAAATGCAGTCTTCAATGTGTCTTCAGACTTTAGAAAGATCTGCCAAAAACCACTTTTCAAATCAAATTTACTGTAAACTTTATAACTTTTGATTCTTGCTTTAATAGATCATCTTTGGCAGGAATAGGATGCTGAAGAGCTGTAACAAACTTATTTAGAGGCTTATAATCAACTACAAACCTTTTCTTTTGTCTAATCTGCTCACTTCTTTTATTAACATAAAATGCAGCACATTCCCAGGGAGAGTTAGATTCTTTTATGAATCCTCCTTGGAGTAACTTCTTGATTTCTTCTTGGCATTCCTTTCTTTTAGAAGGAATCATTCCTCTGTGATGAGCTTTGAACCTCAGAATGACCTCATTTCCTTTGTGATTCTTTATAAGCTGCAAATCAAGTGAACAGACATGCTTTCTTCTAGCAATAAAAGCATGAGGATTGTCAGAAAAAACATCCTTCTTAATTTTTGTTATAATATCATCTATATTGCCTTTACACAGGGAAATTGAATTGTGAATCCATTCATGGTTGGATTCCTTCTTAGATTCTGGTAGAGGGATGATAGCTCTGAATGTGTACTTTCTTGGGATCTGAACATCTGGATTAAATGAAGATATGAAATATTTGTTAAGACTAAAGGTACCACATTCTTGTAAGGCATCTACTCCTATCAGGCAGTCATATGATAGCATATCGTGTTGGTAGAACTACAAGGTTCTTTCATAACCTTGTATTCTAACAGGAACATAGGCTGTAAACCTAGAGATGACTTCTTTTTTATCAAAATTGATTTTAAGATATGTCTCAGTCCAACAGTCAGGAGGTATAGCTTTAGATCTTAGCAAATCAATATCAGGTCCGGTGTCAATCATGGCATCAACGGTGTATGGCTTGATATTGGGAATGCAAATTGTGATTGAAATAAAAGGATTTTGAGCTCCTTCTATTGTACATACCTCTATGTTGGGTTCTTTTGCTAAGACTGATGCTTCTGCATCTTGATGTAGAATCTGTTGGTAGGCTTCTTCAAAGTCTTCTTCACCTTCAGCTTCTTTTTTGTCTCTATTCTCTTCTTCAATGAGACACTTATATTCATTAGTAGCTTTTGCAATAACTTTATGAAGAAACTCTATTTTGTTTCTTCTCCATGTCTTCATAGTTTTAGGATCAAGAATCATAATATCAGTAGTAGGAGTAGTTACCTGAAACTCTTCTTCTGGATTCTCTTCAGGAAAAGAAAATGGAAAACTTCTTTTTAGAGGAGAACATCTTCCACCTCTTCCACGACATTTTCCTCCATAAGGAATTTGTCTCTAATGGAAATGTCCTTGAAATGGAGGCCTTGAAGGGACTGGTAATATTTCCTGAGAAAACCATTTTTGCTTATCTTCTTATTCTCTTCTTTCTCTAAACTCTTGTTCAGCTCTTAGTTGCTGAGAATATTTCCTTTCTAATTATCTGACTTTATATGATAGAAATATATTTTTTGCAGTGTCCCAGGGTGGACTGTCTTCAAACTCACTCTGTCTTAATTCCATTTTCTTAAGGAGAAGATTTGAAGACAAAGGCATCATAGGATGTGGAAAACTTGCAATCATATTTACAAATGATGGCAAAGAACTATATCCTGAATCAATACTATCCTTAAATCAGAATATGAATGTTGTACAAAAATTACTTGAAATTCTTCACTGGAAGAATTATATGAAATGTCTGAAGAATAATGATTTGAATCACTAATCAAACAATATTCTCTATCAGTAATACCCTTAACAGTAAGAGTATTAATCTTAGCTTTTCCCTTATCTGTATCTTTCTGTGGGCACTCATTTTCATAGTGCTTACCTTTATAGATAAAACATGTAGGAATACAAATTTTCTTTTTACCCATATACTTCTTTTTTCTGAAGTATGATTTTCTGTATGGGATTTTACTTTCAAAAGAATCTTTATTCTTTTTCTTAAACTTGTTGTATTTTATGTATTTACCCTGACCCTTCCCTTTTGAAAAAGATGAACAATCATGACATACCTTCTTTTTGGGAGAAGATTGTTGAGATTTGCAACCAAAAGGGTCAACGTCGATCATCTGGCAGAATTTGTGTCCCAAAGCCTTTTGGGCCTTGACAGCTTCCTTATGATCCTTCTTTTCTTGGCAAAGACGATCATTAGTGTCATCAATTATTTGATTGATGGCTCCTAAGCTTAGTTCATCAGGATTTTTCCCATGCATGGCCTTCTTGTATTTTGTAGAAAAATAAGTTGGAAAAGATTCTATATATCTAATCCTTATAGTAGGATCATTAATATTGCCAAAATTATAATACAACTTTTACATATAACACTGACACTCTTTTATTCTACTCATATCACATAATCTTGCTCTTAAGAATAAATAAGTATTCTTTAGCTTATCACTATCAATAGTATCAATGAATTCTTTGATAAGAGTAGTAGTTAGAGTAGAGTATCCTCCATTTAAAATGTCATCTTAATGTGGGTGAGCATCCCACCATTCTCTGACTATACCAACAAAACCATTGTCAATTATCTTAACTATTGTATGTGGATCTTTTATGTACAAAGTTACCTGAGAATTAGACCAACCAATCATTCCATGAATCATTTCTTTTATCTGCTCAATGGAATGACAATGTAGCTTGTACCAATTGGGCTGCAATGTCTGAGTTCTTGCAGTATTATGCAATGGCTCAGCTGATGCACCAGATGATTCTCCTAAAAACATACTCTCGGCTTCTTCAAGGAGAATTTTTACTATTCCAATTGATTTTTTATCTGTATCTTTTTTCTCAGATAAAAACAATGGACTATGCTGAGACAAAATAGCTTTGTGCTGAGAAGGAGTTCCTGAAAGTTCTGCAACTTCATTCCAGGATACTTTTCGTGACCAATCAAGGTCTATCTCATCAAGCTTCTTGGTATTTTCCAAGATTTTCTTTATTTGGGGAACCATGACAGGTATGGGACTTACAGATTCTTAGACAGAATCTATCTTATGACTTATTTCAATAGTAGAATCACTTAACTGATGAAGACTACTCTGGACAAGCTTATGAGTTGTTCCTAACTTAGAGGAAACATCTTTTTTAATATCAACAGTATGATCGATCAAAGGTTGAACAATATCTACAACATTTCTGGTTACAACCTTAGGTATATCAGGACATGTAGACACATATGTAGAAGTATTATCAACATTTTTATCAACCTTTTTCACATGTGTACTGACATCATCTATTTTAGTATTTAACAACTTTAAAGCAGCAGATACATATCCTTTTTTATTTAACTCAATGGCTTTCAGTGTTTTCTCCATTTCAGCTAAGATAGACTCTTGAGACTGAAGTCTATCATGGACATTTTTGACGGCCTTGTTAGTCCAGTTAAGTATTTTAGAGGACTCGGACGGATCTATATGTCTGTCAACAGATCTTTGATACCAAAACACAGCTTTTTGGGACTCGTTTGAGGACAAGACTTCTGTACTGTTAAGAGACGGAAATGAGGAGGAAACATGAGATGCTCTCATGGCCATACTAATGGTTGAACCATTAGAGGGAACATATTTCTGTTTGATAATTTCCTCATAGTCTTTACACCACAAGTAATAAGTATTTGGATCATGGACTAGACTGTTATGACTAAAAATATACGTCTGCTCCTTTACAGATTTTCTAGAGGGTTCTCCTAATGAGGAAACAAAACTATCAGATCTAAATGAAGTAGATATGGCTAAATCAGACAAAGAACTTTTAGATATAAATGATAGAGTAACATTAGAATTTGATTCATTAACTGCAGTGGCATTTTCCAACTTGGGCTGACTTTTATCAAGAAATTTCTTTGACAGGGTCCATTCCTTGGGGACTTTGATTTGCGACCAAGAAATCAGGTTAGTTTCAATCTGTTAACTCTCCAAACTGGCATGACTCACCACGCTACTGCCTTTAGAAATACCATGTTTAACAACAGGATACATGGTATTGACAAGCCTATAAATAACTTTATAATGAATAGCAAGAGGACACATGATCATCAATGTCTGAGGGTACAATATTCGGTTAACAGAAACAGAGAGTCTATGACAAATTAAGTTATTTTTTTATTGAATTAATCTTTCTTTAGCCGTATAGTTTATATTAAAAAATAAGTAGGCTAATGTGCTCCGGTTTAAAGAGCATTACTAGATTCCTTTAATATTCCATTATGTGGGCGTGTCTTGCATCAGTAGGTATTATAAGCTTGGATTAACATAACAGAGAGAGGAACTGATATCAAAGCAGTACCCGAGTCCTCTTGAGAGGATTTAACTAATAATGTGGGAACTCTAAGATGAAGAGAAGGTGTCGTAGTAGACAATGGCTGTGCACAGTTCCATTTTTTGAGCTTCAAAGATGATTGTCTCCCTGTTCTAGTATTATTTAAATGGAATAGGGCATAGGATTTTCTAGTGCAAGTGTTGCAGCCACGAGGGTGAGTGGCTATTGCCTTCATTGCACCTGGTTGTTGCTTTCTACCTACTCTCCTGTGTCATCATTGGCTGCCCACATTCCATGTCTTGTTGTTTCAGTTACACGGTTTTCCTCTGTGTTAACTTTGTGGGCTGCATTTAGATCCAACATGCTTGAAGTTTAAAACTTTTCTATTTACATATGGCTATTGTTTCTTTTCTTCATGAATTGCATGACTATGATTGGGAAGAACTCAGTTGCTTCAATTCAAAGTAAGTAAATTAGATCTTAAATTAAGAAAACATGAAATCTCTTTCAGACTTGGATGTTACACGACACACTTCTATGGTTTTATTAGTTAAAATCTCTCTTTTTAAGTCAAAGTGCAATTTACATTAACGCAAGAATTTAGAAGTACTTTACATTTTAGTTTTATTTGTCATCGAACAAGAATGCCACCTAGAATATCTCTCTTATCCATTTGGAACTTGCTTCGGCAAAATACAAGAGCAAACATGCATCTCAACCTTGCCAAAATCGCCGAGCCGAACAAAAGCAAGCACTAGAGGCTTTCAAGTATTTTTCTTGATTTTCAACTTGTTCTTATAAAATTAATTGCTATATCAGTACAAAATCAAATATTTTAGGGCGACTTCAGTGGCCATTTATTACAAAATTGTTGTAGTCTCTGATTTTTCTACCTCATGATTTTCAATTTCTTTTAACAATTTAAAAGTGCAACAAATTTTCGAGGGCTACTTCAATGACAATATTTTCCTTCTGCTTCGGCAGGATCCGCCATTCATGACCCTGTTTAATTTATCATTTAAGAAAGGTAAAATTTAACCTCGTTAAATTAAAATATGGAGGAGCCTTTCAAATTTGATCACTTACCCACCCACATTAGGACTTGTTAGAAGTTGGACCTATCTAACCCTAATGACAAGGCCACTAGGTACCTAGTTCTTTCACATCGTAAAAAAGAAAACAATGTCCTTTTTAATCCACTTAAATAATATCGAAATCCGCATTGATATCGTTTTCAAATTGAGCAATCGAAATTGATGGTACGGTCTCGCCGTGAAAGTCGCGACTCGCAACCGAAGTATGGAGCTCAGGCCCCACAAACATCAGTCATTAAAATTTGAAAGGTCTATCTACATGTATTATAGTTATCCAGCGCAGCACTGTGGGCTGGGCCCTTCATGATGTCACTCTCGACTCTCCAATCTTCACAAGGGTGGCCGACACCAGCAGCCGTGTCGAATTCGAATTTGCAAATTGCAAATTAAAATGTCATTCAAACTAACTACATGTTATCTCATGAATGCATTTAAGATCATTGAATTGCGTCATGTTTAGTTTTCTTCTTTATTTGGATAACACTCGGCCATTATGAAATCGAATACAACGCCACAGGCGGCCTACGAGATCTACACTACACTACTAAGTAACTCCTCAAGTCTTTCTATTCGCTCAAGACATCAATTGTATTCGGACGACAATGTTCATGTCTAAAGGAAGAATCATTGAGCACCTTTACGATTTAATGGATTGACACAAGTAAAACGTCGCTCATCCTTATCTTCTTCGTGTACTCCATGTCAAATCAATAAAGTTTGTTTTTTAATTAAATCCCAAAATATTCTAATGAGCAGCATCTCTCACCATGTTTTAGATGAAACATATATCAAAATTGACCTTGTTTCAAAGGAAACACATACTGAAATGCTTTAGAACAAACACGTATTGAAATTATGTAATACTAACTAAGTATAAAAGTAAAATTGATGAACAACTTTAATTAAATTAATATATCAAAATTGGACATGTTTCAAAGGAAACACATACCAATCTTGTTTAAGAGAGAGCATATATTGAAATGCTTCATAACAAACTCATACCGAAATTACAATATTGACTAAGCATGCAAACAAAATTAATAATCACTCTTATCTAAGCAACTACGAGTAAGGGTCATCCACATTGTCAAAATCATCCAAGACATGATCTTGGCCTCAACTGCTTAACTCTCCGTATCAGGGTGTTGGGGGCCTTTACATTCAACAAGAATTGATCCCTAGGGGACTCTATGTGAGCCAAACAACTTCATTAATGGACCAAATGGCCATTGAATTGGTAAAGTTTTTTGTCTATAGGTGCTCCCTTCTATTAAATACAAGGTGTTAAAGTGTAAGCATACCCATTTATCATATATGAAGGATGTGTGGTGTGGAAAAAAGGATGTGCATACATTGGAGCAAGGATTTGGTGGAGCCAAAAATCACCTATGTTTGCAAACACTAGAACAATAAACAATACCCTTGATAGTAGTAGCTTGTAAGTACTACAATGTACTATTATGTTGCAAGCATTTTTGAATAATTGTTTCAAACTTAATATGGTCAAATTTTAGACTATATGAAACATATATGATGTATAGGCACAAGGGCTCTAATGAATGTTATGAAATCAATGGACCTTATAGTTTTATGTAAACGCATGTATGGTTCTTATGCCAATTTTTCACGTCTCCACTTGTTTGGGACTACCTGATAGTTGTGGCGGTGGTAGAACAAGCCACCTAATCACCATCAAGAATGTATTCAAAGACAATATTGTGATCATTTCTTTATAGGCTATAACCCAAGAACACCTTCAGATTGGGGTGCCAAAGTTGCTATCAAAGCTCATTCTTCATAAAACTACAACCCTTTTTGTGCCTTAAAGAGGCACCTATCTACCATGTGAAATCGCTTTACATCAATTCTCACTACCTTTAGATTTTAGATTTCAGTAGTATTCCTTTGAACATGGTCCATATTTGGTTTAATATAAGTGGAATCGCATAACGCCTTAACATGTGTAGTGGAACACAAACAAAAAAGGAAAGGAATGAGAAAATATGAGCAACTTCATTAAACACTTCCTGTAAAGGAAATCTCTCTACACCCCTGGTGTGTATTATGTTCTTAAACAGGGCACATGTTGTTTCAAGAATACAAAACATTACAACAACAAAATGTTTGATGTGTTATAAGGTGGAGGACCGCATTGGGTTTTACAAGAGGTATTGTGATATTTTGGGAGTGAGCTACGGATCGAATCTCGACTGCTACAACTAGAGGCCCTTCGGCCTTGCACTCTCACTCTCCACTACACAAGAAGAAGACCAAATCATCAAAACCAACGTGTGAAAGGTTGTGATCATGTCAGTCTTAGATACTATAAATAATGTATCTGAGCGGCGTAGAGCGATCACTTTTTCCTCTTCTCTCGGTTGACAGTCGTCGATCTTTAAAATAAAATGGACTATGTTTTGTTTCTGATTTTTTATATTTTACACATTTGCTCAATTATAAATCGATATGTGACAGAATATACTCCTTAAAAAGAACTTAAAG
Organism: Taxus chinensis; assembly: GCA_019776745.2. Classification (NCBI taxonomy): domain Eukaryota; kingdom Viridiplantae; phylum Streptophyta; class Pinopsida; order Cupressales; family Taxaceae; genus Taxus; species Taxus chinensis. Next base: position 483,522,129 of record CM034156.1, read on the forward strand.
GATCGTCAAGCTGTTTAAACCAATAAAATCTGAAAGGAACATTGTAATAAAACAAAAATAACACCATGGAACGACTGGGCCGCTGCAATGAAAGATGGGTACTTAAGTGTAGAAGCTGCCTTCACAATTTTCCTTCCCTCTGTATTTCAGCATTTTATTGAAAACATCTTAACAAATAAATGTCGCACTCACCTTCTACTTTCTTAAATGTCTTTAATAAATATGTATTTAATAAAATTAAATCCATCTAATGTACAGCATCGCCGCCTGCGAATTATTAATCTAAATTAAAAAAACAGTACAACTCCGCAACTCTTTCTATTCGCTCAAGACCTCAATTGTATTCGCACGACAATGTTCATGTTTAAAGGAAGAATCGTTGAGCACCTTTACGATTTAATTGATTGACACGAATAAAATATCATTCATCCTTATCCTATTCGTATCGTTGAGCACCTTTACGATTTAATGGATTGACAAAAATAAAATGTCGTTCATCCTTATCTTCTTCCTGTACACCATGTCAAATCAATTGAGTTTTTTTGATTGATTACAAAAATATTATGACTACTAACCTATATAGATTGTCTGCGTTTCGGACCATGTTTTGTAGAATATATATATTAAAATTGACCATTGTTTAAGAAGAAACACATTGTAACGCCCGCTAAAATGACCACTCGAGACCCAAGAACAATCTAGGTTTAGATAGAAAAAAATTATGGAATAATTTTTTTTGAAAAGCGTGACCACTACTAGGTTCAAGCAACAGTTGTTACGGCAAAGAGCCTAAGTCCATCATATTTTATTAAAAGAAATTTTATCGATGTAACCAACATTAGATCCACATTACAAATTAAAGAGTATAAGTAATCCAAATATAGGTAAACTTCTTTTATGAATTAATTTAATAAACAAATAAATTAACACTATAGTTAAATATTCCTTAATTAATTTTAGAGGGTCAAAGGGGCCAAAGCAATTAAATACCGAATTCCACCAGGTCTAAACAATAACAAGGTTCTTATTTGTATGGGATAGAAAAATATTCTCTTATCCCTTAATGTGACTCCTTAAAAGGTCAACCCATGCTTTAGAATTATACATTTAAGTTAAAAAGGGGTAATTTTGCACTTACCCACTTTCAAAACCCATCTTTGCACTTCAACCAAATTTTTTACATATCTAACACCCTTAAAGTTTCCTGAAAACATTTTTATTAGATAGGAAATTTCTTCCCCTTTCGAATGATATAAATAAATCCTCATAACTCCTCATATTTTTTAAGGTACAGGCCGTCGGGCCTGGGGAGGAAAATTTTCCCAAAGGCGAGTCTGGGGAAGAAATTTTTCCCAAGCTAGCGGGCCTGGGGAAGAAATTTTTCAAGCCGCAAGGGACACATGGCACGTTTTTAAGCCAACACAGGAAGGCGGGTCATCGGAGGTAATTTGGATTTTAACTCTTTTTGTTTGAAAGGGAAAAAAAGGTTCAAAAAACCTCGTGCCTCCGCCGATGCCAAGGGACGCCACATGTCATGCCCAAAATTTCAATCGGAGACGGACCGTCGGGGAAAAATTAGAAATATTGGCTTTTGTTTTAAAAAGCGCAAAGGTTAAAAACAACCCACGCCTCTGCCGATGCCCAACGAAGCCACGTGTCAGTCCAATAGTGACCTACGGGAAGGCGGGCCGACGGGGAAACTTAGGAATTTTTGTCAATTTTTGTCCAAAGGTGATAAGGTCTAAAACAATCCGCGCATCTACTGACGCCAAGTGAAGCCACGTCTCAAACCCATAGTGAGAGGCGGGGAAGCGGATTGGCGGGGATACTTAATATTTTTTCACCCTTTATTTTCAAAAGGTAAATTTTGAAGGTGTGGGCCCGCGAACCCGCGGAAATATATTTTTTTTCAAAAGCGAAGGATGCGGGGCTGCGGAAGAATTTGTGACTTTTTACCTTTTTGCAAAAAAGTGCCCTAAGTAATTTTCGGGCCATCGGGTCCGATTTACAAAAAAGTTCCCTTTAAAAAAAAGAAGCTAAGCGAAGTAAAAACTTCAAAAGGCCATAAATTTTGATTGGAAGCTTGGATTTAGGAAAATGAGGACTTTTTGAAAAGGGCTCGAACTCCTCTTTGCATAGGAACCAATAAAATTCATTTTTGACAAACTTAAGTGGGTGAATTTGACAAAAACGTCTTTCCTATCATTAAAGCATGAAATGGACTTTTAACTTAACGAAATTAATTCAATCTGCCATTATTTCTTCCTCAGCATGCCAAACTGACATGGAGGATTGCACTTGGAAAGATTATGACGAATTTGTAGGGTTAAATTGATGGATTGAGTTTCAAAACGAGCTTCCCCCTTTTTCTGTTTTGAAAACGTCTAAGTTTTCTTTATCTAAGTCATATTAATTGAAGTCTAATAAATTTTCTTGCACGATTCAACTATTTGAAAAGTGTTTTGATCTTTCTTAGCTTACTTTATTATTTCAATTTGTCTTTCAAGTTGTAGAGTACTCTGTAAATTTTTCTGATAAATATTTACAGTTTTATAGTGAATCAAAATTTAAATCATACTTTAACCTGAATGGATCTACTTTTCGTTATCATCCTCTAAATAGTTAAATTCATTCAAATCTGATTTACAAAATTTAACTTTACTTCAATCAACATGTGAAGACCCAAAATGTAGTTCTACTTTCAAATCACACATTTCGAATGAAACAGAGAGAATGTAATATTTCTTCATACATATTTCTTTTTCAATTTTCAAACAAAGATTCCAAATGAAACCCATACCATTTGTGGTAATTAAAACAGCTTCAATTGAACTCCAATAATTCTTTTATAACTTCTTTTTTCGTTCATCAGATACAACTTACAGAATATACATCTTTCACATTCGAATGTAGATTCCATTTCCAAAACAGAAAAAACTTTCCATCACAATAATATTACAATGCCATCCACTTGAAGAGGTAAATTTTTACAAGGAAACCCCAAGGGAACTCCGAAATTTGTCTTCATCCTCGGCTCCAGAACAGCAACAAGAAGATCCACCATATAGATTTTGATCACAACAAAGGTAGGGGAAAGGAAACGCTCTCCACCCAACCAAGAAATAAAATGAAAGGAGAATCCATCCTTCTTCATTGGCCCCAGATCCCCAACCACAATGCAATAAGAAATGTACTTCAACTCATGGCAACAACAGGCTTCCACATCACAAAGCAATCTTTCAATAAGCACATTTCAAATTAAAAACACATTCCAAAACGAAATAGCAATTTTGCAACCACATGAAAGACATCACACAAAACTCATTCTTCACCATGCAAGCCAAAGGAGAAATAAACTATGGGGGAAGCTTCTTATGCCTCCCAATGGGAATTGGGTATCCACATGTAACAGACCGCCAATATAAAACATATCCCATATAACCTTATGCCCCCCACATATTTTAGTATGCCCCTCCCACCCCCCACCCCCACAAAGTAAGAAATGCAATGCCATTTATTTTCCAAGTTAGAAACCCAATCCCAACTCCCTCCACATGAATTTTGATGCAACTGACATTCCCTTATGCCCCCCACATAGATTCCCCATAGCCTTCTTCTACACCATTCCTATGTAGTCTACCCAAATAGGCCACATACATGTTAAAATATTCACACAATAACATGTACATTCATGAAGAAAAAGAGTATTTGAAGAGCCAAGATCTTACCTCTGCATGAAGGATTTGTCTACGTTCCAAAACAGCAAGCTTTCCAATGCCAAAATACAGTCCAAAATCAACAACCAACAAGCATGCAAAGCTCTCCAATCTCATTCCAAAAGCAAGAGCTCCACACAACAAAATTTAACCCAAAAGGAAGTATGCAAAATGTTCAACAACCCAAAACAAAGTAAGGAGTTCTAATTTTATAGAAGAGGGAAGAGAAGAGGATGAGGTGGATCCATGTAGGATGCCACATCACATATCCTCAACTCCAACACAAAAGTCAAATTCTTTGTCCAATGCACAATAAAGAGGTGGGTGAATAATATGACAATAAACTTACACACTCCAAAACACCCACACCCCATAAGGACTGAAATTAAATCATGTAAGAAAAGTGCAATTAAAACCTACAATTTGTCTTCCCAAAATGCATTATAAAAGTCTAAATTTAACCCTCCAACTATAGGAAAGGTTGGTATGTAAATTTAAGAGGTATGGGACAAGTTTAACTTGTCCCACAAGCCTCCAAAATCAGTCTCCAAGGACAAATTCGAATTTCCAAGAAGGTGGAGTGTTTCACACTCAAAAGTTAACTTACACATCATTTACAAATTACTTACACATTACTTAAAACAATTTAAAACATAGCCAACAATTCTATTGATTACATTCTTATGACATATTTTAATTAATTAACTAAACAATATGAATACTCATAATATTTACACACCATTAAAATAAATAATGAAAGGGGTAAGTGCACCACATAAAACACATGCAAAAAAATTTTAAATAAAAGGGACCAGAAATAAAGAAAAACATAAAATCCCTTGGTCACATTTAAAGGTGATCCCCCCATGGGAATCTGTAACACACACAAACACGCACAAATAAATACTAGTTGCCATGGTGACCTTGTTGAATTCATCTAGAATTTCAATGTGGTCGGTCTCCAATCCCTCGATGTTTGTTGTGATATTTTTAACCTACATAATACAAATACCCCTTTGGCCTCATGGAAATATCAGAACATCCAAATGAATATTATATAATTTCAAAATCATCAATATATGTATGAATCACATCAACATCCAGATAATTAGCAATGTCACTTACAATTTCATCAGCAACTATATAATCATCAATTTTAAATTCAAATTTTTCAGTCTACTCAATATATCCAAGTATAACATGTCCTAACAACATCTATAATATATATATATATATATATATATATATATATATATATATATATATATATATATATATATATATAATCATGTCCAAAAACATGTCAACTTCTATATAAAATGTCTCTAACAATCATCATGCATCATATATGAATCGGAGTCAACAATAATCCATGATCTAACATCTAACACCATACTAAATCAAAACTATAATATTGTCCATGATATAGTCAGTAGTATCATGATCAATATCAAAAGTGTCGAAGGGAATTGGGCACTACAGATACTTAAACTACTCAAGAAAACACATTGCAAATATTTTTTGCAAGATTGAAGCAATGTTACACAAACAAATGAAATTTTATTTTACAAGAAAAACCAACTCACAAAATGGGAATTTTACAAGACAAGGACACTTCCCACATAACCATATCTAAAAAATTACAATGAGGAACCATGATGTCAAGAAACTCTAACCATATCCATACTTGAGCTCCAACTTTGAGTGCTTTTCCAAGAGACCAACAAAAAGAAAAAGGCTTGTTTTACCACCTATCCTATAGACATCATTACATTCCTTTCCAAAGGATGGAATACATGCTAGCCTCCCCCAAGCCCATGGGAGAGAGATCTAGCTTCCAAAAATGTGCACACAAATTTAGGGAGACATAACCAACAAACGCATTCACATACAAGACAAAACCATACATTAAAGAATACAAAACATATACCAAACAAAAGGAAGGAGGGGAAAACTATATTCATCCTCAATAATGGGGAAGAGAAGATGAGATATCCAAAAGTTCAAAAAGTGTGGTCTAACCATAGCATGCAAACTAACAAGATTCTTCACAAACCTCCTTATTCCTCCAAGACAACAACCCCTCCTTATTGCTCCACCAATTCACCTAAATCCTCCTTTGGAGGATTTTCAAACCCATTGGGTTTCCTCTCTAAGAATTTGGAATGGGGTTCAAACCATATGAGGGGAGTGAAAATATCCGACATGGCTTTCCCATCAAGCCATGAGGTTTAAGAGGGAAAATCCCTCCCTCTTCCATGATAAAAATCCATAATCCATTAAGCCATATGATGGATGGAGAAAAAAATACAAAAATTTACTTAAGCAATAAACAATGCAAGCAACAAACACAATATACAACCACATACAACTCTAAGATCTATCATGCAAACTAACATATAGAGATAAATCAAGATCCTACATCCATTAAAAGATCTCCAACACTCTAAGATTTTCCCACTTCCTTAGCCAAGAAAACTCTAGCTCTAAAAAGTCTCCAAGCATCAAGAAAAAGCCAAAAAAAATTCTTTCTCCCCCATGAGGAAGTATTTGAATAAAATCAAATCAAATTCCCTCACAAATGAGGAGGTGACATATGTCACCCCTCTCTTCTGTCCAAGTTAAAGATTCCCAAAATAAAAATAAGAAAAGATAAACTCACTTTAAACACTCTTCTCCCAAATTGCCCAAAAATAAAATAAAACAAGTTTGTGTAACTTTTTAAAACACACATATTCCAATCCATCTGACATGAATGGTGAAAAAAGAGAGGCAAAATATGAGGGAAACTCTCTCTATGCCTTGAAATTAAGCCCCCTACCTAATAGGTAGTGTCGAAAGAATTATTTTCATGATAAGTGAACTCCTAAAACTAAAAGGGATCACTTAAAATGCCATAAATATCCCAATTTCAGGTTTGGAACATTTAGGCACAATTTTAGAGGATGTGGGGCCCACTCAAGGGTGCACATGTGACCCTAATCCTCTCTAATTAACACAAACTTACCCATGTACAAAGCTTAATGCAAGTGGGGACCACTAAGTCCCCAAACCTAGTTTACTTAACAAAATAGACAATAGAATCACAATTAATTTTACATGACATGCAAAATTACAAATAAGGGTCACTCATGGTGCCCAAACAATAAAATAAAACACTAAGGCTTCATATAAATAACATGGTTAGGACTTATACTTTTGGCCCGCTTGTGCACAATTTGTGTAGACACCCTAAAAATCACGTTTTCCTGTGACCTGTCACCTGCACACTCAATGCACACATTAAATGCATATGTCCAATACAAGTGTAAACCAACTAATTAATAAACGATCAAGTATAAATGCAAATTTATGCTAGCACAACATCAACATATAATCGTCAATGAGAAACATGTACTATTTCACACAATTCACCATGTGTTAGCCATTGCAATAATTATAAGTGACATACATTCATGTTATCATGTGTTCTCATCAATAATCAAATACTTTATAAAATAAAGACATGTGACTAACTAGGTATCCATTATATCTCAATTAGATCCAAGTAACATAGAAATATGTTAGTATCCACAACATATAATAAAATGTGCCAACATACTAATCAAGTCAAATTGGCGCTACACGCCCAAATCACCATAAATGTCCATGAAGATAAAATAACATAACATAATGTCAAAAATATATCAAATCATGTCTATGAATAAATAATTCAACATATAACCGAGGCTATAAAAATGTGGACACCACACAATCCTTCAACCAAACAACACATGGTTTTTCCTAATTTTCCGCTTATTTTGCCTGATTTTCCCCTGCTGCTAGATTGGTGTTTAGTAATGGCCATTGAATTCATTGCTAAGTCCGACCATTTTTGGATGGATGGAGAATATGATTCTCTCTTTCATCAAACATTTAATTGAGGGGAAATGATATTCAAATAATCTTCCCAAAATGATGGGATTATTATTCTTCAATTACATAATTTTGTTTTTTTGGGTAAGATTAGTCAAGGCTATAGCATGGAACTAATCCAATTGATTCTCCCCCATCTTTACTACTTTATGTTATCATAGAAACATCAACCTTTTGTTCATCTTTACTATCTTTGAAGTTACTCTTAATCATGACCAATGTTTATTGCTTGGTTTTTTATCACCTTCTAACTAGAGCATATCAACTTGTTGTCTTTGTAAAATGCCACGAAATTTTTAAATTCACATGAAAAAGGACTTTCATGTTTTCCATTAAAACTTTAGAAGTACAATTCTAAAGTGTTTTTGTTTGTCTTTTTTAGTAAATAAATTTAGTTATTCTCAAGGAAATTAGTAAATGATTTTTTTCATTCATTTCAGACAAATGTTTTCTTTAGGTTTTAAATTGTTAAAGCAATTAGCGCAATTACCATGTAAATGGAATGTTTAATGTTCTAGTGTATGATGATTTTGTTATTTCTTTTTCAATTATGCTTTTCAATGCATTTTTTCTTACAATGCACCAGGTTTTTAACATTGATGGATCAGGTTAGACGGTTGAAAGCTCAAAGTTTGACATCAAAACAGGTCGAGGTGATAACGACTATCATCATTGAAGTATTGGATGATATCCTATTAAACGTAGTGCACTCTTTTATTTCAAAAGAAGAGTATGTTCATGTTCACTTAATATCTTGGGCTATAAGTGTTATCATATAAACAATTTTCCACGTTACCTTTGCTTCTAGAGATCTTTCTCAACATCTTGTTGAGGAGGTCCTTTTCAATACGGTAAGTAAGTAGGTAACAAAATTTCAAAATATAATAGATTACAATTACAATTGTTGTTTGAAAGTTCGTTGTAACCTCTGCTATATAGTCTCATGCTTTCACAATACTAAATATATATGTGAATGCAGGGATGTCCTTTCATGAGCTTCTGGATATACCTCAAGGAAATATTCGTAAATATCATGATGATTTTTTTGTGATGGTTGTCTCTTTGGAAGGAAAATTATGGAGATCGATGTAGATTTTGTGGGGTATATGGGAGTTAGGTGTGCTCTCACATGAGGGTTGATTCCTCCTCTTTTCAACTTTTATTTTGTAATATATTGGTTCGCGGCATACCCTTACATCGTTAGAAGCAACTACTAATTTTTATTGGTTCCGTTTGGGATTACTCAACCCGTATACATAGATATATAATAAACATATGGGCAAATTACATTTTGGTTCGTTTGATTGGAGAATGAAATATGACCATATGAATGGGTGTAATTGGATTTATTAGGATATTTCTTCTATTGTGTATATATATCAAGAGTTTCCTTATAGTTTAATACACTTTTATATGCAAATTACATAGTAAAAAGCATATGAACGTTTGCATTTAGGTTCATGTTGTAAGTGAAGAAGAATATTGTAACGCCTGCTAAAATGACCACTCGAGACTCAAGAAGAACCTAGTTTTAGGTAATAAAAATTATGGAATAATTTTTTTTTGAAAAGCATGACCACTACCAGGCTTCAAGCAACAATTGTCACAACAAAGGTTCAAAGTCAATTATAATTTAATAAATGAAATTTTTCCATTGTGACAAATATTAGATTCACATTACAAAAATTAATGAGTGTAATTAATCCAAAATGGTTAAATTTCTCTTAGGTTTTAATTTAATAAATAAATAAATTAACACTATAGTTAAATATTACCAAGTTAGCTTTAGAGGGTCAAAAGGGACAAAACAATTAAATGCCCAATGTTTTTGAATTTCACTAGGGCTACACAATAACCAAGGTTCTTATTTACATGGGTTAGAAAAAAAAAAATTGTTATCCCCTAACGGGACCCTTCAAAAAGGTCAACCCATGTTCTAGAGTTAAACATTTAAGTTAAAAAGGGGTAATTTCCCACTTACCCACTCTCAGACTCATCTTTGCACTTCAATATGATTTTTCACATATTTAATGCAATTAAGGTTACTTGAAAACATTTCCATTAGATATGAAATTTCTTCCACTTTCCAATAATATAAAGAAGTCCTCCTAACTCCTCATATATATTAAGTTACATGTCGGCGGGCTTGGGGAGGAAATTTTTCCCAAAGGCGGGTCTGCGGGCCCAGGAAAGAAATTTTTCGTAAAGGCAGGCCTATGGGCCCAAGGATTAAAATTTTCCCAAACGTGGCCTACTTTTCTGGGGATGAAAATTTTCCCAAAGGTGGGCCTGCGGACCCAAGGAAGAAAATTTTCCCAAAGGCGAGCCTGCGGGCCCAGGGAAGAAACTTTTCCGAAGCCGCAAGGGACACGTGTCATGTTAATAAGCCCACATGGGAAGGCGGGTCATCAGAGGTAATTTGGATTTTAAATCTTTTTTTAAAGGACAAAAAGGTTCAAAAACCCCCGCACCTCCGCCAACGCCTAGGGATGCCACGTCTCCTGCCCAAAATTTCAAGCTGGGGAGTGGATCGTTGGGGAAAACTTACAAATGTTCACTTATGTGTTAAAAAGTGCAAAGGTTAAAAACAACCTACGCCTCCGCTGACACCAAGTGCAGCCACGTGTCATTCCAACAATGACCCATAGGAAGGTGGGCCGGCAAGGACTCTTAATATTTTTCGCCCTTTTTCAAAAAGGTAAAATTTGAAGGTGAGGGCTTGTGAACCTGTGGAAGCACTTTCCTAGAAGCAAATAGGCAGGGCTGCGGGGCCGCGGAGGAATTTATTATTATTATTTTTTTTGGAAAAATTTCCCTAAGTAATTTTCAGACAAGCGGGTTTGATTTACAAAAATTCCTCCCCCTCCCCCCTTGTTTTTAAACTAAGCGAAGTAAAAACTTCAAAAGGCCATAACTTTCTACTGGAAGATCAGATTTCATAAAATAAGCACTTTTTAGAAAGGGTTGGAACTCCAATTTGCATAGGAAACATAAAAATTCATTTTTTATGAACTTAAATGGGTGAATTTGACAAAAATGTCTTTCCTTCCATTAAAACGGGAATTGAACCTTCTCAACAACCAGACTTGATTTGATCTGCCATTCTTTCTTCTTCAACTTTACAAAAAGACATGGAGAGTTTCACTTCAAGGATTTCAAATGGATTGGAAGGATAAAATATCAATGGTTGAGTATTCAAAAAAACAAATTTCCTTTTGTTTATGTGAATTTACATTTTTTTTCCTCTTACCCAATTAAAGATGAACTGTGTAAATTACAAGGGCAATACAAACTATTTTGGAATGTGTTTCAATCATCCCCTGTTCGTATTGATATTTTATCTTGTCTTTCATTGTTGTAGGGTACTCTGTAATTTTTTTTGTCTATGATATTTATTTGCAGGTTTTATAGTGAATCCAAATAGAAATCATACTTAAACCCGAATGGATCTTCTTTTTCATTATCATCCTCTAAATATTTATATTCATTTAAATTAAATTTACAAAGTTTAACTTTACTTCAATCCATGCGTGGAAACCCAAAATATAGTTCTACTTTCAAAACATGCATTTCGAATGAAACAGAGGAATGTAATATTTTTTCATACGTATTTATTTTTCAATTTTCAAACAAATATTTCACAATATATTTCAAACAAAAATTTCAAATGAAAACCATATCATTTATGGTAACTAAAACAACTTCTATTGAACTTCAACAATTCTTTTACAACTTCCTTTTTCATTCATCAAATACAACTTACAGAATATACATCTCTCACATTCAAATGTAGCTTCCATTTCCAAAACTGAGCAAATTTTCACCACAAATAATATTACAATGCCATGCACTTGAAGTGAGAATTTTCACAATAATGAACCCAAGGAGAAACTACAAAAAAATTCTCCATCCTTAGCTCTAGAACAGCAACAAGAAGATCCACCATATATCTTTTGATCACAACAAAAAAGGAGGAGAGGAAATGCTCTCCACCCAACAAAGAATTCCAATGAAGAGGAGAAGCCTTCCTCCTCATTGGCCCTCGAGACCCAACCAAAAAAAATAAGATATGTATTTCAACTCATGGAAACAAACATGCTTCCATAACATAAACACAATTTTTGCATATAGAACACAGTCTAAATACATATTGCAGTTTATAACCACAAGAAGAACAACAAACAATACTTAGGCTTCATCATGCACAAGCCAAAGGAGCAAGACCTATGGGGGAAGCTGCTTATACCTCCCAATGGGGAAATGGGTGTCCACCTTAAAATAAACCCATGAATATATATATCATTTCAAAACTCCTACATGCCCTTATGCCTCCCGCAAGTACCCTTTATACGTCCCATTCTCTTATGTCTCCCCACATTCTTATGGCACCCCATAACAAGTAAAGATATGCAAGCTATTTATTTTACAAGGTGGAACCCAATCCCAAACTCCCTCAACAATAACACTTATACCTCCACAAAAATATTATGCCTCCCCACAAGAGATCCTCAAAGTATTCTCCTACACCATACCTAGGCAATCTACCCAACCAGCTAACAACATACCAAAATATTCAAAGCATTCACATATGCATAAATAAAAGAAGAACATTTTCAAGAGCCAAGATCCTACCTCTCCATGGTAGAGTTTTCTCCAAAAGTTCAACAACAATATTTTTACAATCCAAACAATCCAAAAGCTCCAGCAATCCACAAGCATTCCACAAAAATCTCAAACTCCCTTCAAAATTATGACCACTCAAAACCAAAAGAAAGTAACCAAAATGAAGTCACCGAATGAAGTAACCCCAAAACAATCCAAGGAATTTGAATAAATAGAAGAGGGAGAGAGGAGGATGAGGTGGATCCATGTAGGATGCCAAATCACACATCCTCAACTCCACCTCACAAGTCAACTTCAAACTCCAAACCAAAATTAAAAAGGTGGGTGAATAAATTACCTTTTTTATTCACACACACAATCAAAGTCCACACCCCAAGGACCAAAATTAATTTCATGCAAGAAGGTGTAATAAAAACATAAAACTTACCTTGCCAAACTACATAATAAGACCTAAGTTTAACTCCCCAACCCATAGGTAGGGTTGGTGTGACAATTTAAGAGGTGTGTGACAAGATTAACTTGTCCTACAAGCCTCCAAAATCAGCCCCTAAGGACATATCCGAATTTTAAAAGGAAGGTGGAGTGTTTCACACTCCAAGTTACTTACAACACATAATCCAAGAGCCATCAACTCTAATAAATGCATTCTTTTGACCCATTTTAATTTATTTAACAACATGATTTCTCACTAATCTAGACACAATTTAATGAATAATAAAGGGGAAATACATCACTAAAAATCACATACTAAAATTAAACAAAAGAAACTAAATAAAATAATACACATAACCCCTTGGTCACACTCGAAGGTGATCCCCTCCCATGGGAACCCCTAACAACAAATATAAACATACACAAACACATATAACAAAAACTCGTTGCCATGGTGACCCTTGTTGAATTCATCTTGGATTCCAATGTGGTTGGTCTCCAATCCCCTGATGTTTGTTCTGACATGTTTACATGTAAAACATAAATACCTGCTTCGGCCTTGTGGCCACATCAAATCATCCAAAATAATTATACAATAAATCTCCAAGGTCATATATATATATATATATATATATATATATAAAAATCTAAACATCATCAAGAAAGTAATGACATCATTTATAATTGCATCTATAATCATAAGATCACAAGATTAATTCAATTTTCTCGGTCTACTCAATATGACAAAATAACACCTGTCCAACACACACACACACACACACATATCACCAGTCAACATCATAACAACATTAGTATAAAATGTCTCTAATTATCCACATGCATCATATATGAATCAAAATCAACAACATACCATGATCTCTAACATCTAACATCATACCAACTCAAAAGTGACAATAATGTCCATAAATACAGTCAACAGTGTCATAATCAATATCAAAAGGTGTCGAAGGGAAGTGGGCACTACATCCCCCTCCCCTTAGACTCGACTTCCTCCTGGATGTCACTAGAATAGATTTAGAAACTTAACTCGTAACAAAGTAGTATCCTCCCATGTAGCCTCAGTCTCATCATATTTGTCCCACTGCACCCAAACCTGGTCAATCTCTCTCCCTCGAAGGCCCAGGGTCCTTCACTCTATAATGTAGATGGGCTCCACCATCACCTTCCCTTGATTTTGCACCTGTAATGAGGTCCAATCTAGCACATGAGAAGGATCTGTAATATATTTCCTAAGTATTGATACATGAAACACATCATGGATGTGAGACAAGATAGGTGGTAATGCTAGACAGTAGGTCAAAGGACCAATACGCTCCAAGATCTCAAAGGGGCCCATGAATCTAGGAGCTAACTTAGAACCTTTTTCATAACAAATAGGGCTCTTATGTGGCCTGACACAAAGGAAAACCTTCATGCCCACATCAAAATTATAGTTGGTCTTGTGTTGATCTGCATACTTCTTCTATTTATCTTGTGCCTCCTACAATATTTGTCTGATCATAACCACCTACTGCTCCATGTCTTTACAATAAAGCAAAGACATGGCCCAAGAGAAACCCTGTCCTCTAACCTGTCCCAACTAAGAGGTATCCTAAACTCTCTAAAATACAAAGCCTGAAAAGGAGCCATGCCTATCGAACTTTGAAACCCATTATTGTAGGAAAACTCCACCAAGTAAAAATACTCCTCCCATCTCAACTAGTGATCCATAACATACATCCTAAGAATTTCCTCTAAGATCTGATTCACCCACTTAGTCTGTCCATCTATCTCAGGGTGATACATCGTGCTAAAATTGATCTTTGTTTCAAGGTCCTGTTGCATGGTAGTCTAAAAGTGGGATGTATAAAAAGGATCACGGTCACAAATGATCTTCCACGGAATCCCATGCAATCTGACAATCTCATCTAGATCTACCCATACCACTGCACTAGCTATATAGGTTGTCTTCACCAAAGAAAAATGATCCACTTTCGTAAATTTATCCACCGCGACCATGATGGTATCATGGTGGTATCTTGACATCGGTAGCCCAACAATGAATTCCATGGAAATGGTGTCCCATTTCCATTCCAACATAGCATGCGGAAAGAGTATGCCAGCTGGATGTTGATGCTCAACCTTCACTTTTTAACACTCTAAATAGTGTGGCACAAAGTAAGCCAGATATCTATGAAGTCCTCTCCAGTGATACAACTGTCTCAAGGTGGCGTGCATCTTCTTCACCCTGGGATGGGCTAAAAAGGGTGCATGATGTACCTCTGTCAAGATGTCCTTCCTCAAGCCTCCATCTCTGAGAAGATAAATCCAGCCTCTGTGAGTGAGAAGTCCATCTTCCTCCAATGAAAACCCATCAAACTTCCCCTCAAGGGGTCTCTGAGACTCGATATCTACTTTAGCTGCAATGTTGAAATTATCGTGAGGAAGTTACTGTAGAATCCTACTTCGTAAATCTGTGCCCATTGAAATGGCCATAACCACATGTTTCTGTCTGCTAAGAGAATTTTCCACCACATTCTCCTTCTCCCTCACTTGATCTATTTCCATATCATACTCATAAAGAAACTCTATCCAACGCCACTAACGAGTGTTGAGATTGGGTTGCGTGAAGAGGTGGCAAAGACTCAAGTGATCTATCTTGAGTATGAATCTCCGACCAAGAAGGAAGTGTCTCCAACAAACCAAGGCGTGAACAACTACCATAAGCTCAAGATCATGAGTCAGATAATTGAGCTCATAATCGTTGAGTTTGCGAGACTCAAAATAAACTACTCTGCCCTCCTGCATCAACACACCTCCAACATCCTGTCAAAGAAGCATCCATATATATGAAAACCTCACCTTGTGGATCAGGAATTGCAAGAACATGTGCTGTCAGAGGCATTCCTTTAGTTTCTTAAAGGCCTTCTCACATATGTCTAACCAAACAAATTTCTTCCCTTTCTACTGAAGGGAAGTGATGGGGTGCGTAACCCAAGAGAAATCCTGAATGAATCTCCTGTAATAACCTACTAAACCCATGAATTTGTGCACCTTTGTCACACTAGTGGGTGTTGGCCAATCTGTAATAGCTTGAATCTTGGAAGGATTGACTGTGATACCTTCCCCAGAAATGATGTGACCCAAATATTGTACCTCTTTGTAAAAGAACGCACACTTCTCTAGGTTCCGGTAAAGATGCTGATCACAAAGAAACTTAAGAACCTAGTGAAGGTGCCCCTCGTGATCCTCACATATATGTTAGTAAATCGAAATGTCATCAAGAAAGATGAGCACGAAGCAATCCAAGAATGTCTTTAACACCCCATTCATCAAGCTCACAAACATTACGGGGGAATTCGTAAAAAAAAAGGCACCAATGTGAACTCATAGTTGCCATATCTCGTACGGAAGGCAGTCTTATGAACATCTGCCTCCATAATCCTAAACTGATGATAACTTGACTTAAGGTCTATCTTGGAGAAAATTGTGCCCCCCTTTATCTGATCAAAGCAATCATCAATGTGTGGAAGGGGATAATGGTTCTTGATTGTTACTTTTTTTAACTAGCGGTAATCAATACACATCCATAGAGATCCATTCTTCTTCTTTACAAATATCACCGGTGCACCCCAAGGGGATACAATAAGATGGATTAGGCCTTTCTCCAAAAGGCCCTCTAGCTACAACTTGAGCTTGTAGAGCTAAGCGGTGGTCATCTGATAAGGTGCTCACAAGATAGGATATGCTCCCAGAACCATGTCTATGTGAAAATATATCTCACGTGGGGGTGGTAACCCCGGTAGCCCCCTTGGAAATTTATAAAAAAACTCTCTCAATATGGGATGGTCATCGACTAGAATCATCCTCCAATCGGTCACTAACTATGACAACATACATCTAACAACCCCATCGTACACACTGCTTAAGCTATCCCTACTCGCTACTCCCTACATCCCTACTATCACTTACTCAACTCCTAGATCATATGTACACGATATAGTCTTATGGTAATAATCCACCTTAGCTCTATGTGCAGACAACTAGTCCATGCCCAAGATGACTCCATACGAACCCAACAAAATGATACAAATATCTGAGGTAGTGGTGTAAGGTCCCAAATCCACCACACACTCCATAATTAAGGAGTCTACAGAGATCTTGGCTTCAGAAGCCATCTTGACGTCCCAACTAAGACCCTGCCTAACTGCCACCAGTATGCATATCTCTACTAAAGATCGTGCAATAAATAAATTAAAAGAACTAGGATAAAAAAGAATGGAGGTAGGAATACCACCAATGCTACTTTTGGTCTCAATTACATTACTTTAGTGCTCAGCTTGGCAGTTCACCAACAGGGCCTCCCATGTCACCAACAGTGTGCTTTGAGATCTGTGTCTTACCCTTATTACTAGAGTTATGTGAGAAGTCTCTCCAAAATTTCTAGCAACACCGCAACCAAAATAACCACCTGATCCTCTCCCATGAGTAGCAGCTCCAGTCGGTACTCTATACATCCATGCTATGTATCCTGATGATCCAGCTATGGTGTGCTAAGGTCTCTACTAGTGAGCTCCTGCTAACTGCGTTCTAGGTGTAGCCATTATCCTAATGGGACCCCTAGGAGGAGGACCTATACTTCGATCCCTTTGTGCATTAAATCTCTATGGAGGTATGTAATCTGTATGAGACTGATACTGTTGTGGTGTAAAAGATGACTGTGATGAACCCTATCCACTACAAGGAGGAGGAGCTGACCCCTTCGATCTGTTGCCCTACATCTGCTAGATGCAGCTTCAGACTCAGTCTCTGGCCTACTGTGTCTTTCCCTGAGTCTCCTCTGCTATGTAATCTTTTTCCATAGCCTCTACTAAAGTCTGTGGACAATGGATTTGTATTACACCTTCAATGTCTAGATTCAGGCCTTGGATGAAACTCTTGATCCATACCTTCTCATTTTGCAAGTAGTCGATGTACTGAAGTAGGTCTAGAAATTGAATCTCATACTCAGATACTTTCCGAGATGCTTTCCGGAGGTCATGAAACTCATATGTCCTCTGTTGTATGAACCTCTGTGATAAGTACATGTTCTTGAACTGCTCCTCAAAGAGATCCCAGGTAACTGACTCTAAATCAAGGTGGAGCTTCTATTCCTTGGTCCTCCACGAGACACTTGCTCCATCCCTCAGAATATGGATTGTAACACGATCTTTCATGTTTCTAGAACAAGGGAAGAGCTTGAAGCACCCGCTCAAGTTCACCAACAGGGCCTCTACCTGAAATCCACCTGTGTCACCAGAATAATGTGATGGTTGTAGCTTCAGGATCTCACTGATATGATCTGCAGCTATAGTATGGTGACCCCTAGGCCTCTCTGTATGCTCATCTCTAAGCCTAGGGCTCTGAGACCTTTCCCTGTGTCCTTAAACCTGGTCTCCCTATTCCCTCTACAGTGACTTTTCTCTAGCTAACTCCACATGGTAGTTCTCTCCTCTATCCTCCTCGCTATGTCGAGGAGATGCATAAGAATCAATTGATGTCACCCTCTCATGTCTGGCTGCATGACATCCTACGGGCCCTCCACATAAAGTGGGATTAACATCCTGAAGCTTCTGTAAAATATGTTGTAGGATGGCTGCTATAGTATGATCTGGAGGTGGTAAGTATAGGTCTATGTGAAAGGACCCCTTGTCTAGTCTGCGCCTCTTGCATAGACCAAGGTGAGAGTTAGTTCATTATTCTAGGTTTTGTTCAGTTTTCCATGTTTACTAGACTATGCAATTTTCAAACAAAGTTATTTTCTATATTTTAAAGTATGCTAGGTTTAGTGTTCATGTCTCAAGTTTTCTAGTGTGCCCAAGGGTCCAAGATTTGAACCCAAAGATCTTATACCAAGTTGTAACGCCCACTAAAACGACCACTCGAGACTGAAAAACAATCTAGGTTTAGGTAAAGAAAATTATGGAATTTTTTTTTTGAAAAGTGTGACCACTACCAGGCTTCAAGCAACAGTTGTCACATCAAGGGTTCAAATTCAATTATAGTTTAATAAATGAAATTTTACCGTTGTAACAAATATTAGATTCACATTACAAAAATTAATGAGTGTAATTAATCCAAAATGGTTAAATTTCTCTTACGTGTTAAATTAATAAATAATTAAATTAACACTATAGTTAAATATTCCTAAGTTAGCTTTAGAGGGTCAAAGGGGCCAAAACAATTAAATGCCCAAGGTTTTTTAATTTCACTAGGTCTACACAATAAATGAGGTTCTTATTTACATGGGTTAGAAAGCAAACATTCTCTTATCCCCGAACGTGACCATTCAAAAAGGTCAACCCATGTTCTAGAGTTAAACATTTAAGTTAAAAGGGGGTAATTTCCCACTTACCCTCTCTCAGACTCATCTTTGCACTTTAACCTAATTTTTCACATATTTGACTCACTTAAGGTTACTTGAAAACATTTCCATTAGATAAGAAATTTCTTCCCCTTTCCAATGATATAAATAAGTCCTCCTAACTCCTCATATTTCTTAAGTTACAGGACAGAGGACCTGGGGAGGAAATTTTTCCCAAAGGCGGGCCTGTGGGCCTGGGGAAGAAAATTTTAGGAGGTGTGTGACAATTTTAACTTATCCTACAAGCCTCCAAAATCAACCCCTAAGGATGGATCCAAATTTCAAAAGGAAGGTGGAGTGTTTCACACTCCAAGTTACTTATACATTACTTACAACACATAATCCAAGATCCATCAACTCTAATAAATGCATTCTTTTGACCCATTTTAATTTATTTAACAACATGATTTCTTAGTTATGTAGACACAATTTAATGAATAATAAAGGGGAAATACATCACTAAAAACCACATACTAAAATTAAAAAAAAGACACCAAATAAAAGAATACAAATAACCCCTTTGTCACATTCGAAAGTGATCCCCCCCACGAGAATCCCTAACAACAAATACAAACATACACAAACACACATAACAAAAACATGTTTCCATGGTGACCCTTGTTGAATTCATCTAGGATTCCAATGTGGTTGGTCTCCAATCCCCCGATGTTTGTTGTGACATGTTTACATGAAAAACACAAATACCTCCTTCGGCCTTGTGGCCGCATCAAATTATCCAAAATAAGTATACAATAAATCTGCAAGGTCATATATATATATGAATCCAAACATCATCAAGAAAGTAATGAAAACATTTAGAATTTCATCCATAATCATAAGATCATAAGATTAATTCAATTTTCTAGGTATGCTCAATATGAGGAAATAACACATGTCCAACAACACACACACACATACACACACACACACACACACACACACACACACACACACACACACACACACACACACATATCACCATGTCAACATCTTAACAACATTAGTATAAAATGTCTCTGATTATCCACATGCATCATATATGAATCAAAATCAACAACAGTCCATGATCTCTAACATCTAACATCATACTAACTCAAAAGATATAATAATGTCCATAAATATAGTCAGCAATGTCATAATGAATATCAAAAGGTGTCGAAGGGAAGTGGACACTACAAATATATAGGCTTACGAGAAGATGCATTTAAGTTTAGATTGGTTCCATATATACACCAAGGAATTTATGAAGGCTTAATATTGAACTGTAAGTGAAGAATACTATGAATTAATATTATATTTGGCTTCTTTTTTTTTATAATTAAAAAATAATATTATGAGTAATATGGACATAGGAATAAATACATTTTGGCAAAAATTGGGTTCTCTATTGAACTGCATATATCTAACAAATGTTTCAATAAGGTTTAATAGAATTAGATATGGGAATTTAAGATGAGTATGAGCACTTGTATATGGGTTAATATGTATTCTAAATGAATAAAATAATGAACAGAAGAGAAATTACAATATATAACTTTATAATGATGCGTCATTCATATGTTCATCTATGTAACTTATTTAGTAATGTACCTGATCCAAATTATTATTTTAGATGGAACTCTTGATATCCATCTTATATATCAATAACATAAAACAACATTCTAACATATATACTTGTCTCAAATGACATGTTTTTATGTTTTAAGTTTGTCTTGTCAAATTCTTTAATGGAGGTTTGAGTTGCGACATTACTCTCAATGTGGCTCACTTCAGGGAATATGAATTCACAAGAATATTATTGTGGTATCTTTATAAAATAAAACCCCAAAATTGGTGGTAGTTAATGATGGACATGATGTCAAGTCTTTTGTATGCACATGTACACACAAACAATCACACATGCACACACATGTCTGGCAACACATTATCAAGTTACCTATATATGAAATACACACACACAATCAAACAAACAAAAACTCATGTGCACCCTCATGCATGCACATACACACATATGCACCCATGCCCATACACACACCTACAAACATTTTTATAATGGACACTAATACACAAGATAAATGTTGTATATTTAACCAACATATCATTTAATTTCATACCATGTGTAAGGAAAATTTACCAAAATCCCACTTAATCATATTACAAGTTAGTACTTAATGTTTACATCTATTAATTTTAATTTGATATAAAAAAATCACTAAAAAATCACACGTGTTTACAAACTTTGCAATATATGATTACAAAGCCCGGTAGCACATTTTTTTATTTTATTTATAAATAACAATTAAAGTTTGATTTAAAAGTTGGTAATATAAACCTCAATTATATAACTTAAAATATCAAAGAAACACTAGAACATAAAAACATGCCACATGCCATCAATTTTCAGGCTACCTATGAACTCCATTTTTCAGATGACACATGATATTTGTGTAAGAGAAAAAACAACAATATATTTTCTTTGATGTCTATGTCATGATTTTGAAATAATGATTTTGGGGTGACATCTTAAATTAGACTTGCTTGTCTCCTTGTTACTCGATCACAATTATTCGATCGGGGATACCATGAATCCATGCATTCATGTTCATGTTCCTGAAGTAGTAACATTCCACCCTTCCCATTCCACTTGATAGATCCCCTCTCTCGCATTTCAAGGAGTACCAAGGAGGACCCCCCTTGACGGGGGTACTGATAGAATATAGAGAAGAAGGGAAGGGAATTTGAAATATCCCCCCCATCTCAAACTTTTGTATATAGATGTAAGGGACGTGGGTCCCATCAATACTGCAACCCCCCTCTAAGAAGGGAGGGGCCCGATTTAACCCTCAATTAATTTCTCGTTCACTATCTAGAGGGTCTCGTGGACATGATTGTCTTATATATATATATATATATATATATATATATATATATAGGGTCGACCCCAATCTATCCTCTTCGATCTAGATTTCATAATTGATCACCATTTATAATTATTTATTTTTTTATCAATTTCAGAATATGTATGAAATAATTTTGTTGAATTGAAATATAGTGTTTATTTGTATAAGTGAAATATATATTTTCACTAGTTCTAAAAATTATTATATAAATATTTGAAAATAGTATATTTATGTTAAATAAGATAAAACTTCTATTTGTGGGAGGCTCTAATAAGTCACGAGGGGATTACTTAGTAAAAGTATGGTATACCACGTCCGTTCAAAGGGTATTAAAGAATACTCTTAATTCTAGTTTTTACTGATAATACCCTGCCTTGTTATATTATTTGAATGAAAATACACCCTATTTTTTTCATTTACCTTACTTACCCATTTTTCCATGACAATTTTATTTACCCCTTTTAATTTCTACTCTAATATATTAAACAAAAAATATATCATATTTCTTACTCTTTTTTTTAATATGTATTTTCTCTTTGAAAGATAATTTGAATCCATTCAAGACCTATTACGAATTACCTTATAAATGTTAAGATTTAATCATTTATCAATAGTTATTCAAATAACTAATATGGTAACATAATATCAATTGTGTTGTGTAATACCCACATTTTCAATGCCAAAATACAACAGACATAATAACAGGATTTTTTTTTTTTTTTTGCTAACATTGCTTGATACATTACATCACATAGGATCACTTAGGATCACGTGTAACACATGACACATATGAATAACCATGGACCCACATATATATATATATATATATATAACAAGAAACATAGGAAGCACATCAAAGCCACATGTTCAAAAATGAAAAGGTACAACAACGACCCCCAACAAGATACACTTACTCATAAGCACTTCCCACAACACATCATTATTCATCTTGAAGTATTTATTTTAATCCTATTTTTATTATTTTACTATAATGTTTTGAAAAGCACATAATAGGAAACCCTTCATTCCTGTACAACTAGGCTGCATGTTGTTTTTTAACATTTCACCTACAGTGGTCCCTTTAGAATTTTGTCATTTCTCATATCGAAACAACCTTGTCTGGAATGATTGTGATTAGGAACGCATACACACACCCGCATCTTACAATATTTGACTTACAGATTTTTTTGAAAGAGTCGTGTCTACTTGGTTTAAAAAAAATAATCTCGTTACAAGGAGGATAATTCACAAGAAGAAGAAAAAAGGTTATTAGATAAATAGAAAATTTGTAATGCCCACAAAAAATTGTCTGCACGAAACCCAAGAACAAACCTAAGTTAACTACAAAAATAATAGAATTATTTTTTTATTTTTTTGTTAAATGATACTAGCAAAACTGGGTTAAAATATTCGGTCCTACTTTTCTTATTTTTATAATTTCATTTAGTTAATAATATTAACTTCCCCCTTTAATCTAAAATATTAATAACTCCCCATAACAGGTAGCAATTACTTAGCCTAAAGTAAGGCTTAAGATTCACTACTTCTTTTTAGTAAAAATTAATTCGCAATTAAATTAAACCTATTCAATTTAATTTTAAAGGTTTAGGCATAATTGATTAAATAATTAAATTCTTTTATACACAAAAGGGGTCAAAGTTTACATTCAAATGACAAGGTTCTTAATTTAAGCACAAGGGTTATAAAATTAATCCCACTCCGTACAAAACTAAAGTGGCCCCTAAAATCAGTTAACCTATGCATTTTAAATGTGAATTCCTCTCACCCACTCCCCACCTACTTTTTGTAGGAATGAATCTTCTACATTGGATTAGCTTATTATTTCTTTGTTTTGTTTTACAGATTGGTGCTGGAGGAGGAGGAAGCCATGAGAGGCCATCACAAGCTCCTTGAAGGATGCACATGATTCATTTCTTTTCTTGTTTGATTTACACCCTCAAGTAGGTTTCTCAATGTATTTATTTATTCATTTTCTTTATTTTACTATTTTAGCATTTACCCAAATGGGCATATGGGTATTGACCCATTATAAATAAAATTTGGATTGAAGTATATATACCCAAAATTTAATGGTATATATATCTGTACATATATATACACACACACACAATATATATATATATATATATATATATATATATATATATATAATATATATATATATATATATATATATATATATATATATATATATATATATATATATATATATATATATGCACAAGAAGTAGTTTAAAAAAGTTTGGCCTACATACAAAACTGCAGCCACACAGTCCCGAAATCCACAGTCACTGCCCCAAATGGAGGGGTTTATTAACATTAATTTTTTTAGGGGGAGGGTCATCGAACCCACCCCCCATTCCATTTAATATGGGGTGGGGGTATGTAAACCCACCCCCCATTCCATTTAATATGGGGTGGGGGATGGCATCAGAAAACAACCCCGCGCCCCCTACCCAAATCATTAATAACCTAAGTGCCCACATAAGGCCACAACCAACACAAAAACATTCAACTGAAATTCTATTTGGTTCCCTTTTTTAGGTTTAAAATTTCGGTTATTTAAAATACATTTAACACACACACACACACACACACACACACACACACACACACACACACACACACACACACACATTAACTTTACCAATATTACTTTTAATATTAATACTATTATCAATAAGTAATAGGATTCACATTATTAATGGTATTTACTAATTATATTTTATTTTTTATCCTATACATAGAATTTCTCTTAAAATTTGACCATGAAAATATAGAATGTAAAAAAAAAGAACTAATTCTATTTCTCTTATAATTTATGACATATTTACAATAAAATTATACAACCCAATGAGACTAAGGTTAAATAGTAATCATACACTTTTCTTTACTAATCTTGATTAAAAAAAAGAAGATCCATTTGTTGGCCAAATAACTAAGCAATGAAATTTTCCTTTTTAAGACTTTTCGATGACACATATGAAGTTTAAACTTACTTCAATCAATACAAGGGAATGGACACATATAGTTTATTTTGTTATTACATGCCTTTCAAGTAATACAAAAAGAATGAGTATTTCTTTCTTTTACAAAATTCAAGTTTGCAACCATTCATCCAAGAAACTTATTACAAGATTTCCCATAGTTTTAAAAACAAGAATAATACACCTATTGAAGTCAATACATAATCTAAAATGAGAACAAGGTTATTTTCCTTTCAATCAAATTTCCATTATATAAAAAATTGGTTTACCAAAAGTGTTTCTCTTTCCCACAATGCATTACAATCTTAATAACAAATATTCAATGCAAATTTTCTTTCAAAAACAATACAATAATCTTCTACTTTAAGTGGGATTTTTTTTACAAGGAAGGTAGCTATAATGAATGATTGCTTAGTATTTTACAAGTGCTCTAAGTATCAAATCTATAACAAGGCTCCATCTTTTCTTCACTCGATCAAAACAAGAAATGGGGGAGAGGAAACACTCTCCTCATTGGCCTCCTGCGCCCCAGCCACAAGGCAATAAGGGATGGATCCAACACATGACAGCTCTACAATGCTTCCACAACACAACAAAAAATTTTAACAACCATTTTTAGCAAATTCAACACAAGAAAAATATCACAATAATACAACTTTACAAAATACACAAGGCTTGAATGCAATCCAATGGAGCAAGGATCTATGGGAAGGTCACTTATGCCTCCCAATGGGATTAGGTGACGACCTTAAATCCCTCCAATAAACAACTCAAAACCCCCTAGACAAATCTTATGCCTCCTCTCAAGAATCCTCTTATACCTCCTAATTTCTCTTATGCCTCCCTCATAAAACAAAACAAGTCAGAAATGCAATAATTTTCTTGTCTAAGGTGGGGCACATAACCCAACTCCCTCAAAAAACATGAAATAAACTCTTATGCCTCCCTATATATAGTATCCCCATAGCTTTCTCCTACACCATACTTAGGAAATCTACCCGAGGACCAAATAAGCATACCAACACACTCAATAACATACACATATACATAAGTAAAAGAAAAACAATAAAACAAAGGTATAGCTCCTACCTTTCCATGGTAGAGCTTGATCCAAGAGTCACACACTAAGCTCCATCAAGCCCAAGCTATTACCAACAATCTCCAAAAAAATACACAAGCACTCCCAAAATCCTCTAACTCTGAAAAATAAGAGCACTTCAAGAAATAAAGTAACCCCAAAACAAACAAAATAGCTCCAGAAGCCATCTCGACATCCCAAACAAGAAAAATAATATGAATAAATAGAAAAGGGTGAGTTGGCTCCATGTAGGATGTCACATCACTCATCCTCAAATCCACCTCAATAGTCAAACCTCAACCCCAATCCACAATAAATTGGTGGTTGAGAGAAATGACAAACTTCTTACACACACAATCCCAACCTACACACCCTAAGGAGAAACTTTGAAATCCATGTAAGAAAAGTGCAATGAATGAAAATTTTTATTTTACAAAACACTTACTGGGGTCTATTTTTGACCCCCGAATCCATAGGTAGGGTTTTTGTAAGAAATTAGGAGGTGTGGGATAAGTTTGGTATGTCCCACAAGCCTCCAAAATTGGCCCTTAAGACCAAATCCGAATTTCCAAGGTGAGATAGAGTGTACAACACTCAAGTAACTTACACTCAACTTAAAACACGGAGACCAAATCACCAACCAATATCATAAATGACTTCTTTTTGTCACATCCATAATTAGTTTAGTGACATGATCAATTTACTAATCTAGACACATAATTTAATTAATGATAAAATGGATTTACATCACAATTAAAATCACATACTATAAAATTAAATAAAAGAAAGGAAAATAAAAACACACAAACCCTTGGTCACAATTGGAGATCAACCCCCCCATGACGACCCCCTAACAACAAATAACAAAACAAAAACATTCCACAAGTTTCCATGGTTACCATTGTCATATCCACCAAGTATTCCATTTTGGTTGGTCTCCAATCCCCCTTTGATTGTTGTAATATATTTGCGTACTAAACACACAATACCTCCTTCGGCCTCATGGCCGCATAAAAACATTCAAGATAACATATAGACATATAATTCCAAAATAATCCATATATAAATTAAATCATCATCTAGACAAAAAATGTTACTATTTTAAAATTCCAACAACATCTCAATTTTATATATCACCAATACCAATAACTTCACAAGATTAGTTCAACAGCTAAATCCTACTCAATATGACAAGAATACCAAATGTTAGAATTATATAAATAAGTAAAAAACACATCATGATCAATATAAAATGTCTCTCTAAGGATCCACACAAATCATACTATAAATCAAAATCCATCAATAGTCAAAATATCTCTATTGTCTAACATCATGCTAAGTCAAAATGATACAATAATATCCATGTGTATAGTCAACACTAATCAAAATCAAAATATAATAGTGTCGAAGGGAAGTGGTCTCTATAAAACCTATCCTGAGTTCATTTCATAGCATTGTTTAATACTAACAATACATTATTTTAATATTAAAGTTATTACAACCAACTATGTAGGTTAACTAATTAAGTTGTATCATTATTGATTCACAAGTTGTTGCCCCAATTAGGAAATCACATTTTCACAACATATTGAACATGTAAGGTTAAATTTCACACATGTTCCCCTTATAGATATTTCTCCTTGAATCTAAGTGTTAAAATTTCTCATATCAAACTACTTATGTTTAATCATATTAAGGGTTAATTACATGTTTTGACCATAAATTCTACTTCCTAAGTGATCCTAGATTTAATATATTCTTAAATACGCCAAGGGTTCTACTAACTTGTACAAGTCCAACAAGAGTGAAACCTCCATATCTCACAAGACCTTGGATAAAGCTACAGGTATCCCATTCTCAAGGTTACATGTTATAATTTCATTAGCATCATTGTTCGATTCATATTTATCCAAAAAAAGCATGTGATCATGCATGATATTTGGTTTTTTTATTTATTAGGTTGAATTTAGCGTGCACCTCTACTTTATTATATTCATTTTATGATCACATTTGACATTGTTTTTGGTTTTGACATCACTCAAAGGTGTTCTTTTTTCGTAGCAACACTCCATAGATTAATCTTATTTACCCTATTTTACTAACTTCATTAACGTGGTTACTTTGGTCATGAATAACATCATTTTAGAACAAATTTATTCCTATAACACTTATGTAACACTTAGGGATTTAAGACTACAAGGAGTACGAACTTGCGCAAGAAAACTCATTTCATTGCTCTTAGACACGCAAGTATTAAGTGTATGTTGCATGAGATATATTCCAAATAATCTTAAGTATTAAAAATGCCTCTTAAGTGTTAGCACATTAGTTAATACATTGTTTAGTTTAGATTAGTTTGGATACACAGTTACAGGCGGTTACCTCCTAACCACTGCATTCTCTCATGTATTTATACATTGTTTACACATTGAATAAAATCATTCATTTAGACATTTCTCCTGAGCCATCATTAGTATCAAAGAACTTCTGATTTCCTCTTCCTGCTTGGAGAATACAACGACCTGTAGAATTGAATTTTTTTTTGGTGTTAAAGATTATCTCTGGCTGCATGGAAGATTGAAGTGCCAGGGCTGCTCATGACTGATCACCTACATGGAAAATTATTTGCACACTACCATCCTTGCCTCATTCTTTCTTTGGCCTATGTGCAAATTTGGAGAAGCCAAATAAAAGTTTAGTGGACCTGCTGCATGGAAAGGAGGAGACCTACGCCTAGAGATTGTCTGTTTTGATTTTAGATTGGTGGTTAGAAACCTACATTTGAAATTAATTACATACATCTGTTTTGGCATTCCTTTTCGTGGAGATTCAATAGAGGTTCTAGCACCTAGAGAAGGATTAGATCAAAATTTGATCATTGCAAGGATGATGTATTTGGATTTGGTGTGGATTTGAGCACCGAACTACAAGTTTTGCATGGCCACCAGCATATAAGGGTTAAATCTGTGCTTGGTGTTTGAATCTAGTGTGTTGTTGCTTCATACTTGGAAACCTTTTCAAATATGGTTGTCTTTGTCTGACAATGTCACCTCTGAATTTGCTAAGATTTCGACCCCACCAAGTAAAGATTGTGCCCAGCGTGAGGAACCTGGTAGCATCCAAACCTATAGCGTGAAGATCTTGACAAGAGAGCGTGTATATGTCACACATTTCTGATGCCGAGAGTGCTATGAGAAAACCATCCACTGAATTGCCTCTGAGAGCCTAAGAGGACACCACTACATCTTTTTTGCCTTGCTCAATGAATTACTGAATACTGGCAACATCTTATTTGAGGAATTAGTGCATCAAGGATTGTTCGACTATTTCTGGTTCGACATTGTGTTGTCAAGCACACCGAATCAGGGAAGAATTGGAGCATGGCTATGATGGAGATGATGAACGCAAAGTAGAATTCCCACAAAAGCATCCACATCTCACTGCACGAGCTTATAAATCCCATCTTCATGATAGGTTCCTTTAGTAAGCATTGTAACCATTTTTGAAAAAATAAATAAATAAAATACAATTTTTTGAGAATTTCTGCACCTCGCATTTTGTTGTCGGATGCACAGTTTCTAAAAGGGCCAAATTTCACTGCATGGAAAACTAAGATGTGGATGATTCTTCAGTTTGAATATCTTTGGGGGATCATTTCTAGCACAGACGCCCCTCCAACAGACGCTGATCTATTGGCTAAGTATGAAAAGGCCAATGCAAAATCACTAATTGTTATCACCCTGAGCCTTTCTGACGAGGTTCAACCTTAAATTCAGGGAAGCAACCACTTCCTCTATGGCATGGGCCATGTTGTGTACCATATATGAAGCCAAGAATCTGATGACAAAGTTACATCTTCAGCAAAGCTTCACACAATGAGTATGCATGATGGCAAATTAGTTGAAGCCTTCTTGTGGCGTGTGGCCAAGTTACGCGTAGAACTTTCTGCTCTTACTGAACTGGTGGATGAAAATTTTCTAGTCCCACTCACCTTCCGAGCTCTTCCTTCCTAGTTTCGGAAACTGATCACCACATTGACCATCACTCAAGAGGAGGTGAGTTTTTCCAAACTGGTGAATTATCTCCAGCAGGAAGAATCCATTCAGAATGTTCAAGAAGCCTTTGAAGAAAATTCTCTCATCATGAGGCAAAAGCATAGCAACAAGCCTTGGAAAGGGAAATCATCCCCGCAGAATCAAAAGTAGAATCCACAGCAGTAACCTCCACAACGGCCACCCTAGAAGTAGCAGTACAATAAGGCAGATCGATGGTGCCACATTTTCTCCACAGATATGCACACATCTTGAATTGTTATTACAATGGTCACAAGTATGGAAAATCTGGTGAAGAGAGCACTTCTAGCCAAGGATATTCAAAGAAATCCTAATGGCATGCTCGTAATCAGAGGCAGAAGGGTCACATTTATGCTCAACAGGATGCCACCTCCAATGAATAGGTTATAGACACAACTCATCCGGACATTTTCCTAATCTCTCAAACTTCGTAGCCATCAGAAAGTGTCTAGTTGATTGATTCAGGTGCTAGTAAACACATGGCTGACAATAAGAAGTTGTTCCATACCCTAAGTGACTAGCTCACTGGAGATTGGATCACCATCACAAATAATCGGGAGTATATTGTGGTGGGGATTGGTGATGTCATTATTCATCTTTGGACACAAAGATGTACACTCACGAAGGTGCTATATGTTCTAGGTTTGACCTCGAATCTCTTGTATGTGAGCCAACTTCTTAATCATCAAATGCAAGTTGAATTCTTTGTTGAAAAAGGGGTCAAGTCCTGCATCATTTCCCAGTGAGACTCATTCATTGCTTGAGAATTTCTGAAGGGCCGTCTATTTGCACTGGATCCTGTCACTTCATCTAACATTGCTCTCTCTAATTCAACAGCAGAGTCCACTGCACTATGGCACTTTTGATAGCGTCTTCTTTCTACTAAGCCTCTACATCAGCTCAGTGCCAAGGAAATGGTAAGAGGGCTTCCTCCACTCTCCCATTCCTTACCTGTTTGCTCGGGATGTCATGTGGGAAAACAACACAGAGGTCCATTCAAACACAGCTCTTATCATTCTACGGAGAATCTTCAGGTTGTACATACCGATCTATGCAGACCCTTGCCAGTTAGCTTCCAAGGTTTTCAATACTTCCAGCTCATCATTGATGATTACTCACGGAAAATGTGGGTATATTTTCTTTGGAAGAAAAGTGAGGCATTTGCCAATTTCAAAACATTTTACCAGTACACCACCAAGTAGTCAAGGAAGCCTCTCCTTCTCCTCTGATCAGATTGAGGGGGGGAATTTTTATCAAAGAAGTTCTTAGCATACCTAAAGTAGCATGGCATTCATCAACATCTGACTACACCCTACACTCGCCAACAGAATGGGATTTCTGAGCGACACAACAGGACTGTCATGGAGATGGCTCATTTTATGCTCTCCACCGCCAAGTTGGATGATCAGTTTTGGGAAAAAGCACTCTTGACAGTAGTGTATCTACTCAACCAGGCACCCACAAAGATCTTGCAAAATAGGACACTGGAAGAGGTATGGACTGGTCGTAAACCTTCTATTCATCATTTGAGAGTTTTTGGTTGTACTGCATATATGCATGTTCCAGATGAGAAAAGGAAGAAGATCAATCCAAAAACACTGCCATGTCTTTTCTTGGGGTATAGTACTACCTAAAAGGCATATCTTCTCATGGAGCCTGAGACAAAGAAGATATATGAGAGTCAAGATGTGGTGTGTGATGAGTCATCATTTTACTCCCTACTGCATAATGGAGATCCAGTACCAACCTCGTCACATAGATTACTCACACATCTAGATGATGGGCAAGATGATTCTTCTCAGAGAGAAGAAGAGTTGAGTGGATACTTGTTCGTTGATCTAGGAAAACTGGAAAACACATCTTCACATCAGCACCAACAACACCAACATCCGAAATGGGTCTAGAATACTATTAGGGATACACACCTGAACTCACTTCCAGGCACTTCTACGTGAGTCGGAATGCGATGTCAAGCCAAACATGAGGTAAATTTTGTACTCATGAGTTCAGTTGTTGATAGCACCAAACCTGATACTGTTCATGAGGCATTAGACCAACCACAGTTTAAACAAGCTATGGATGCTAAATATGATTCCCTACTACAGAATTGGACATGGAAACTTGTCAATCTGCCTCCAGGTAAGAAATCCATTGGCTGCAAATGGATTTTAAAAAGAAAAGTATAAGGTATATGGTTCAATTGACAAACACAAAGCATGACTTATTGTAAAGGGTTATGCTCAGCAAGAAGGAATTGATTATGATAAGACCTTTACACCCACTACGAAGATCAAAACCATCAGAATTGTCTATGCACTGCCAACACAAAATGGATGGAAACTTTAGCAGATGGATGTTAAGAGTGCTTTTCTAAACGGTGATCTCAAAGAAGAAGTATACATGGCCCAACTTGAAAGGTTTTTAGATGAGCATCAACCACACAAGGTATGTCATCTGATAAAGCCACTTTATGGACTCAAATAAGCACCTAGGGCATGGTATATAAAAATTGATGATCACCTATTGCAGCATGGATTTACTCATTGCCCCTTAGATATAAATTTGTATATCAAGAAGGTAGGAATAGAGATTTTTATTCTGGTTTTGTACGTAGATGATCTTGTGATCATAGGAAGTTCTAACAATCTTGTGGATGATGTAAAGAATGATATGAAGAAATCCTTTGACATGACTGATTTGGGGCTACTTCACTACTATCTTGGCTTAGAGATATGGCAAAAGAAGAATCATATCTTCATCTCCCAGATGAAATATGTCAAGACTCTCCTGGAGAAGTATGGTATGTCAGATTGTAAACCAATGTCCAAACCTATGGAAAAAGGTTTGCAATTATCTAGATTCCAGGATTCACCATAGGTAGATGGCACTCACTAAAGACAGCTTGTGGGGAGTCTCATTTACTTGTCTTATACCAGGCCATATCTTTGCCTTGCAGTGAGCTATCTCACTAGATTCATGCAGGAGATAGAGAAATGTCATTGCATAGTAGCAAAGCATGTGTTGAGATATGTTCGAGGTACAGTTGATTTTGGTCTGGAGTATCAGAAAAACACTCAGTTCTTCTTACAGGGATATACAAACTCAGACTATGTAGGATCCGTTGATGATAGGAAATCCACTTCAGGTTATATTTCATCTTGGATCAAGACCTATCTCATGCGTTAGCAAGAAGAAAACTATTGTTGCTCTCTCATCCACTGAGGCTGAATATCACACCGCACGAGGAGCTTTGTGTGAAGTGATTTGGTTACATCGCATTCTTGCACATATAGGGATTCCTGAAGAGAAACCTCCCATCATTCACTGCGAAAATCAAGGTGTGTTGAAGCTTCTAATGAATCCTATTTTTCATGAAAGAACAAAGCATATTGAGGCCGAATGTCACTACATTCGTGAACAGGTCTTGAACCACCAAATTCAGCTCCAAGTACTACCCTACTGATTTTCAGGTTACAGATATTCTCACCAAGCCTCTCGAAAAGGTGAAGTTTGATTTGTTGAGGGGGTACATATGTGGAAACAATGTATTAAGGGAGGCAAAGTTAGCACATTAGTTAATACATTGTTTAGTTTAGATTAGTTTGGATACATAATTACAGGTGGTTACCTCCTAACCACCGCATTCTCTCATGTATCTATACATTGTTTACATATAGAATAAAATCATTCATTTAGACATTTCTCCTGAGCCATCAGTAGGTAAATTTTTGTATTTTAGGGTTTTTAGAGTAGATGTGAAATAAAAGGAGGATTGTAATGATGTAAAAGATTAGTGTCAATTCTAGAATGAGAAAGAAGCTAACTTGAAACTCCTAGGTTTTTATTTTCGAAGTTTTTTATGTGTGTTTTGGAGGTATAACTATTGACCCACAATACTATAGTTATAAGCTAATGGAAACCTTGGCTTAGATATGACAAGCCATTTCTTACACATCCCAAAAGATCCCATAATGGCTTATGCATTACAAAATTATACAAGAGGCATTCGGTCATTTTTTAATATTATCACAAAGACCATCATCCCTCATAAGAGAGAATTATTGAAAGCAATATTAAGATTCAACTCAATGATACAAAGTGAATGGATATCTCAAAGGTGGTGATTCAAAGGACTTTTGTCTTCGTTTCGACCATCTATAGAATGATGATTTAATGAGATGAAATTCTACCTATCATTGGGGGTGTTAAGGAAATAAACCAATAATGAACCTAGGAAAGCATTAGTTTAATATATTTATAATATAGGTAAAACGTTAAGTATTCCCTTCTCAAAATATACAAAGAAGAATTGTTTGAACAACAATACATATCATTATTCTATGGTAATATATGTATTGCAACATGAATATAACTTTACAATGAAAACTCATTAATTACAACATATCACATCCATAAAATTCCTCTTTCTCGGAGTACCTACAACCAACGTTTCATTTTTCCTAGCACTGAGTATGGAAATCCCCTACACTCAACCATAAATCCACACATTCATCATTTTAAACATTTTTAATTAAATTGAAGAGAGAGAGAGAGAGAGAGAGAGAGAGAGAGAGAGAGATAGAGATAGAGATAGAGAGAGAAGACAAATTTTGTTTCTCATGCATTCATGCTTTCACACTCAATTGCATTTAATATTTTGGTTCTAGAGAGAGAGAATAAGAATATCGGGTCACTCAATCATAGAGCTCCATTTCCTTTCCCCATATAATGAGGTCAGGTCACCCTATGGCCTTGGGCACACATAGCCCCATCACCCCTAATCCAAGTGACATAATAGCTTATGGTTCAACAACCCACTAGTTATTTGTAACTCCTTGTGATGCACCTCCAGAAAATAAAGTGGGTCCATAGGTTCAACCACTGCATGGTGAATTACATGACCCTAGTCCAGAACATTAGAACGTTAGAACCGACATAACAATCTATCTCAAATGCCAAGTGGCAAAAAACCCAAGGCTATAAAACTTTTAAACATGAAAATAAATTTTAAAACTATTTTAAAAAATGGATAATTAGTAATAGTTAGTGCTAAAATCATCATGTTAGTGCAAAAATAAAATAAAAAGCCCAAAATATATGCATACATCAATCAAGAAAATTGTTGGTTCTGATAGAAATAGAGATAATGATCAATTTAAGAATAAAATATGTATATAGAAATAACACATTACAATCACTATGTAGCCTTATCCGGCCACCAAAGGGGTAATCATCGATTTGCTGGCACTCATATGTCAAGCCTCAGCTCATAAAAACATATACATGTAACAAAAGATGAGTATATCAAATAATGTAACTGTCATCATCTCTGCCTGAATCATCCCTCTATACTCCCATAAGGCTCAACATAGTCAAAATCACATAGGATTGTTAGATGGAAAACCCAATAGGAAAGAGCAGGAACACTAGTTTGCATAATTTAAGCCTAAGGTGGTGCATAAAAATAATACACTGAGAAATCTCAAAGTATAAGTTAGAAACAGATAGAAATGGGTTTTCAGTCTATATAATACTCCACTTCCTCAATCGTACTCGCCTCAAGATTATGAAAACTTGGTGCACGCCTCCTCTCTCCACACATAAAATCTTAGGGGTTTCTTCCCTTAGGGTCATCTAGTGTAAGGTTCACAACATAACACATAACTATATCACTAACATAATGGTGAATCACACACATTAACCATAGCATCTAACACATGGTATATATACAAGGTATAACAAAATCTTTACTTTCACGAGTTTTGATACATCACTTTTCCACATAATGCACCCAAGGTGCAAGTTGTAACCCCCACAAAAATGACGTTCTAAAACACGCTCACTCTCAATGCTTAACCCGAAATTTGTGACTAATTTTTTTTACAAGGAAAAGGTGGAAGAATAAAACAAGTTATGAGGATGTTAATCCCCTAAGGTACCACAACTAACCAACACCACTAACTCAACTTTTCGATGGAAGAACCCGGTCTAGAATGAAGGTTAACATATTCTGAAATTAATCTCTAGAGTCCATTAATCCATTGTGTATTACGAAGGTGCCCTAGATTATTTTACTTAATTAAATGTTTTCTTCACTTAAGTTAATGTTCAATGCCAAAATTGACTAACCTCATGATTAAAGAATTTAGTTTCATTATCCTAATAGTATATAGTCCTTTTATTAATTTACTAAAACATACTAAGGGAAAATAAGGACTTCACAATCCTAAGGAAAAGAAATGGCCACATTCCCCATTTACACATACTACAAAAGTCTTAAAACAACATTTATAAAAATCATTCTCACCTAACAAAAGTAGGGTGAAACCTCCACCCTTAGATCAATACAATCTTGGCAACTAGATCCTAGGGTTCTCATCCAACCCTAAATTTCCTTATGAGTTTTTAGTAAAACCTTTCATTTTTTTCTTTCTCTCATTTGGTCTTATTTGTTTTGTTGAAAAATACAGGTTGGAGAAGAGGAAGAAATGGGAGCAAGGAGGAGTAATTATGGAGGATTCTACAAGGAGATCTTGTTAGATTAGTTTAGTTATAGTTTATTGTTGTTATAACTTCCATTCAAGGATTGGGAAGGTTATTCCTCTTACAAATATGGTTTTGTTTCAAGTTTTTGTATTTGGGTTTTTTAATATGGGGCAAACCCTTCCCCCATGAATAAATGAGAAGAAAATTTTTAGATCCACCATTTGTATGATTTATTGCTCAAATCGACGGGATCGCATATTGTTTACATGATGGCAGTATTTGATTTAATTTTTAAAACTTTAAGTTTTACATAAACCAGTTAAATTTTTTCATAAGCTTGGATCCGCGGAGTTCTATCGTGAATGACAAAACCGCCACCCAGAGTAGAAAGGAGGTCCTGGGACCGCTGCCCTTCTTGGGTGACAAACCACAAATGATAGCCCTACTGAGTAGTGGTTTTGAGACCACCACCTTAGCCTGAGTGGTGGTTACGGGACCGCTGCTCTGCACCTGGCGGCAGTCCTGTTTCAAAAAAAATAGAACCTTAATCTGACATTTTTCCAGGAAACTAAAAGTTACAAAAAAATTTAAAAATGCATTTTAAGTCTATTTAAGTACATCTAAAGGTTCTATTTTTGAAAAAGAGTTCTATTTATTCATTCCTTGGCTAAATCTACTCTTTTAAAGGCATTTTCAACTCTATTAAAGTACATCTACTTACTAGAATATTTTCATTTGTACAACTAAATATTTTCCTTCCATTTCAAGAGCAACAAGAATCTAAATCTATTACTTTACATTTTCACTTTCTTTCTATAAAAACAATCAACATTTATAAATACAATATATATATACAACTTGTGCTCTCTTTCATTTGACTAAAATATACATATATTCAAATTTGCTACAATAACTTTGTTTTTCCATACAAGGATATTATGCATACAAGTTTAACTTCTTACCACTTCTATTTTTCCTTCTTTGTCATTTACAACCTTACAACTATTTGAATGCAAACTCTTCCACCAAAAATTATTACAAGGTCATCCACTCAAGGTGGGAAATAATACAAGAATGTAAATAAAGGAAACTATAATAATACAAGTTCCTCCACTCTAAGTGGAATACAATAAGTTTCTTCACAATTCTAATTTCTCAATGTCTCCAAAAAAACTCCAAGCTCCACAACTCCAAGCAAGATAACTCCTCCAATATTTGTTTGATTCAAAACAAGATGGGGGGAGAGGCAACACTCTCCTCCCAACCATTACATCCAATGAAGAGGAGAAGCCATCCTCTTCATTGGGCCCCGAGCCCCAACGACATCATAATGGGAGATGATTTCAACACATGGAAACAACAAGCTTCCACAACACCTAAAAAAATAGTTTCACATCCATTCCATTCACATTCAAACACAACCACAACACAAGCAAGAAGAAAAAAACAACAACAATATAACAAAGCTTATCAAGAAAGCCCATAAAGCAAGACCTATGGGGAGGCCACTTATTCCTCCCAATGGGAATGGGTGCCCACCTTAAAGCCTCCAATGCATGTCTCAAATCCCCTACAACTCTTATCCCTCCCTCAAGTACCCCTTATACCTCCATATACTCTTATTCCTCCCTCATAACAAGAAACAAGAAGAAATGCAAGCATTCCTCATACAAGATGGCACACCTAATTTTTTTTTTCACTCTTCATGGTTAACTCTTATGCCTCCCCACAACTTTTATGACTCCTCACATGAAGTTACCCTAGGATGAGAAACATTTTATTTTCTACCATATAGCTAGGCAATCTGACCTAACCAACCGTTAAGTAGTTACAAACATTCTAGATAAGCACAATTGAAGATTTTTTCTCGAGTGTACTTACATTCAGCCTCATTGTGATCTTTTCTCTCCACGAAAAAATAGATTGATCACAAAAGTTCAACCACAAGATTCTTTAAATCCAATGAATGATGTGTTTAGCACCATTAGGAATTCCACAAGCATATGCAAAAATGTGATGTAACGAAATCAGTCTCACATTTACAAGAGCACTAGTACCAACATGATAGTAACTACGCATGAAGTAACCCCAATGATAGCAAAATAATTCAAATAAATAGAAAAGTGAGAGATGAGGATGAGGTTGCTCCATGTAGGATGCCACATCACTCATCCTCAACTAGACCTTAAAGATCAACTTCAACTCCAAGGCATAATTAATAAGTGGGTGAAAAAAATGACCCTTTTACTAACACACACAAACTAAGCCCACACCCCCAAAGGAAAAAATTAAATGTTTCAAAGAAAGTGCAATAAACACTTCACCTTTTTATCTTCCCAAAACACCTAATGGG
This sequence comes from Taxus chinensis, assembly GCA_019776745.2. Classification (NCBI taxonomy): domain Eukaryota; kingdom Viridiplantae; phylum Streptophyta; class Pinopsida; order Cupressales; family Taxaceae; genus Taxus; species Taxus chinensis. Next base: position 483,561,116 of record CM034156.1, read on the forward strand.
TCTAATTTTCACCCCCCAACCCATAGGTAGGATTCATATGACAATTTAGGAGCTGTGGGACAAGTTTAACTTGTCCCACAAGCCTTTAAAATTTTCCCTTAAGGTCAATTCGAGTTTCCCATGAAGGGTAGAGTGTACAACACTCAAGATCTTAAGCATTCAACACACAACACAAAATCCAAGGGAAAATCAAGTTTAATAAATGAACTCCTTATGGTCACATCTTTAATTAGTTTAGGACAAGGTTAAATTAGCTTAATTAATACACTACAACCCACTAATAATAAAGGGGTAACACATACATAAAAATATAAATAGTTAAAACAAGTAAATTACATTACTAAATAAAGGAAAACACATGAACCCTTGTTCACAATTTTCCCCTAACCAACTAATTCTAACACACACACAATTACATGTTGCCATGGTGACCCTAGTTGAATTCATCTAGAATTCCAATCTGGTTGGTTTCGAATCCCCCAATGTTATTGTGAATATAAATATAACTAAAAAATAGAGAATACATCCTTCAGCCTCGTGGCCGCATTAAAACATCCATGCTAAAATATGTAATATAAACCTAAAATCATCTATATACGAATTAATATCATCTATGCAATTACGAACCATTTACAAATTTCTAGCAACATTTCTATCCAAGATTTCATCCATGTCAAAAATGATTACAACATAAATTCAATTATCAAAACCTACTCATGGTGACGAAAGTATATCACATGTCAGAAATATATATAAATAACCTTGTCCACAGTATATCAGCATCCATATAAAATGTCTCTAATGGTCCACATGCATCATATATGAATCAAATCCACAATAGTCCAGTACTTCTAAAGTTTAACATCATACTAAATCAAAAGCCACAATATATCCATAAGTGTAGTCGACAGTATCAAAATCAATAATCAAAAAGGTGTCGAAGGGAAGTGTGCACTACATCCCCCTCCCCTTAGACTTGACTTCCTCCTAGAAGTCACTAGAAAAGGTGTGGGAACTACACTCGTAGAAATGTAGCATCCTCCCATGTAGCTAAAGTCTCATCATATATGTCCCATTGGACCCGAACCTGGTCAATATATCTTCCGTGAATGCCCATGGTCTTACACTCTATAATGCACACGGGCTCCACCATCACCTGCCCCTGATCCTACACATGCAATGCGGTCCAATCTAGCACATGATATGGATTAGAAATATATCTCCTAAGAACAGAAACATGAAACACATCATGGACGTGATACAAGATAGGTGGCAACGCTAGACAATAGGCCAAGGGACCGATGTGCTCCAGGATCTCGAAGGGACCCATAAACCTAGGAGCAAGCTTAGAACCTTTTCCATAACGGATACGGCTCTTATGCAGTTTGATACGAAGAAACACCTTTATGCCTACCCAAAAACTAAGATCTATCCTATGCTGGTCTGCATACTTCTTCTTCCTAACTTGCGCCTCCTGTAATTTATGTCTAATCAAGATAACCTACTACTCCATATTCTGAAGTAGTGCTTGTCCAAGAGAAAATCTATCCTCTAACCTATCCCAACTAAGAGGTTTCCTACACTCTCTACCATATAATTCTTGAAAAGGAGCCATGCCTATTGAACTCTAAAAACTATTATTGTAGGAAAACTCCAACAAGTATATATTACTTCTCCCATCTCGACTAGTTTTCCATAATGTACATACTAAGCATGTCCTTTAGGACCTGATTCACCCGCTCAGTCTTTCCATCTATCTCAGGGTGATATGCTATGCTAAAAATGATCCTTGTCTGGAGAGTGTGCTGCATGGTGGTCCAGAAATGGGAAGTGTACAAGGGATCGCAGTCATAAATGATCTTCTGTAGAATCCTGGGTAACCTAACAATCTCATCAAGATATACCCATGCCACTGCACTGGCTATGTAGGTGGTCTTCAGTGGAGAGAAATGAGCCACTTTCATCAATTTATCCACCGTGACCATAATGGTGTCGTGGTGGTATCTCGACGTCAGTAACCCAACGATGAAGTCCATGGAAATGGTGTCCCACTTCCACTCCGGTATGGTGTGAGGAAAAACAAGTCCAGCTAGATGTTGGTGCTCAGCCTTCATCCTCTGACACTCTAAAAAATGTGACACAAACTGAGCCACATCCCACCGAAGTCTTATCCAATGGTACAATTGTGTCAAAGTGGCGTGCATCTTCTTCACTCTGGGATGGGCTAAATAAGGTGCATGATGAGCCTCTATAAAAATGTCTTGTCTCCAGTCTCCATCTCTAGGAACATTTATTCAAAATCTATGTCTGAGAAGACCATCTGTCTCTAATGAAAATCCATCAAATCTCCCCTCAACGAGTCTCTGGGACTCGATCTCTGGCTGTGAGGTAAAAACTGTCTGGAGGAAGCTACTACAAAATCCTGCTCCATAAATCTATGCCCACTGAAGTAGCCATAGCCACATGACTTCATCTACTCAAGGTGTCTGCAACCACGTTCTCCTTCCCTTTCACATGCTCTTTCTCCATATCATACTCACAAAGCAACTCCATCCAACACTGCTGACGAGCATTGAGATTGGGCTGCATGAAGAGGTGGCGAAGACTCAAGTGATTAGTCTTGAGTGTAAATCTTCAGCCAAGAAGTAAATGTATCCACCACACTAAGGCATGCAAAAATGCTGGAAGCTCAAGATCATGAGTCTGATAATCAAGCTCATATTATTTGAGTTTGTGAGACTCAAAATCAACTACTTTTCCCTGCTACATCAACACACCTCCAATTCCTACCAAAGAAGCATCTGTGCAAACGTAGAACTCACCCTGAGGATCCGGAACTGCTAGAATAGGTGTTGTCATGAGGCATTCCTTCAGTATACTGAAGGCCCTCTCACATCCATTTGACGAAACAAACTTCTTCCCTTTCCCCTGAAGGGAAGTGATGGGGTGAGTAATACGAGAAAAGTTTTGAACAAATGTCCTATAATAACCTGCTAAACCCATGAAGTTGCGCACCTTGGTCACACTAGTGGGTGCTAACCAATCCATGATGGCTCAAATCTTGGAAGGATTAACTGCAATACCTTCCCCCAAGATGATGTGGCCCAAATACCACACCTTTTTCTAAAAGAACACACACTTCTCCAAGTTCCTGTAAAGATGCTTCTTATGAAGACACTAAAGAACCTAACGAAGGTGCTCCTCATGCTCCTCACGTGTACGTGAGTAAATAAAAATGTCATCAAGGAAGATGAGCAAAAAGCGATCTATAAAATTCCTGAATACCTCATTCATCAAACTTATAAACCCTGTGGGGGCATTCGTCAGGTCATAAGGTACCATTGTGAACTCGTAGTGGCCATATCTCATACAGAAGGAAGTCTTATGAATATATGCCTCTGTAATCCTCAGCCGATGATACCCTAACTTTGTATCTATCTTGGAGAAAATTGTGGCCCCCTTCATCTGATAAAATAAATCATCAATGCATAGAATGGGGTAACGATTCTTGAACATTACTTTGTTTAGCTATCGGTAATCAATACACAACCGCTGAGAACTATCCATATTCTTCACGAAGATAACCAGTGCACCCCAATGGGATACACTAGGAAAATTTAGGCCTTTCCCTAGCAGGCCCTCAAGATGCAACTTGAGCTCACATAGCTCAGGATTAGTCATCTGATATGGTGCTCATGAGATAGGCTCTGCGCCTGGAACCAAATTTATGTGGAAATCTATCTCACGTTGGGGAGGTAACCTTGGTAGCTCCCCGGGAAAAACATCAGCAAACTACCTCAAAATGGGATGGTCATCAACGGATGGTCCACTAGACTCATCCTCAGATATGTCATTAACTGTAACAACATACAACTGACAACCCCATTATACACACCGCTTAAGCTGCATAACGGAGATGGTGCAAATGGAAATGGGCCTTCTAACTTCTGATATCACTGACTCCACTCCTAGATCATCGGTACAAGAAATAATCTTATGGTAACAATCCACTCTAGCTCTGTGTGTAGATAACTAGTCCATACCTAAGATGACACCATATGAACCCAACAGAAGGATTTGAAGATCTGAGGTAGTGGTGAAGGGTCCCAAATCCACTACACACTCCTTAACTAAGGAGTCTATAGAATTTTTGGCTCTAGAAGCCATCTCAACGTCCCAACCATGACCCTACCTAACTACCACCAGCTTGCAATGCTCTATAAAGCATGGTCCAATAAAAGAATAAGATGAACCAGAATCAAATAATATAGAAGTTGAAATACCACCAATACTATTTTTCATCTCTATCACGGTACTCTAGTGCTCAGCCTGGCAGTTCTCGACTACTGCGTAGATCCGATGGCTCCATGCCATATCTCTAACAGTAGTCTCTGAGATCTAATTCTTACCCTTGTTGCTAGGGTTATATGGTTCTATGGGTACTCTCTCCAATGATGTCCAAAAACACTACAACCATAATAGTTTCCTAGTCCTCTCCAGTGAGATGCAACTCCAACCGGTACTCTAGAGGTTTGAGATATGGATCATGATGATCCAGCTATGGATTGTTGAGGTATCTGCTAATGAGATCCTACTTAATGAACTCATGGTGCACCATGTGTCTTGATGGGACCTTTAGGAGGAGGCCTCATACTCTACCCCCTCTACGCATCAAATCTATGACGAGGTCTGTAAGGTGGGTGGGACTGCTGCTAAGGTGGCTATTGAGGTGGCTTGAATGAATCCTGTCCTAAACTCTATCCACCACGTGGAGGAGGAACTGACACCCTCAATCTACCAACCATCATATACTGGATACAAATCCGAACTCTATCTCTATCCTATTGCATCTTCCCCCATGTCTCCTCTACAATATAGGCCTTCTCCACGGCCTCTGCTAATTTTTGCGGGTAAAGAATGCACACCACGCCACCCAAATCCAAATTCGAGCCCCTGATGAACCTGTGAATCCGTACTTACTCATCTTGCATATAGTTGACATACTGGAGTAGGTCCATAAATCGACTCGCATACTCGGCTACAGTCATTCATGCCTGACGGAGGTCGTGAAACTCATCTATCCGCTACTGTATAAACCTCCTGGGTAAATACCTACTCCTAAAATGCTCCTCAAATAGCTCCCAGGTGAATGTCTCTGAGTGAACATGGAGCTTCTGCTCCTCGGTCCTCCACCAGAATCTTGCTCGATCCGTCAGAAGATGGATCGCAACACGAGCTTTCATGTTGCTAGTACAAGGACAGAGCTTGAAGCATCCTCTCAAGTTCACCAGCCAAATCTCTTCCTGAAAACCTCCTGTATCACTAGAATAGTGAGACAGTTGTAGCTTTTAGATCTCCCTGATATGGTCTGTAGTTAACATCTGGCGACCCCTAGGTCTCTTAGTTCAAATCTTATCCAACTCCATAAATCTTATTTAGTATGCCATTGTTTTAACAATTTAGTTGCTAATTAAATGGAACTTTTCGTAGTGCATTCATTCCATGTACATTAAGGCAATATAGTTTATTGGAGGATATTAATATTCTAGTCACAAGATCAGTATTGAGAAGTTTTAAAAATTTCATTGGTAATCGAACGGAACCCGAGGTAGCATTCTCTCGATATACATGAATGCAATATAGTGTACTGGTGGATATTAATAATGTAGTCATAAGATGAAGTTTCGGATGATTTTTTTTTTCCAACCTTTGAAATTAATATAGTTAAATTGGCTTTTTCTCGACAAAATTTTACATTTTCTAGAACTCAATTATGTACTTGTTTGTCAATATTATTATAATAAATTTTAGAATTTAGGTTTATAGTGATATTGTCAAAAATGTTATAATAAGTGTTAAAAAGGGTTCAAGCTATCATACCCAAAACATGTAATACCAAATGGTCACTTCTACTGTTGCAACTCTTTATCTAATGTAATCAGAGTTTGATCTATTACAAAATCTCAACTGAAATATTATGATCAAATTTTTTCTGTGTGTTATATTGTAATTCAAGGATATAGGTAAAATTTTAGGATATACGAGGTTATTCAACCTTGATTATTAAGAATGATAACTTACACCACTAAATTGTATTTATGGTTGTAATTCAACCATTGATTATTAAGACTCGATAATTTGGCAATCATTTTCAAAGATTCAGTAATTAAGGTCCATTCACCAACTTAGTTCACTAGGAAGGTATGGCAAGGATTGATTTACATAAATAAACATGCTTTCTAATAGTTTTCATTTTTGGTACATTGCTAATAGGGTTAACCTCTTACACTGATTAGAGAGAATTAATATTATCATTAATAACTTATAGTCACCATATTCTATTTGACTAACTAAAGAGATGATTTAAAGCCATGTCACCCTGAGGCATTGAAACGAATTCTTTCGGCACTTAAATGGCCCCATTAAACTCATTTGCAAATGCTACTACAGTTATCAAAACCCTTTGTACTTGTATTTGATGTGTGTTTATGTCTTTTCCTTACAATCGCAAAGGTTATAATTTCCTTGTACCCTTGGATCAAAACCACATAAATCAACCACAAAATCCTATTGATGCTTAAAGAATGATCTCTAATCATTTCATACATCAAAGTTTTTATTTAAAGCATTTTATTATGTTTATATCAATAATATCCTCCGACTTATTTGTTTTACTGAAAAATGGAAGTTGGAGAAAAGAAGGCCATGGGAGGAAGGAGGAAGAAATCATGGAGGACTCTACAAGGACCAAGCTTTAGAAGGTTTAGATTGTAGGGTTTAATGTTGTTTTCAATTTCATTCAAGGATTAGGAGGGATCTCTTCCCCAATCTGGTTTTATGACAAACCATTTGTATTTGGGTTTTTAATTGGGGACAAACCCTACCCCATTGTTATAAATGAAGAAGAATAATTTTAAATCCACCATTGTATGTTTTAATGTTCAAATCCATAGGATTAATCATTGTTTTGCTTGGTTGTAATTATTAGATGAATTTTACGTTATACAAATTAGTTGAACCAATTGAAAATTCATGCACAGGTGAAAATCTGTGGAGTTCTGTCGTAAGTGACGTAACCGCCACCCAGAGTAGACCGACGGTCCTGGGACCACTGCCCTACTTGGGTGGAAAACCATGGACAACCACCCTACTGAGCAGTGGTTTTGACACCGTCACCTAAGCCTAAGTGGAGGTTATGGGACCACCACTCTTCACTGGGTGGCAGTCCGATTTTAAAAAAAACAGAACCTTAAGACGAGAATTTTCCAAGAAACTAAAATTTACGAAAAGGTTTAAAAATTTATTTTGAGTCTATGTAAGTAAATCTAAAGGTTCTAGTTTTGAAATTTAGTTCTATTTATTCATTCCTTGGCTAAATATACTCTTTTTAAGGAATTTTCAACTCTATTAAAGTACATCTACTTACTAGAATATTTTTATTTGTGGAAGTAAATATTTTCCTTCCATTTCAAGAGCAACAAGAATCTAAATCTATTACTTTACATTTTCACTTTCTTGCTATAAAAACAATCAACATTTATAAATACAATATATATTTACAACTTGTTCTCTCTTTCATTTCATTACAATATACATACATTCAAATTTTCTACAATAACTTTGTTTTTCCATACAAGGATATTATGCATACAAGTTCAACTTCTTACAACTTCTATTTTTCCTTATATCTCATTTACAACCTTACAACTATTTGAATGCAAAATATTCCATAAACATCATTACAAGGTCATCTACTCAAGGTGGGAAATAATACAAGAATATAAATAAATGAAACTATAATAATACAAGTTCCTGCATTTTAAGTGGAATACAATAAGTTTCTTCACAAGTCTAAGTTCTTAAGGTCTCCAACAACACTCCAAGATCCACAACTCTAAGCAAGATAACTCCTCTAATATGTGTTTGATTCACAACAAGATGCGGGCAATGGCAATGCTCTCCTCCAAACCAAGACATCCAATGAAGAGGAGAAGCCATCATCTTCATTGGCCCCCGAGCCCTAACCAAATCACAATGGGAGATTATTTCAACACATGGAAACAACAAGCATCCACAACACTTAAAAAAATAGTTTTACATCCATTCCATTCTAATTCAAACACAACCACAACACAAGCAAGAAGAACAACAAAAACAACAATATAACAAGGCTTATCAAGAAATCCAAAAGAGCAAGACCTATGGGGTGGCCACTTATGCCTCCCAATGGGAATGGGTGCCCACCTTAAAGCCTCCAATGCATGTCTCAAATCCCCTACAACTCTTTTACCTCTCTCAAGTACCCCTTATACCTCCATACACTCTTATGCCTCCCTCAATCTGTTATGCCTACCTCATAACAAGAAATAAGAAGAAATGCAAGCATTCCTCATACAAGGTGGGGCACCCAACCCAAACACCCTCCAACAAGAAATTAAAATCTTATGCCTCCCTACAAGAATACTCCCCATAGTCTCCTCCTATTCAAAAGTTAGGCAATCTACCCACACCCAACAAACATAGCAAAGGGAAAAAAATACTCAACACAACATATAAACCCAAAAATAAAAGTATAACTAAAGCAAGCTAAAGTTCCTACCTCTCGATAGTACATCTTGGTCCAAAAATGAAATTCCAAGCTCCTCAAAACAAAGCAAGCATCCACAAATCTCCAGTAATCCACAAGCACTCCCAAAGAAATCATCTAACTCTCCAAACTACAAGAGTCCAAAATGATCAAGTAACCCCCAAACAAGCAAAAAAGCAACAATACATAGAAAAGGGAGAGAGGAGGATGAGATTGCTCCATGTAGGATGCCACATCACTCATACTCAACTCCACCTAAGAATTAAAACCTCAACCTCAATGCACCATAAATTGGTGAGTGAGAGGAATCACAAGATACTACCACACACAAACTAAGCCCACACCCCCAAAGGACAAAATTAAATGTTTCAAAGAAAGTGCAATAAACATTTCACCTTTTTCTCTTCCCAAAACACCTAATGGGTCTAATTTTTACCCTCTAACCCATAGGTAGGATTGGTATGAAAATTTAGGAGCTGTGGGACAAGTTTAACTTGTCCCACAAGCCTTTAAAATTTTCCCTTAATGTCAAATTCGAGTTTCCCATGAAGGGTAGAGTGTACAACAATCAAGATCTTAAGAATTCAACACACAAAACAAAATCCAAGGGCAAATCAAGTCTAATAAATGAACTCTTTTTGGTCACATATTTAATTAGTTTAGGACAAGGTTAAATTAGCTTAATTAAGACACTACAACCCACTAATAATAAAGGGGTAACACATACATCAAAATCTAAATATTTAAAAGAAGTAAATAACATTACTAAAAGAAACACATACTAACATTAATAAAATAGAACTAAAATAAAGGACAACACATGACCCCTTGGTCACAATTTTCCCCTAACCAACTAATTCTAACACACACACAATTACATGTTACAATGGCGACCCTAGTGGAATTCATCCATAATTCCAATGTGGTTGGTCTCCAATCCCCCCGATGTTGTTGTGAATATAAATATACCTGAAAAACATAGAATACCTCCTTCGGCCTCGTGGATGCAATAAAACATCCATGTCAAAATATGTAATATAAATATAAAATCATCTATATATGAATTAATATCATCTATGCAATTACGAACCATTTAAAAATTTCTAGCAACATTTCATCCATGTCAAAAAAGATTACAACATAAATTCAATTATCAAAACCTACTCTGGGTGAAAAAATTATATCGCATGTCGAAAATATATATAAATAACCATGTCCACAGTATATTAGCATCCATATAAAATGTCTCTAATGGTCCACATGCATCATATATGAATTGAATCCACAATAGTCTATTAATTATAACGTCTAACATGATTATAAATCAAAAGCTAGAATATATCCATACGTGTAGTCGATAGTGTCAAAATTAATAATCAAAAAAGTGTCGAAGGGAACTGGGAACTACACAAGTACTGCACAATAGGGGTCATACGATCACCATATGCCCCTAATTCATGACATGAACCATCACATATTACATGAATTATACTTGTGATGAAAATAGTGACTAAAATTACAACATATAGTTAATTGCAATACAACATAGTGACACACACAATTCATAACAACATGGTGGCGGTATCGCGATAAAATTCAATTCACTATACACTAATTTTTTCATGCAACACATCAACACGCCTTCATATCATATAATAACTAAACACTCCAACACCTCGTAATCCGTAATAACATTCTTTTCACAAACAACAAGGTGGAACATTACACATGAACTCTTCATTGACTCCAAAAAAAGGAGAGAAAATACTCTCATTAGAAGCACATCAATATGGTAACAAATACACCCTAAGTGACATACACAACACGTGCGTTCATAATATCATAATTACAAATATGGTCACATCAAAACATATATCACATTAATCTTCCCATCTCCACCATCACCATACATAATCATAACAACTCCAATCCATCCCAGATGTTCGAGAGCATGAACCTCCACTCTGATACCATATGTAATGCCCACATTTTCAACACCAAAATACAACAAACATAATAACAGGATAATTTTTATTTTTTTGCTAACATTGCTTGATACATAACATCACATAGGATCACTTAGGATCATGTATAACACATGATACGTTTGTGTAACCATGGACCCACATATATATAACATGAAATACATGATGCATATTAAAGTAACATGTCCGAAAATGACAAGGTATAACAAGGAACCACAAAAAGATACACTTACTCTCAGGCAATTCCCACAACATATCATTATTCATCGTGAAATACTTATTTCAATCCTATTTTTATTACTTGACTATAATTTTCTGAAGAAAACATAACATGGGACCCTTCAGTCACTTACAACTAGGCTATGTGTTTTTTTAAACATTTCACCTATAGTGGATCCTTTAGAATTTTCTTGTTTCTCTTATGGAAATAACTTTATTACGGATGAATGTGATTAGGAACGTATATACACACATGTGTCTTCTAATTTTTGACTTAAGGATTTGTTTGAAAGAGCCGTGTCTACTTGATTTTAGAAAAATACTCTCATTACAAGGAGGAAAATTCACAACAAGAAAAAAAAAGGTTATTAGATAAATAGAAAACCTATCTCGAGTTCATTTCACAACATTGTTTAATACTAACAATACATTATTTTAATCTTAAATTTATTACAACAAACTATGTAGGTTAACTAATTAAGTTGTATCATTCTTGATTCACAATCCGTTGCTCCAATTAGGAATTCAAATTTTGACAATCATATTGCGCATGGAAGGGTACATTACACCTATGTTCCAATTATAGATATTTTTCCTTGAATCTAACTGTTGAAATTTCACATATCAAACTACTTGTGTTTCATCATCTTAAGGTTTCAATCTCATTAGACTTGAGTTAATTACATGTTTCGAACATAAATTCTACTTCCTGAGTGATCCAAGATTTAATATATTCCTAACTACACCAAGGTTTCTACTAACTTTTACAAGTCCAACAAGAGTGCAATCTCCATACCTCACAATACCTTGGCTAAAGTTGAGAGTATCCCATTCTGAATCTTAGATTTTATTATTTCATTAGCATCATTTTTTAATTCATATTTATGCAAACAAAGCATGTGATCATGCATCATATTTGGTTTTTTTATTTATTAGGTTTTTGTATTAGTCGTAGACCTCTACTTTATTATATTCATTTTATGATCACATTTGAATTTTTGTTTGGATTTGACATCACTCAAATGTGTTCTTTTTTTGTAATGAAATTTCATAGATTAATCGTATTTACCTTGTTTTACTAACTACATTTACTTGGTTACTTTGGTCATGTATAACATCATTTTAGAACAAATTTATTCCTATAACACTTACGTAATAGTTAGGGATTTAAGAATACAAGGAGTAAAACCTCGCACAAGAAAACTCATTTCGTTTCTCTTAGACACACAATTATTAAGTGTATATTGCAAGAGAGATATCCCAAATTGTGATGCTCGTATTTTTACCAGATAAATCACTGTGAAACCCAATAACAACCAGGAAAAATTATAGAATAATTTTTTTTGAAAGGTGATAAGGCTATTAGCTAGGATTTTAACTAAACCTGATTCTGAAATTTTAAAACAATTTACAAGGTAGTTGGAACTAAAATAATGATTAAAATTTTAAACCCAAATTCCAGATGATTTAATTCTTTCTCTCCTAGACCCAAGTATTTTTATTTAAGTAATACTCATTTAGTTCCTCATTATTTAACTCTATTAATCCATTTTTTTTAAAAAAAATAATCAAAGGCCCCTAATTAAATTTAAAGCAAGACCAGAATCATATAGCTCAAAATCATGCACCTTAATATTTAGTTTAATCTTTAGAAGGTCAAGTGTGCACAACTTGTACTAACCCTTGGTGCCCCAATTAACATTACACACACCTCCTTTTATTTAAAAACACTCCCACCTAAAAAACCCATCACTTAAGTGATGTAGGGTTCATCCTACACCCTTGGATCTAATCTATCTAAGCCACTAGATCTAGGTTGTCTAAAGGAACCCTAGAAATCCTTATGTGATCTCATATATTCATTCCTTAGACTTATTTTCTAATTTCTCTTGTTTTTTTTGCAGGTTAAGGAAGGAGGAGAAGGAAAAGAAACTATGGAAGCCATTGAAGAGGATTTAAAGTTCTCTTTTGCTAAGTTTTTGTATTTAATACAAGGATCTACCCAACCCATTTGTGGGTATTTGGTCTTTCTTATTTATTTGTTTAAAGGAATTATTTTCTTGCAGGTTAGTTTTATATACAGTGAGTATATACCCATTTGGGTGTAATAAAAAACCTCACATATATTTGTTTTGTATTTAAAAAAATTTATTTAATTTCTTTTTTTTGAAACAACCCAAAATTTAATTATTTTAAACAATACCTAAACCATTATACTTATATAATATATATATAGTGTGTGTGTGTGTGTATTATGTAATAGGTATGTGTATATCCATCGCAGGTTTTAACATTTGCACAGTGTGTAGACTAGTCGACTGTGTAAAGTGAGAAGGTTGTGGATGATAATAAATAGGTAACAATAGATTGGGGAGGGGGGGGGGGGAAAGGGTCGCCGAACCCACGCCCCATCCCACACTATCTACTTAGCAAAATAAACAATGGCCGCATGGGGTTATACCCATGCGGCCCCCAGTATTTCTTTTTTTCTCACTAAAAAAAATCACATTTTAAATATTTTTAAATTTCCAATGTAATATAAATAATTTTATATATAATATTTATAAATTTATAATTTATAAATCTATAACTACTTCAGAATTAGGTACCTTTATATATAAAGGTATATTGATATATATTTATATATATAATGATTTTTAAATTCCTTTCTATTTTGTCTATAATATAAGAGCATTTATTGATCAAGGGGGCATTCCTACAGGTATTTTCTCTTACGCGGAGGGACCCATTGTTGGTGGGAAGACAATTTCCATGGTGGTGAATGCTCCTATTGTAGATCTAGACCCAAGCTCCACCTTTGGGCTCCATTCCAAGGTTTCTGATGGACTTCGACTCATTAGGGATCACAGTTTCGCTTCAACAGGGGATAGGGGATTCACTTCCCTTGTTCTTGGCCATGCCTCTACTCCTGGGAGGTGGGTGAAAATCACTGCTAATGGAGGTGAAACGGTTACATATTAGGGTAGCTGCAAAATTTTTCTTGAGGCAACTAAATCTTGTGCCCCTGCTCTACCTATGAACCATGCAATTTCATCTCCCATTGTTCGATGTGGTGTGGAGGTAATGAAATCTGAGACATTTTTAAAGGAGAATGGAATCATCCATAGATTCAACAATAAATGCTCGAGACTTCCATCTCTCCATTATTGGATCTCATCTTCTTAGAAGCCACTTATGGAAGGTAAAGTTGACATCTACCCTACAACAAGGGGCTTCTTCATAGTTGTCTTTAATGTTACCGCTGATAGAGATTTGATTCTCTATAGATTATGGGATTATCAAAACCATTTTTTGCTTATGAAACCATGGTTCCCTCTTTTCAACCCTATTACTGAGACTTTCCTAATTAGACCTGTTTGCATCCGTTTTCCATATGTTCCCCTCCAATTTTGGGTGGAGAAATGTTTAACATCTATTGGGGATTCCATAGGTGAAACACTGGATATTGACACAAAGATGACCTTATATGAGTATACTACGTATGCTCGCATCTTGGTTGATATGAACACTTCAATGGATTTCCCTGCTTCTGTTGATCTTTAAGTTGAGGATAGGATCTAGACTCAAAACATTGACAATGAAGGCTTCCCCTTCAGATGTCAGACATTCTTTTCCCTATGCCATTTAGCGGTGAATTGCAAGTTTGGGAATAAAAATACTATTAATCAAACTTCATGGTGGAAGAATGCTAATTCTACCCATTTGGTTGTTTACAGTCACTTAGATTCTGAGTCTGATTTTGGATCCACGTTTGAGGAAGTGGTGGCTCCTGTACAAGATATGGTCACCCCTTCTTTTACCCCTGTAGAGAAGGATCCTTTTCCTGGCATAGTTGGGGCTTTGTCCATTCCTTCCACCTCGATGCTCCTTAATCAGGTGGGTGGAAAAAATATTGAAATTTGTATTCCGGTTCACACAAATGAAAATGTTAATCCAAACACTAGTGACGTTTGGTCTATTGTGAGAAGAAAGAAAGGGAAATTAAATGAATCCCTTAAGATGCATCTCAGATCCTATGGGAAAAATCCTCATGGCTAGTTTTTCTATTGTGTTTATTATTGCTGTTATTTTGACCTTCTTTTGTTGTTTCTTTTTTTCTACTAGAAGAGGTAGCCCTATGTGTTCCTCATAGATATATTTTTTGTCTCCATTTCTACTCATTGTAATGGGGTAGGGACCCCTCCACCCTCTTTTAACCCTTAATCCAAATATATATATATATATATATATATATATATATATATATATATATATATATTTGGATTAAGGGTTAAAAGAGGGTGGAGGGGTCCCATATATATAAAGAATATAAGCCTACATTATATTTATACTTGGGTATATACACATTTATACATTGGCTTATCACTTAGTCGTCTAGATAGGAATTTTAAAACTAGTTTTGTTTCTAAATATTTGGTATAAAAGTAGACAATATTTTTTCAAATTCTTATATGATGTAATTCCATTTTTAGTTATTACCCAAGTTAGAATAAGATGGTTTATGAACCTATTTAGGATCATTTTTTTTGTTTTCTATGTTTGAACAAATTGGTTTTTTTTTAATTTCCGCATTTTAATTCAAGTATAAATTTGAGAAAAATCCTAAAAAAAAATATTATTTCTATTAACCAACTAAGGAAATTCCATTTGTGCCGCTGTAAAATGGTTAATCCTACTGTGCCTCTGTTGTTCCGCTGTAAAATGGTTAAGAAAACCCTAAATTGCAACCTTGGCCGCGTGTTTGAGGAAAATCCTAACACAAGTAGTAGCATTGGGGAAAAAATACGCTCTGCAGACAGTCGTGACCTCTCATGGATCAACCTAGCATTTGGTAGAGATACTCTTGTTCCTGGAAGAGTCAATGAAATATCATTGGAAGGCGGTGGCGCAGTCTCCACTGATAGATCCGTGGATACTGGTAAAAACCTAAATGGAAACAAGGAATTCAGGGGTCCTTCTTCTGCGAAGTCACAGGCCCGAGGGTTTGATAAAACCGGCTTTGGTTCAATCTCATGGCATGGGATCCCTATTGCTCCCCTTAATGGAGAAAATTTGGTTTGGCAGAGTGGTGGATCTGATTCGATACCTGCACTCTTTCCTGAAGTGCTGAGCCAGGGAGGTGGAAGGGATACAGATAACAGAAGATACAATGGTCCCTCCTTCACCGATGTACTATCTAAATAGTCAAATACTACTGTAAAGACTACGATGAAGCCTGCTGAGAAAAATCCATGCATTACCTTTGGAGAAGAAGTCCTTGAAACAGAGTCTTTCTATCAAGAACATGCCTTAATTTGCAGATTCGCTGGACTTTGGCCTAGTTTACCAGTCCTACACGAATGGATCTCCAAGCATTGGATCCCACTTCTAGGAGGAAGGATAGATCTCTACCCATGTGCTAAAGGTATCTTCATTGTTGTTTTTGAATCCATAGAAGATAAGGTTATCATTTCTATTCAGCTTTGGCACTGCCAGAAAAAATACCTTATTTTAAAACCTTGGTTCCCATCCTTCAACCCTCTCACTGAATATTTCTCACGCAAACTGATTTGGATCAGATTACCCCACCTTCCCCTGCAATTTTGGGATAAAAAATGTCTGATAGCCATAGGAAATACATTGGGCAACTTCATTAACATAGACTCCCAAACATCTGAATTCACACATACAACCTTTGCAAGAATTCTTGTTGAGGTTGATACCTCTAAGGATCTTCCAGTTCATATTGAGCTAAAGGTGCAAAATCGAACTTGGACTCAACCTCTGGACTTCGAGGGCCTACCTTTTAGATGTAGGAATTACTTCTCTCTGGGACATTCTGCTATTAATTGTGAAATGATAAAACACAAAAAGGAGAACGCTAACTGGTGGAAAAATGCCCTCCTGGAACATTTGAGATTCGATCCTCTGACTTTACCTGTTGCTGAGAAGGAAGACATGCTAGAGCTGAGCCCTGAAACTCCTTTGATCGAGCTTAAAAACCATGCAAATAAAGAGTCATCTGGGGAGGAGACACGGTGTATCGGAATCACTGAAACAAGAAAGTTCACAGGGGATAAGGAGAATATTTTTCAGCCAATTAAGGATTCTGAAAATCTCATTCCTTTACACAAATCTACGGATGAATGGATTACAGCTCGTAACAAGAAGAAAACTGCTCGAATTGAAAATGGTAGTAATTCAGATGCTACTTTGTAGCTGAACGGAGATTTTTCTAGCTCTTATCGTTTTATCCAGGCTGTTGGTCTGTTATGTAGCCACTGGGCAGTTGTTCTGTGGTTTTGGTGTTGTTTAGTTGTTTTTTTAGCTATTTTTCAGCTGTTGTTTTGTTGGTTGCAGGCTTCTCTGGTCAGATTGTTTTCTGTCGTTGGGCTTATTGTTCTTATCTGGATTCTGATCCTCTTTGGTTATGTTACTCTAGCTATATCTGGCTTTTGAGTCATGTTGTACAAGGGTATAGTCCCTTTCAAAAAACTATTTGCCAATAATAAAAAAAAAACTAAGGAGATTCCATCCAAAATACAAGGCTTCACAAAACTATTTTCTTCCAAGTTTCTTTTATTTAACAAGCACAATAACTACTCACTCATTTTATTTCAGCCACTTCAAACAATTAAAGTATAACAAGGTTTCCCAATAGTTTAAAAAAAAATGAGAAACATACATTTTGAAAGAAAGTGATTTTGATTTCAATCCCTTTTTTTCCATCAAATAATATACATCTCTTTCAAGGGACTTGTTTCAATTTAACAATCTAATAGCTTGCTCATCCCAACAAGTAAAGAAAAGATTTTCAAACCTTTTTTCTTTCAATTACAATATCTACTAAGACTACATTTGACAATAAATTAACTAAAACTTCACTTTAAACAAATATAAGTTTACAATCCCTCCATATTCAATAGAGACAACATGATCAAATATAACAAGGGAGTCCATTATTCTTTTCTCAAAATGCACAAGAAGCCTCCATCATCTAAACTCCACCTTCTTCCAAATCTACATAACCAAAAAAGGGGGAAGAGGCAACACTCTCCACCCAACCATAATATCCAATTTGAGAGAGAAGCCTTCTCCCTTATTAGCCCCTGAGCTCCAACAGGAAAGCAATGAGGGTTATTTAGAAAACCATGGTACTTCAAAATGGCTTCCACATGCACATTCAACCAAGACAATCAATGTAATAACACAATACTAATTTTACAACAATTCCACAAATTTCAAAACTCAAATGCTTCAAACTAAAGCCATAGAGGATAAAGGAACATGGGGGTTCTTCTTATTCCTTCCAAGGGGTTGCGTGTCCACCTATGAGCCTCCAAAATTTTCATCACAATACACACAACACTCTTATGCCTCCCGCCAAGAAGATACACCACTCTTATGCCTCCCTCACTCTTATGCCTCCCTCAAGATGATAACAAGATAAATACAAAACATATTGATCAACAAGATGGACATCCCAACCCAACTCCCTTCTAAAATCCCAATAAAATTTCTCATATGCCTCCCTCAAGTTCTACCCCCATTTCCATATCTCCCACAACCTAAGGAACAATCCTATTTCCAAACAAGTATAACCAAAGTGACAATCAACATCTACACATAAGAGCACCACAAAATAACAAGGTAAGAACAAAGATGGAGATATACCTCACAAATGAAGAGTATCAATACACAACAAGCTCTAACCCTTAAGAAATCCTAAGCAACCACCATCCACTCCAAGCTCCATTCTCAAGAAAACTCTCCAAAATTTCAAGCATTCCCCAAAACAAAAAATAAAAAAGAGCAAGTAACCCCCAAAACAACCATTAAACATGCATATAAAGGAAAAGGGGAGAGGAGGGTGAGGTGGCTCCATGTAGGATGCCACATCACTTGTCCTCAAGTCCACATCACAAGTCCAACCAATACTTCAAATCATAACTAATAAGTTGTTGAAGGAATGACCTTTTACTTATACACACAATCTAAGCCCACACCCCTTAAGGACTAAAAATAAATATATGTAAGAAAGTGCAATAAAAATTTACAATTTGTCTTCCCAAAACACATAATAGGGTCTAAATTTAACCCCCAACCCATAGGTAGGGTTGGTATAGTAATTTAAGAGGTGTGGGACAAGTTTAACTTGTCCCACAAGCCTCAAAAATTTTCCCTTAAGGACAAATCCGAATTTCAAAGGAGAGGTGGACTGTACAACACTCAAGATCTTAACCACTCAACTTAAACACATAAACCAAGGAGCTATCAAATACAATAATAAATTCTTTTGACCCATTCTTAATTAATTTAGTAAACTAATTAATTTACTAATCTAGACATGAAACAAGTGATTAACAAAAGGAGAACACATCACTATAATTTCATGTACTAAAATTAAATTAAAGGAAACAAAATAAAAGAACACACACTCCCATGGTCACATTTGGAGGCTGTCCCCCCATGGTAACCCCCTAACAACATACAATACACACACCAAAAAACATTAGTTTCCATGGTGACCCTTATTGTCGATACCCCCCATTCCTTCGTTATTGGTCTCCTACCCCCCGTAGTTTATTATTGTGGATTAATTACCTACAAAATGACATGTTACCTTTCCAGTCTCGTGGCCATAGTAGTAATATCGAACAAATAAAACTCTTATATCTACATATCAATTTCAACGTCAAATATAATAACTATTATTTCTAAGACCAAGTATTTCAACAATTACTCCAATTCTCAGCATTTTGATTACGCTAATACATCAGTTTGCAATTACGATCATAAACCAACTAAATCATCTAACTTAAGCAATACTTTAACTTCTTTAAAATTTCCAATTCTCCAACATCAAAGGAATCACAAAATAACCTTGAACATCATAATAAAGATCAATATGAAAATACTTCGAAATATCAACATTCATATAAACTGACAACACATCTTTTCTTTTATACCAAAAGTCTATCGAAAGTTAATCATTTCTATTAGAGATGTCTATCCTTCAATTTTCATATCACAATGTGTTCCTATCACTTGTTTATTAATATATATAGGTATCTTGTGCAATGATGTCTATGCATCCAGTCATAGAGATAGAATAAAATAAACAATATCGAAGATTAATGCTATCACAATCAATCTATAACAACGTAACCATTCTAGCTAATTTTCTTATCCCTAGATGCCCATCAGGGTCTACAATATGTCATAGAGTCAAAGAAATAATAATAACCAAAACACAATAGAAATCCTAATGTCCACACATCTTATTTGCATGCTAACTAGAATACAACAACCAAGTTTATGATTATAACAATTCAGAAAATATAATTATGGTTCATTTGGTGTCAAAGGGAAAAGGGCATTACACAAATAATCTTAGGCATTGCAAAATCCTCCTAAGGAACTATTTCAATTTTTTGTTAAATACACAAGTTATTCAAAACATAGTCTCAACTCACATAATTTAGATCTCACAAGGGATCAATCATAGGTACAACCACCAACTAGAGTACAAAGGAAGAATTACGCAGTAGGGGTTAAAATTTTTCATGATATGGTCATACATAAAACAACGAGACATTATCACCTCACTCGTATCAAAATGATATGTTTCATAGCATAAAATCACAAAATCGTCATATATTCAGGTAAAAAGTTTCTTAATAATACATCTTAGGTGTGAAACATGAAGATGATTAATGAGATTGGATTATTTTATTAACACAATCAATGTTTTATATGCTGGAAAAAGACTCATATGGGGGAAGGAAGTACAATATACATTATAACTCATTCGTTTAAGTTCAATAGTTTTAATGAGATGACATTATACCTAGCATTGGAGTGTTAAGGAAATAAACCAATAATTAACCTAGAAAAGGATTATTTTAATTTATTTATAATATAGGTACAATATTGAGTATTCGCTTTTCAAAATATACAAAGAACAATTCTTCGAACAACAATACATATAATTACTCTATGGTAATACGTGTATTGCTAGATTAATATAAATTTACTATGACAACTCATTAATTACAACATATCACATCCATAAAATTCCTCTTGTCCGGAGTACCTACAACCAACTTTGTGGCAGTCCTAGGACTGAGTATAGAAATCCCCTACACTCAAGCATAAATCCACACATTCATCATTTTTAACATTTTCAATGTTTGTGTGTGTGTGTGTGTGTGTGAGAGAGAGAGAGAGAGAGAGAAGAAGAAGAATAAAAAGTTTTCTTCTCATGTATTCACGCTTTCACATTTAGTTGCACTTAATATTTTTGTTCTAAAGAGAGACAAGAAGGATGAGAGAGAAACTTAATAGACATTTTATTTTCTATTAACAATGTCATAACCAATCAGATTTCATGCCCGTTAGAATTTCATTTCAAACCAATTAAACATGCATATAAAGGAAAAGGGGAGAGGAGGGTGAGGTGGCTCCATGTAGGATGCCACATCACTTGTCGTCAAGTCCACATAACAAATCCTACCAATACTCCAAAGCATAACTAATAAGTGGTTGGAGGAATGACCTTTTACTTATACACACAATCTAAGCCCACACCCCTTAAGGACTAAAAATAAATATATGTAAGAAAGTGCAATAAAAATTTACAATTTGTCTTCCCAAAATACATAATAGGGTCTAATTTTGACCCCTCAACCCATAGGTAGTGTTGGTATAGTAATTTAAGAGATGTGGGACAAGTTTAACTTGTTCCACAAGCCTCCAAAATTTTTCCTTAAGAACAAATCCGAATTTCAGAGGAGAGGTGGAGTGTACAACACTCAAGATCTTAACCACTCAACTTAAACACATAAACCAAGGAGCTATCAAATACAATAATAAATTCTTTTGACCCATTTTAATTAATTTAGTAAAATAATTAATTTACTAATCTAGATATGAAACAAGTAATTAACAAAAGGAGAACACATCACTATAATTTCACATACTAAAATTAAATTAAAGGAAACAAAATAAAAGAACACACACTCCCATGGTCACGTTTGGAGGTTGTTTTGCCATGGTAACCCCCTAACAACATACAATACACACACCAAAAAACACTAGTTGCCATGGTGACCCTTGTTGCCGATACCCCCCATTCCTTCGTTATTGGTCTCCTACACCCCCCCCCCCCCCCCCCCCCCCCCGTAGTTTATTATTGTGGAATAATCACCTACAAAATCACACGTTACCTTTCCGGCATCATGGACATATTAGTAATATTGAACATATAAAACTCTTATATCTACATATCAATTTCAACGTCAAATATAATAACTATTATTGCTAAGACCAAGTATTTCAACAATTACTCCAATTCTCAACATTTCCATTCCGCTAATACATCAGTTTGCAATTACGATCATAAACCAACTAAATCATCTAACTTAAGCAATACTTTCACTTGTTCAAAATTTTCCAATTCTCCAACATCAAAGGAATCACAAAATAATCTTGAACATCATAATAAAGATCAATACGAAAATACTTCGAAATATCAACATTTATATAAACTGAAAACACGTCTTTTGTTTTATATGGAAAGTCTATCAAAAGTTAATCATTTCGATTAGAGATGTCTATCCTTCAATTTTCATATCACAATGTGTTACTATCGCTTGATTATTAATATTTCTAGGTAGCTTGTGCAATGATGTCTATGCGTCCAGTCACAGAGATAGAATAAACAAAACAATATTGAAGAGTAATGCTATCACAATCAATCTATGAAAATGTAACCATTCTAGCTAATTTTCTTATCCGTAGATGCCCATCAGGGTCTACAATATGTCATAGAGTCAAAGAAATAATAATAACCGAAACGCAATAGAAATCTTAATGTCCACACATTTTATTTGCATGCGAACTATAATACAACATCCAAGTTTATGATTATAACAATTAAGAAAATATAATTATGGTTCATTTAGTGTCAAAGGGAAGTGGGCATTACACAAATAATCTTAGGCATTACAAAATCCTCCTAACGACCTATTTCAATTTTTTGTTAAATACAAAAGTTATTTGAAACATAGTCTCAACTCACATAATTTAGATCTCACAAGGGATCAATCATAGGTACAACCACCAACTAGAGTACAAAGGGAGAATTACGCAGTAGGGGTTAAACTTTTTCATGATATGGTCATACATAAAACAACGAGACATTATCACCTCACTCGTCTCAAAATGATAGGTTTCATAGCGTAAAATCACAACCTCGTCATATATTCAGGTAAAAAGGTTCTTAATAATACATCTTAGGTGTGAAACATGAAGATGATTAATGAGATTGGATTATTTTATTAACACAATCAATGTTTTATATGCTGGAAAAAGACTCATATTGGGGAAGGAAGTACAATATACATTATAACTCATTATTTTAAGTTCAATAGTTTTAATGAGATGACATTATACCTAGCATTGGAGTGTTAAGGAAATAAACCAATAATTAACCTAGAAAAGGATTATTTTCATTTATTTATAATATAGGTACAATATTGAGTATTCCCTTTTCAAAATATACAAAGAACAATTCTTCGAATAACAATACATATAATTATTCTATTGTAATACGTGTATTGCTAGATTAATATAAATTTACTATGACAACTCATTAATTACAACATATCACATCCATAAAATTCCTCTTGTTCGGAGTACCTACAACAAACTTTGTGGCAGTCCTAGGATTGAGTATAGAAATCCCCTACACTCAAGCATAAATCCACACATTCATCATTTTTAACATTTTCAATGTTTGTGTGTGTGTGTGTGTGTGAGAGAGAGAGAGAGAGAGAGAAGAAGAAGAAGAAGAAGAAGAAAAATTTTGTTTCTCATGTATTCACGCTTTCACATTTAGTTGCACTTAATATTTTTGTTCTAAAGAGAGACAAGAACGACGAGAGATAAACTTAATATACAATTTATTTTCTATTAACAATGGCATAACCAATCAGATTTCATGTCCGTTAGAATTTCATTTCAAACCAATTAAACATGCATATAAAGGAAAAGGGGAGAGGAGGGTGAGGTGGCTCCATGTAGGATGCCACATCACTTGTCGTCAAGTCCACATAACAAATCCTACCAATACTCCAAAGCATAACTAATAAGTGGTTGGAGGAATGACCTTTTACTTATACACACAATCTAAGCCCACACCCCTTAAGGACTAAAAATAAATATATGTAAGAAAGTGCAATAAAAATTTACAATTTGTCTTCCCAAAATACATAATAGGGTCTAATTTTGACCCCTCAACCCATAGGTAGTGTTGGTATAGTAATTTAAGAGATGTGGGACAAGTTTAACTTGTTCCACAAGCCTCCAAATTTTTTCTTAAGAACAAATCCGAATTTCAGAGGAGAGGTGGAGTGTACAACACTCAAGATCTTAACCACTCAACTTAAACACATAAACCAAGGAGCTATCAAATACAATAATAAATTCTTTTGACCCATTTTAATTAATTTAGTAAAATAATTAATTTACTAATCTAGATATGAAACAAGTGATTAACAAAAGGAGAACACATCACTATAATTTCACATACTAAAATTAAATTAAAGGAAACAAAATAAAAGAACACAAACTCCCATGGTCACATTTGGAGGTTGTCTTGCCATGGTAACCCCCTAACAACATAAAATACACACACCAAAAAACACTAGTTGCCATGGTGACCCTTGTTGCCGATACCCCCCATTCCTTCGTTATTCGTCTCCTACACCCCCCCTCCCCCCCGTAGTTTATTATTGTGGAATAATCACCTGCAAAATCACACGTTACCTTTCCGGCATCATGCACATATTAGTAATATTGAACATATAAAACTCTTATATCTACATATCAATTTCAACATCAAATATAATAACTATTATTGCTAAGACCAAGTATTTCAACAATTACTCCAATTCTCAACATTTCCATTCCGCTAATACATCAGTTTGCAATTACGATCATAAACCAACTAAATCATCTAACTTAAGCAATACTTTCACTTGTTAAAAATTTTCCAATTCTCCAACATCAAAGGAATCACAAAATAACCTTGAACATCATAATAAAGATCAATACGAAAATACTTCGAAATATCAACATTCATATAAACTGAAAACACGTCTTTTGTTTTATACCGAAAGTCTATCAAAAGTTAATCATTTCGATTAGAGATGTCTATCCTTCAATTTTCATATCACAATGTGTTACTATCACTTGTTTATTAATATTTCTAGATAGCTTGTGTAATGATGTCTATGCGTCCAGTCACAGAGATAGAATAAACAAAACAATATTGAAGAGTAATGCTATCACAATCAATCTATGAAAATGTAACCATTCTAGCTAATTTTCTTATCCATAGATGCCCATTAGGGTCTACAATATGTCATAGAGTCAAAGAAATAATAATAACCAAAACACAATAGAAATCTTAATGTCCACACATTTTATTTGCATGCATCCAATTTTATGATTATAACAATTAAGAAAATATAATTATGGTTCATTTAGTTTCAAAGGGAAGTGGGCATTACACAAATAATCTTAGGCATTACAAAATCCTCCTAAGGACCTATTTCAATTTTTTGTTAAACACACAAGTTATTCAAAACATAGTCTATACTCACATAATTTAGATCTCACAAGGGATCAATCATAGGTACAACCACCAACTAGAGTACAAAGGGAGAATTACGCAGTAGGGGTTAAAAATTTTCATGATATGGTCATACATAAAACAATGAGACATTATCACGTCACTTGTCTGAAAATGATAGGTTTCATAGCGTAAAATCACAACCTCATCATATATTTAGGTAAAAGGGTTCTTAATAATATATCTTAGGTGTGAAACATGAAGATGGTTAATGATATTGGATTATTTTACTAACACGATCAATGTTTTATACACTGGAAAAAGACTCAAATGGGGGAAGGAAGTAAAATATGCATTATAACTCATTCTTTTAAGTTCAATAGTTTTAATGAGATGATAGTCTACCTAACATTAGAGTGTTAAGGAATTAAACCAATATTTAACCTAGCAATGGATTATTTTAATTTGTTTATAATATAGGTACAATATTGAGTATTCCCTTTTCAAAATATACAAAGAACAATTCTTCAAACAACAATACATATAATTATTCTATGGTAATACGTGTATTGCTAGATTAAAATAAATTTACAATGACAACTCATTAATTACAACATATCACATCCATAAAATTCCTCTTGTTCGGAGTACCTACAACCAACGTTGCAACAATCCTAGGACTGAGTATAGAAATCCCCTACACTCAAGCATAAATCCACACATTCATTATTTTTAACATTTTCAATGTTTGTGTGTGATAGAGAGAGAGAGAGAGAAGAAGAAGAATAAAAAGTTTTCTTCTCATGTATTCACGCTTTCACATTTAGTTGCACTTAATATTTTTGTTCTAAAGAGAGACAAGAAGGATGAGAGAGAAACTTAATAGATATTTTATTTTCTATTAACAATGTCATAACCAATCAGATTTCTTGTCCGCTAGAATTTCATTTCAAACCAATTAAACATGCATATAAAGGAAAAGGGGAGAGGAGGGTGAGGTGGCTCCATGTAGGATGCCACATCACTTGTCGTCAAGTCCACATAACAAATCCTACCAATACTCCAAAGCATAACTAATAAGTGGTTGGAGGAATGACCTTTTACTTATACACACAATCTAAGCCCACACCCCTTAAGGACTAAAAATAAATATATGTAAGAAAGTGCAATAAAAATTTACAATTTGTCTTCCCAAAATACATAATAGGGTCTAATTTTGACCCCTCAACCCATAGGTAATGTTGGTATAGTAATTTAAGAGATGTGGGACAAGTTTAACTTGTTCCACAAGCCTCCAATTTTTTTTCTTAAGAACAAATCCGAATTTCAGAGGAGAGGTGGAGTGTACAACACTCAAGATCTTAACCCCTCAACTTAAACACATAAACCAAGGAGCTATCAAATACAATAATAAATTCTTTTGACCCATTTTAATTAATTTAGTAAAATAATTAATTTACTAATCTAGATATGAAACAAGTGATTAACAAAAGGAGAACACATCACTATAATTTCACATACTAAAATTAAATTAAAGGAAACAAAATAAAAGAACACACACTCCCATGGTCACATTTGGAGGTTGTCTTGCCATGGTAACCCCCTAACAACATAAAATACACACACCAAAAAACACTAGTTGCCATGGTGACCCTTGTTGCCGATTTCCGCCATTCCTTCGTTATTGGTCTCCTACACCCCCCCCCCCCCCCCCCCCCCCGTAGTTTATTATTGTGGAATAATCACCTGCAAAATCACACGTTACCTTTCCGGCATCATGGACATATTAGTAATATTGAACATATAAAACTCTTATATTTACATATCAATTTCAACGTCAAATATAATAACTATTATTGCTAAGACCAAGTATTTCAACAATTACTCCAATTCTCAACATTTCCATTCTGCTAATACATCAGTTTGCAATTACGATCATAAACCAACTAAATCATCTAACTTAAGCAATACTTTCACTTGTTAAAAATTTTCCAATTCTCCAACATCAAAGGAATCACAAAATAACCTTCAACATCATAATAAAGATCAATATGAAAATACTTCGAAATATCAACATTCATATAAACTGAAAACACGTCTTTTGTTTTATACCGAAAGTCTATCAAAAGTTAATCATTTCGATTAGAGATGTCTATCCTTCAATTTTCATATCACAATGTGTTACTATCGTTTGTTTATTAATATTTCTAGGTAGCTTGTGCAATGATGTCTATGCGTCCAGTCACAGAGATAGAATAAACAAAACAATATTGAAGAGTAATGCTATCACAATCAATCTATGAAAATTTAACCATTCTAGCTAATTTTCTTATCCGTAGATGCCCATCAGGGTCTACAATATGTCATAGAGTCAAAGAAATAATAATAACCAAAACGCAATAGAAATCTTAATGTCCACACATTTTATTTGCATGAGAACTATAATACAACATCCAAGTTTATGATTATAACAATTAAGAAAATATAATTATGGTTCATTTAGTGTCAAAGGGAAGTGGGCATTACACAAATAATCTTAGGCATTACAAAATCCTCCTAAGGACCTATTTCAATTTTTTGTTAAATACACAAGTTATTCAAAACATAGTCTCAACTCACATAATTTAGATCTCACAAGGGATCAATCATAGGTACAACCACCAACTAGAGTACAAAGGGAGAATTACGCAGTAGGGGTTAAAAATTTTCATGATATGGTCATACATAAAACAATGAGACATTATCACGTCACTTGTCTGAAAATGATAGGTTTCATAGCGTAAAATCACAACCTCATCATATATTTAGGTAAAAGGGTTCTTAATAATATATCTTAGGTGTGAAACATGAAGATGGTTAATGATATTGGATTATTTTACTAACATGATCAATGTTTTATACGCTGGAAAAAGACTCAAATGGGGGAAGGATGTACAATATGCATTATAACTCATTCTTTTAAGTTCAATAGTTTTAATGAGATGATAGTCTACCTAGCATTGGAGTGTTAAGGAAATAAACCAATATTTAACCTAGCAATGGATTATTTTTATTTGTTTATAATTTAGGTACAATATTGAGTATTCCCTTTTCAAAATATACGAAAAACAATTCTTCGAAGAAAAATACATATCATTATTCTATGGTAATATGTGTATTGCTAGATTAATATAAATTTACTATGACAACTCATTAATTACAACATATCACATCCATAAAATTCCTCTTGTTCGGAGTACCTACAACCAACTTTGTGGCAGTCCTAGGACTGAGTATAGAAATCCCCTACACTCAAGCATAAATCCACACATTCATCATTTTTAACATTTTCAATGTTTGTGTGTGTGTGTGTGTGTGTGTTTGAGAGAGAGAGAGAGAGAGAGAGAGAGAGAGAGAGAGAGAGAGAGTTTGTTTCTCATGTATTCATGCTTTCACATTTAGTTGCACTTAATATTTTGGTTCTAGAGAGAGAGAGGAAGGATGAGAGAGAAAGTTAAGAGACATTTTATTTTCTGTTAACAATGTCATAACCAATCAGATTTCATGTCCGTTAGAATTTCATTTCAAACCAATTCACATTTCCCAATTCGTTTACATTTTTACAACAACCAAGTATCATAGTCGTTTCTAGGGAGAGAAGAGGGTGGAGAGAGAAAATCACCGTACATTTAAGAATTCATTTCTACTAGATAAAATATCAAATAAAATTTTACATAGCATTACAACGGTATAACGAGGTCACACACGTGGCTAGAAGTCAAACAAGACTCTGAGAAAGAGATTCGAGCTAAAGTAGCAAGTTTGGAAAAACTGACCCAAACAAAATAAGTGCTTAAAAATTGGGTCTTAAATACTCTCGTGCTAAGTTCGATCACAAATTTTTATGATTCTAACTTACTCCTTCATAAATAAATAATTCATTGTGACTGATGGATGTCGATTATGACGATCAAAACTCAAGTTACAAGGACAACTCCAGGGCCAGTTATCGTAATTGCATCAGCAACTCTTTTTATACAACGGCCATTGGGCCCCAAAATCTGCTTGCAAAAATAGTTTCTGAAGGAATTTTAAGTGAACAGAAGGTGGGTTATGATCCTCTTGTTGCAATTCTAAAGGTAGGAGGTACTGGTTTTCAATTTCTCTCAAGCTAAGCAACAACCGTAAGCCAGAATTGATCGTGTTTTATTAAAATGACCATGTCACCATAAGAGATTGATCAGCTAAGAGGGTTTAGGAATATAACTTGCAAGAGCAATAAATAGTTTAAGAAAAAATGGTTAAGGTTCCCTAAGGTGTTCCATATTACTAAGGGTCGTGCAAAGAGTTTTGTTTTATGGTACGTTTCGGTGTTGCGCTCCATGCGCATGACTTTTGAGATCAAATTTTTCTTTTAAATGTTTTAAGAGTTTGCGTCAAGGTAAGATTTTTTTCTATTGTTAGGATTACATTCCCTATCATTCAACATTTAATTATAGAAAAACTAGAAATGATGAAGCAAGATTTCATGTAAGCGGAAAAGGGGAAAACCATACCGTTGCATTCGACGAGAACAAATCAGCTTCAGGAACTTTGACAACAGTTTGTGGATTTATCATTTCTCTTCAAAACTCAACTTTGTGCACATCTTGCCATCAACAAAATCCATGAGAGCACATCTCTACGAGGCATCTGTTCGAATGATTTTAGTGTATTTTCCTTGATTCTTGACCACCACTCCAGTCACCAAACCCTCTGATATCCTCTTCTACTATTGCGTCCTAATATATGAATGTTGGATTTGCAATGCAAATAAGATGATTATTGGCATAAGCCATTGTGTGAATAAGGAACACTAGAAATGAACCCAATCCTCAATTACGAAGACTTTATTTGGATCAAAAAACTTATTGGAAAATCCAGGAGGGCTTTGCTAAGAGGACTTAGATTTTTCAGATATAACTTTAATGACAGAATATCTTCAACTAGATAATAGCACATCCACTATCTCATCAGCTCAATACTGATTATTGATTGAACCTGGCTATATGTCCTCTTCTGATAAATGAGTGGCAACAATTCATCTTACAAATTTTAAGATAGCCTCTGACATGGAGAGATATAGTCTTCCCAATCTGATGAATCAACGAGACAAGAATGAACTACTTTCTTTCAAACCAAAACTTTTTAGTTAATCTAGTTTCATGTATAACTCATACTCTTCACTGTTTTCACATAGTTATGTCTAGCTTTCATTCCAAGATCAATCTTCTTGCATAAATGTGTTGGTAAACCAATTTTCCTTGCCTTCTTGAGAGCATCTATAGTTTTCAAACTTCATCATTCAAGAGGATGCCCCAGCCACCATAATAGAAAAATGAACCCCTACTTTTTTGTTACAACTCCTATATAGCACTTGTAGGAGGAATCAAAAAGATAAACATGGTATTTCACGTAGAGAAGGTGTGAAAGAGGGAAAACGTGTAGAGACAGTATATGGGATATCTTGAAAAATGGCATTTTCATTGTCTAAATTGATTCATCAACTACTTGAATCAAAAGACAAAGAGCAGGAAATAAAGTGGCAGTTGTCTACCTTGGAAATGAAGGTGCAAAAGTTACAGTACACGTAGCATAGGTTCGTGGAAGAATAAAAAAACAATATATATGAAAATTACACACCTCCTGATCCCCGATCTTTTTCCTCTCTTCTGTATACAAAAAAAAAGGGAGGAAGTTGTTTTCATTCCTCACTGAGACATTTGAACCCTCCAGACGAAGATACAGATCTAATTGATTAATTTGTATTTAGTAAAATGAGGAGGTATCTGGGTTACTAATTTGTCTATGTGTGCAACATTTCCTTAACCCATTATTGGTATGATTTTAGACATCTATTAGCTAAGCTCCATTCAACACAGTTCCCATAATGTTCTGTTTATTTAAACATTAGTGTGCAATTGTCATGCCACTAAACTTGCTACAACCACCAAATTACTGCTAAATTTACAACTTTACCTTGGGGTTTTGCGTGTTTTTTTTCCTCGGATCCCAAATAAAGTGTTTGCATTATATGAAAGCAATGTGACATGGTCTAAAAGGCTACTTAGGATGTTCCACTCTATGAGATTTGCAACAATCTGACAAGAACTGGCACTGATAAAGAGGGTGGAGTCAGGTTTTACACATGTCAACCGGATTGAGAGAGTTTTGAGGCACTACATGTTGAAAAGCATACTCAATCTTAGTTTTCTACTATCTTATTATTTCTTAGTTAAGAAAATTTTAATTAAGATTTTTTTATTCAAAAAGAGATTATAGTTTAACTTTATGACCACAGTCTTTAAATTGTAATTTTAAAGTATTTAGCTTTAAAAACTAGGGTTCAAATATTTTAGTTTTATATTAAAATTAAACCTTTGTTTCCTTAGGCACAACTTTTTAACCTACCCCCAATACTTGATACAAAATATTAATAAATTAAACCCTTTAACCCTCTCATGTCTACCTATTTACTTTAGGCACACCTTTCTAACCTACCCCCAATACCCTATTCAAAATATAATAAATTAAACCCTTTCACTCCCTCATGTCTACCATATATTTACATTACTTCTACTAATTTTAATTACCTCAATATGAACTCATATGCTAAAATATTATCTTTTGAGTGTCTTGTAAACACTTTCAATTTATGTAGATTTATATTTGTAAATTAATTGTCTCAAAAAAATTCTACAAAATGAAATTCCATGTCTAAACCTCCCTTTAAAAAAGGCTACAACAATTTACAAATTATAAATGTCTTGCGAAGCACCCCTCCTAAATGGGGATTAGG
This sequence comes from Taxus chinensis, assembly GCA_019776745.2. Taxonomy (NCBI): domain Eukaryota; kingdom Viridiplantae; phylum Streptophyta; class Pinopsida; order Cupressales; family Taxaceae; genus Taxus; species Taxus chinensis. The sequence continues at coordinate 483,593,362 of CM034156.1, forward strand.
CTACAATGAATAAAAAATCTATTAGTACTTTGGCACACATTCATGTTAGTGCTTTGATATGGACTTACATTTAAATTCAATCCATCCAAGATCTATTAAATTTGAGCTTGCTATTTTGACCTCTAATAAGAAAACATCTGCAAAGGTGCTCGATTTTTGTCGGGTTGAAAGTTAGATTTTTTCCAGCCATTCTTAGGTTTAGTACTAAGATATGAGAGGTATCTACAAAGCCAAATTATTCCAGAAATGGGTTTCATCCAATTTTGGTGTGTTGTCCTTTGTATTCAGCAAGGATTGATTCTTTGTAGTATCTTTGTAAACCAAGCAATTTCATCAACGAAACAAGGATTAATTAACTGAACGAGCTCTCTTTAAATATCATACACTAATAAAAAATTTAGTAAAACAAAATTATTCAAATTTTAATTAAATTGATACTTCTTTCATTTATTTTTTAAGTATTTGCTTTGCAGCTGTGCTACTTCTCTGGGAAGATGGTTTAAAAGTGCAGCAAACACAGGGAATGTAAAAAAATTGTAGGCCATCTAGATAAACATTTATCAGCATTTAGCCTTTCTTTTTTTTTTTTAAATTGTTGGCCAAATCCATACTGTAAATTAGCAATAAAGAGAAATGATAACAGCCATTCCAAAAAAATTTAGGCTTCCGTTTCGTCATTTTTATCAAATTTATTTCTTGTTACAAAAATCCATTTTTCATCTTTAGAGAGTGTACCTACATCTCTTTCATCATTAAGCCCAGTGAGTACATAGGAGCTGCAAGGTTCTCTTAGCAGGTTAAAAATATATATATATATATATATATATATATATATATATATATATATAAATAAGAAAGTTTTAATTAATTTGTCAATGCATAGTAGATAATGGAAATTAAACTTATACCACTTTCATCCCAATTTTTTAATTTTTTTAATCTTTGTTGACAACAAATTATCTAAAAAAAATTGATTTTATACCTCATCACTATTGTGCCTAAATTATTCAAAAACACAGACATTAGAATTTAAATAAGAAATTACAAGGAGAAAAAAAGGATAAAATGCAAGAGAAATCACAAGTCCATACCTGTTTGACTGACTATGAAAAGATATTGAATTCCTGTCTGCTAACAGACACTTAAAATTACAGTTACATTTCAATGTAGATAATGTATTTGCAGCTGCATTTCTTTCCTTACATTTTGCAAACCGTGCATGGAGATTATATGTAGACCATAAATATATATCTCCATGCGCAGCTTGCAAGGTGCAAAGAATGAATGCACATTTTCCCTCACAGCACTGCCGACACTTCCTTAAAAGGCACACTGTAAGAAAGAGAATGAAATCTTACAATATGGGCGAGCTTGGAGAGCCATACAGAACACGCACACAGAGTTCTTTATATAGATAACTTGTCCATTCTTGACTGGTAAACTAAACACCCATTATTGACTTAGAATTGTTTTAAGTTGGTGGATTGTACGCGTTTTAATTAAAATGTTTGAACTGCCCACGGGTTTATTGTCGCCCACGATGAATATAAACCGTCCTTCCAGCAATAATGGACTGGGTCACGGGAGGGACATCTAATGCATTTCTACAACTCGCTTTAAACGTGGATTTGGAGCTTTGTGAAGGAGAATGCTGTCCCACACCCATTTTGAAGATTCTTTGTCGCAGTATGGGCGAGTGTTTGACAAGCAAATGCGCGAAAAATGTGATTACCCTTGCTCGTAAGGAACACGTCAAGTCAACACATCGCAATGAAGATTACCTACCCATTGGACTGGTAGGGCAATTCTCATAATTTAATATTAGCTATGCGTGTAATGGAGACAATAATACGGATGTTTTGTATAATTTAAATAAGGAGCAGTGCAATCTTGGAAGAATAAGAGGGGCGGCGGAAAAGGGGATTGAGGAAGGAGAAGTTTAAGGGTTGGGAAAGTGGTGGTGGGACATATGTGAAACTATTTTTCTTCCGAAAAGACATTTATGAACCACCTATTATTTTTGGGTGAGAGCTACCCTCCACGTTATTTGCAACTATGTATGGTGCGCCCCCCATAAAAATGGGCATGCAACACATAGATGACCATGCAAAAACATGATGTGGCAAGGAAAAGGACCGCCGTAGTTGGCTTCTATCAGAGCCGAAGGAATTTGGGTTAGCGCCAAAGGAATTTGTGTCAGTGCCGGAGGAGTCAAAGTTGGCAGAAGATTATAGGTTAGCGCCAAAGGAATTTGTGTCAATGTCGGAGGAGTCAAAGTTGGCAGAAGATTACTGCTGAATCGTCTGTATTGCCGCCACTTAGCTAGTATTAATGTCATTTTGGGAGGTAAGTTTACCCACCCAAACCAATTCATCTAGTTTACTCTATGTATTGAAACATTTTCATCGCCTACGCAACCGCTTTCTACCCTTATACGCATTCCAAGCAGATTACCAATCTGGAGAGTTTACAGTATGCAGGACGAGACACCATTACAATATATTCAAACTCCTTCAAACTTCCTCTATGCTAATGTTAGTGCAAAATCACAGCACCCCCAAATGGCCTCGAATATGAGTGGGGCATTCGGTGTGATCTGCATAACATTTGACCATCTCTCAAGTTGTAGGACTTATGGACTTGAGATAGTCCCCCAGAGAAAGTTGTCTTCTTCTTCCTAAACTACCTACCACAACTCTAGTGCAGGCAAACTATCTAGTCCTAATCTAACCTTCCAAGGGACCAGAGAGAGAGAGAGAGAGAGAGAGAGAGAGAGAGAGAGAGAGAGCATGAAAACAAAGCCTACACTAAGCGGTGATACACCAGAAAAGGAAGTGACTGATCACAAATCGAACTGCCTGAAATGGAGAGAGGTGAGCGATGGAGAGGATGGACAGATGCATCACAGACCAAAGATAAATGTCACACAGAACACCAATTCGACCCATTAAACACATCTCCCCAAACCTACAATAGAAAATAGAGTAAGCACAGTATACCCTGCAATGACGAGAGCCAAGAAGAGACAACAAAATAAGCAAATGATGGACAAACTACATCACAAAACAAATATTATTGGTCCATAAGTTCACACATTACATCATTAGTGGGAAAGAGGAAATGAAATGCCATTACAAAGCCAAGAGAGGAGGCTTAGATTCCACAGTCTACCCTAAGGAAGAAAGAGAGAGGAGAGCAGGAGAGAAAAGATGACAAACTTTTTTAAATATGCCCCTCCTTTACAATATATAGAAGAAAAGAGAAGGAGAGAGGGAAGAATTGAACTCTGCTCCAACCACCCCTGGAAGAGCATTAAATCCACCTACTCTAACCACCCTAGAAAGCATTGAAATTTACCTACAACAATGATGGGATTTACTGCAAGACACATGCCCCCATGTGTTATTCCTTGCTGGACAAGAAAAGAGGCCCATTCTTAATCACGACGGTAGGTGAGAGAATTGACAGCCTCGAAAATGGTTGTCTGAAACATTAATTGTGGCAGGTGAGAAGTCGGTGCCGAGAGCTTTCCAAAAAGTCTTCTCCTGCTCGAATACAAGTTTCCAATCGACAGATATCGCTGTTTGAAGATCAGGGTCACAACTCACAATATTTAAAAGAGTCCATCCATGCAAGACCCATGCAGTAGCCCCATGTGTATTGAAGATTCAGCTACTTCCTCTCATTCTTGAAATTACCCCGAACTGACATGTGGCATCATCTGCGGGCCTACTCCGTTTCCTCTGTATTTTGTCTGAGTTCCCCCTGTTTGCGGAGACACTGTGTCTAACCCAAGACACGTGGAGGCTTCGCGCTCATTTGGAAACTACCCCCAAATTTTGCTTTTGAAGTTGCACAAATGAGACATGTGGAGGCCTCGGCAGGCTTTTGGAAATTTCAACGGTTCACCTTACCTTTTCGGACTTTGATCACGTGACGGGTTGGCACTCGTTTGGGGACTACCTTTTGGGTCATGCCTTTGAAGTTGCATCAAAGAGACACATGGCACCTTCTACGGCTCCACTATATTTATTTGTTTTTTGGCTGAGTCCCTTTTTTTTTGCGGGGCCATATGTCTGACCCTAGACACATGGAGGCTCGGCGCACATTTGAGACCTGCCTCCAGATTTTACTTTTGAAGTTACGTCATGCTGACATGTAGCTCCTTCCACTGACCTGCCTTTGTTTCTTGGACTTTTCAATGGCCGGCCCTACCTTTTCAGACTTGGAACATGTGGAAGCTTCGCACTCATTTAGGAACTGTCCCTTGGGTCTCACTTCTGAAGTTACGCCGATGATGTACATGGCACCCTCAGTGGGTCTGTTCTTTACTTAACCGATTCGGACCGATGAGACCCCTTTTTATACCCTGACTACGTGGTGGGATGGCACTCGTTTGGAACTACATTTCAAGCTCCACCTTTTGAATTCATGCCAATGAGACACGTGGACACTTCCGCTGGCCCTTGCATACTTTTCTGATTCAATGACCAGCTCTGTCCCCTTTTTGAATCTGACCACGTGGCTAGCCCACGCTCATTTGGGAACTCGCTCTTTGGACCTAGCCTTGGTGTTGCGCCATCTACTGGGCTTATACTTTTCAATGATCGATCTAACATTTTGAAGCTCTAACAATATGGAGGGCTGGCACTCATTTGGGGTCCCCACTTTGGATTTTACCCTTTGAATTTGCACTGATTGGACACGTGGAGGCTTCCACGAGTCCGTTTATACTTAGGCGATTTGAGCCTCGAGTTGAATCATATGTGAAGTCCAAAAACTTTGAGCCTTTCCCCTTTTTTCCTCATGTGATCCTCTAGCCTCCTTTGATGTTGTTTGATCCTTCATTGACCCTACAATGTGGGCTCGTATAACTAAACTAACCCTTTTGATTTTATTTTGTGCAGGGTTGTGTTTGATCAATTTTGTCGGGGACAAAAATTGAGATAATAGTTTGGCAACTCACAGGGACATCTACCTGCTAGATGAAGAAATTGGTTGCCTTGTTTCCTCCAATGGACATGGAATCATGAATGAGATCCTGGTATTGATCTTGTCACTGAACCGCGAGCCTGACTGCTTGCACTTGGTGACCCTGAGCGTACCCCGCTATCGACACTCTCAATTTTCATAAGAAAATCATAGAAATGAGGTTATGAGAGTAGAAAATTGTAGTGACCTATGGCTATCACTTGCTCTAGAAATGGACTACGCATGAGAAACAAAACACCACAACACACTATGTACAAAACTAGAAATCATACACACCCCAAGTGGAATGTGTAGAGTGTGCACAAGCACTTGTTCTATTGAAAGCAAATATACTCCTACTCCTACACTAACCCTATCAAAGAAAAACTAAAAAAAACATGCCATAGGCAGGAAGAAATAGCTTCCCTTTCTCAAAATAAATAGCCATGTATCTGATTTGGCACTAATCATGGCTTTCATTATGAGTGAAAAACGTAAAATAGGTCGATCTTCCACCCAAATCATCAAGGTATCAATATCAGTCAAAAATACCTCCTCAAGTTGATTGGCATTGGACTCCTAGAGGTGCTGATGGCGACCCTTGGTGCTTTGATACTCATCCTCATGCCCTAAAGTGGGCATGACTGGTTTTGGCTTCTCCATTGGTTCTAATGAAGCTAAGTACCTGATAGGGCACAGTCTGGTCCTTTGAATGTGCCCATCATTCTGAAACTCAAACCCAAGAGTGGAGTCTTCCTGTAGACCTTCTTCAGTGGATCGTGTGGGAGAGATGGAATCCTCATGCTCTTTTCCTTCCTCCTCCTGAGAGGAACATGGAAGACCCAGATCCTCTGATCTTGGTTCTATAGGGTTGTTGTGAAATGCAGGTTGTTGTTCTTTAATTTTCTCCTTCATAGAAGCATACTCATGTGCTTGGAAGGTGGATGATCGAGGAGAAAATGATGTGATCTCCATGGGCTCCTCTCCATCAAAGTAATCCTCCAAGTCAGACAGATAATCTACCTCCTTGTTGTCCTACTGCATGTACTCGACCTCCTTCGTGGTGTCCTTTGGATGTGTAATTTTCTCACCATGGTTTCCCTTGTCTTCAATCATTAAGTTTGAAATATCAAATTCTTCTTCGACATTTGAGCTTGAAGGCAATGAAGTGGGAGGAAGAACTAAAGGTTATTCTGTGGCCTACTCCATACTTGGAGCATCTAGAATGATATGGTTCTCCTCTAGAACTGTGCCCTCTAGAGCTAGCTGATTTATGTCTAGAACATGTGCCCTTATGATTTCCTCTTCCCAGTTGGAGTCAGATGAGTCACACCATTCTTCAATTGTCCTCCAGTCATTGAACATGATAATGTTGGCTAGGGAAGGTGCGTTGGTAGGGGGTTATTCATTTATGGTACAACTAGGCAGAGGGGACTTGGAAGAAAAAGGGAGTATGGATACAGAAGGGATGGAAGGCGTGCTAGATTTTTGAGTCTCCATTCCTTCTGCCTATTCTGTGATCTAGGGAAACATCTCAATGATGAGGTGTAGCTTCTGATGGGTGCTAAACCAGCCTGGTACAGGGCCGACCCATGGACAAGGGACCTTGTAGCCAACTTCAACTACCATTATGGAGCGCTTGACTCTGAGATACATCATGTCCATCTCCATCTTTTGCACCTGCCTCTCAAAATCAGCTTTGGCCAAGGATTTTCCACTATCATCTGAATAAACATGTTCTTCATAAACATTTTGATTAGAAAAAAGTGGGTTATATGCATTTTTGTGATAATGGGGCTTATAAAATTGATTTGGAGGAGGATTTTGAAACTGTGGGGATGGAGGGAAATAGTTCTTTTTTTGCAAATGATAATTCCATTTCAGGAAAGAAGTCATGATTGCACAACTTCATGGGATGGAAGAATATGAAAGATGTGGCAAGAATAGTGGGTGGAAATGGATGGGAAGAAGGTTTGGAACTCAGAGAATGGGTTGTTAACTAGATGGAGTCACCAAATGTTCTTTGCATGTGCCTCAAAAGGAATAATCTCACCAAGAACACATTAACTTGATGAAATGAAGAGGTAAGGTGCTTTAGACCTATCCCACTGGGCATGCCAAAACTGTTGTGTGGTCGTACAATGGCTTAGGATTTGTTCTTTGATAATGAGACACCTCGAAAAGATGAGAAAAATATAACAACAGTGTCCCACCATGCATGCTAAAACTGTTGTTGCAAAATCACAACACCCCCCGAATGGCCTCAGATGTGAGTGGGGCATTCGGTGTGATATGCACAACATTGGACCATCTCTCAAGCTATGGGAATTGCTGACTTGAGATGGTACTTTGGAGAAAGCCGACTTCTTCTTCATAAACTACCTGCTACAATCAACTCTAGTGCATGCAAACTATCTAATCCTAATCTAACCTTCCAAGGGACCAGGGAGAGAGAGTGCATGAAAACAAAGCCTACAATAAGTGGTGATACACCATAAAGGGAAGTGGTTGATCACAAATCATACTTCCTGAAATGGAGAGAGGTAAGCAATAGAGAGGATGGACAGATGCATCACAGACCAAAGATAAATGTCACACAGGACACCACTTCGACCCATTAAACATGGCTCCCAAAACCTGCAATAGACATCATAGTATGCACAGTATACCCTGTAATGACAAGAGACAATAAGAGACAATAAAATAAGAAAATGATGGACAAACTGCATCAAAAAACTTATTTTATTGGTCCATAAGTTCACACAATACATCATAACTGAGCAAGAGACAAGGAAATTCAATTACAGAGCCAAGAGAGGAGGCTTAGACTACACATTCTACCCTAAGGAATAAAGAGAGAAGGGGGCAGGAGAAAAAAGATGACCAACTTTTTGAAATATGCTCCTCCTTTACAATATATAAAAGAAAAGAGAAGGAGAGAGGGAAGAATTCGAACTCTTCTACAACCACCCCTGGAAGAGAATTGAATCCACCTACTCCAACCACCCTAGAAAGCATTGAAATTTTCCTTCAACAATGATGATATTTACTGCAAGACCCATGCCCCCATGTGTTATTCCTTACTAGATAAGAAAAGAGGCCCATTCTTCATCTTGGCGGCAGGTGGGAGACTTGAAATCCTTTAAAATGGAGGGCCAAAACATTAATGGTGGCAAGTGAGAAGGTGGCACCAAGAGCTTTCTAAAAGTCTTCTCCTTCTCGAATCTGAGTTTCCAATCAAAAGATATGGTTATCTGAATATCAGGGTCGTAGGCTATCAATATTTAAAAGAGTCCATTCATGCAAGACCTACATGTCAGCCCTGTGCATTTTTAATATTCAGCCCCTTCCTCTCATTCTTGAAATTGTGACGAACTGACACGTGGCGTCATCTGCGGGCCTACTTGGTTTCTTCTATATTTTGTTTGAGTTCCTCCTATTAGCAGAGACACTGTGCTCAACCCGAGAAATGTGGAGGCTTCACGCTCATTTGGAAACTGCCCCCAAATTTTTTCTTTTGAAGTTGCACGAATGAGACATGTGGAGGCCTCCACAGGCTTTTGGACTTTTCAACGACCGACATTACCTATTCAGACTTTGACCATGTGGCATGTTAGAGCTCATTTCGAGACTTCTTGTTTGGTCGCACCTTTGAGGTTACGCCAAAGAGACACATGGCACCTTCCACAACTTTACTCTATTTCTTTGTGTTTTTTCTAAGTCCCTTTTGTTTGGTGGGGGCATATGTCTGATCATGGACACGTGGAGGCTCGGTGTACATTTGGGACCTACCTCTGAATTTTACTTTTGAAGTTGTGTTGTGTTGACATGTGGCTCCTTCCACTGACTTGCATCTGTTTCTTGGAAATTTCAACAGCCGACCATACCTTTTCAGACCTGGGACACGTGGAAGCCTCGTGCTCATTTAGGGACTGTCCCATGGGTCTCACTTCTGAAGTTGTGCCGATAAGGAATGTGGCACCCTCCGTGGGTTTGTTCTTAGCCGATTCAGGCCAATGAGACCCCACTTTAGGAGCCTGCCTATATGGCAGGATGTCTCTCATTTAGGACCACATTTCAGGTCGTGCCTTTTGAATTTGTGCCAATAAGACATGTGGAGGCTTCTGCTAGCCCTTCTATACTTTTCTAATTCAACAATCAGCTTTTTCCCCTTTTTGACTCTGACGACGTGGTGAGCCCGTGCTCATTTGGGAACCCACTCTTTGGACCCAGCCTTGGTGTTGTTGTGTGCATGTATTATTTGCTTAAGCTAAGTTAGATGAATAAGAACTACCACCTAAATAGTTCTATAAAAAATTTAAGTCAAAATCTAGGCACCATCAAGATGAGAGCTAAACAAGATCAATACTAAGCATAATGCATTAACTTTGAATTAACATGCTAAATTATTCAAACCTCTACTTCTCTAGATTACCAACAAAAAGTAAATAGACCTATGTAGACTCCATGGCAATCAAATTGATTGTTTTTATCCTCAAAAACCTAGGAATGGGAGCTCATTAAAGCTTGGCTACAAGACCCTTTGACTATTCCCATATGACCCAAGCACTTGGCTAGAAAAATGCAAGAAAGGGGGCTTATCTCTTCAAATGGTGAATTTATCAAGAATATCAAAGAGGGTTATAGTCTATTTGCTATGTGCTTTGCTTTTGTCTTCTCAAGGAATTAGGTATAAGTGTAAAGGTAGGATAGGTGACTTAATTAATTAGCATAGTGTAATTAAGTAACGACGATAGGAGAGAAGATGAGCGCCTTTTACAATATGTCGGCAATTTACAGGAAAGGAGATAATTAGCGCAATTTAAGTATTTAAATTGCTAGGGCGTAATTATCGGTGTCTGCATTTACCCCTTTTTGGGGTGGCGTAAGTGATGCCACTTCAAAGATAGTAGACGAATGAAATTTTGAAGGGGTAGAAGAAAAATTAGTAGAAGTGAGAGATGCCCCCTCGAGTGTCGATTGGGTGATGAAGGAAGATGATCGAAGATCGAAAAAGGTGAGAAATAGATAGAAGAATCGTCGGGGGTAGAATACCCCGATGAAATGGACAATTAAGGGTGAGAGGAAATTGATGTAGAAGAAATATGGAGAAGTGAAGAGAAGAACTTAGCCTCTAGCCTTTGTAGTGGAACAATTTCAGTGTCATCATATTGCCAAAAGATCTACGTCATTGGTCCTTATGAAAAAAATAATGAACAAAAGTGTAGTATGACATGAAAAGCCATATACGAAAAAATGTCCATTGCTAAAAAACACCAACTCCATGCAACATACAAAATGTAATGAAATATTCCTAACTCCATGCAACATACAAAATGCAATGCAATACGAGAAATTAAACAAACTAAACTAACATAGAAACATAATGTAATGTATTTATTATCAAGATTTAGTTAAGACCTGTGTGAGTTAATGAAAAGGGTTGATGATGGTGCCCAAAGAAAGGATACATGTGAGGTGAATAATGGAGGATGCATGGGTCCAATGAAAAAGCAATGTGCACTACGAAATAGTACCAAGGAACTCGTTGTGCCCCAGAGTATAGATGAAGTAAGTATCCTAGCTATTTTTGATGGAGGTAGATCAAGATGATTCACAAGTCGCACACATGAACAAGTGAGAACCAAAGAATGACGTTTTGTAGGATGATTTTCAATTTTTAGAAGTTTTCTAAAACATATTTGAATGTGTTTTTTTTTTCTAACATTTTTGAATGTTTTGGAAGATTTTTCTAACATATTTGAATGTTTTTGATGATTTTGAAAGTTTTTTGACACTATGTACAGGAAGATGAGGAAGCGTGGATGCCCCCAGCAATATATGGGATATACAAGGGCATAAGGCCACGTGCATGTGAGAAAGGTGAAGATGCAAAAATGCCCCAATGATTAGGTGGGAGTATTCAAAGGAAAACTCTTCAAAGGTAGAAGCAGGAGCCAATGTCATTATGGATAGGTTCAACATGATGGTGAACATAAACTAATGAAGCGCTGGGAAGAAGCAAGGATGCTCCCAACATAAGTTAGCCTAAAAGCACATGATAGAAAGGAAGGAGAAGATTGTTTTTGTGAAATGGGACAAAGGTGTCCGAAAACATGGAAAAAAAGTAATCTTATACACATGGATGTTCTGAAATAAGTAGAATAATGATGTGAATGTACTTTAGAATCCTGGTGATGAAGAAGTGATTAGCCAAAGGCACAAATCGTGAGACAAGATACAAACTAGAGTAAGAGTTTGAATAGGGTCAAAAAAATACACTTGTTAACATACTAATCCTCTTTTCTCATAGAGATCTAGTGTGTGCACATGGAATTTAATTACCTCTTGAAGGGAAGATTTAATAGACAACAAGTGAATACACCCTAGTCAATGTGTAGGTATGAATTATTTTGAAAGTTGATCTTGTGAATGAAGGGTGGAAGGATAGCCGTACATTTCTCTGTTGCCATATAGGCGTCCATAGCCTCGACAAATATGTACTTGATTCTAATCACAACATTTCTCTACTGCCAGTCAGGCATCCATAGCCCCAATAGAGATTATTGGAAATACCCCAAGAGAGAGTAATATATCAATTTGATTTTTTCTTGTAGCTTTTAGCTTTTGAGTTTTGATTGATTTTGATTCTTTTGCTTTCTGAAAACTTATTTCAGTTCTATTGTTTGACAAGGGGTTAAGAACCACTAATGGCTTGATGAAAGGAGGTGGAAGTGATTATGATGATGACATTGGCTAGTGTGAACAAATATGTCCAAAATTTCTTCGCAAAAAGTTTATTAGATGTTGAATGTGATAGGATATGTAAGAGGTCAATCATTCTTTAATTTACCAAGGTGATAAAAGACGAGGTTCAAAAAGATACCATAGAGATAAATGTCGCAAAATGCGTGTAAATAGGTCAACCCAAATATCACTGAATATATGAAAATGGTAGGAAGACTTGCAAAATAATGACAAGGAAGGGAAGAAAGAAACATCCATATGTACACAATACCTGATTGCAATATTTGATCTTTGTACCTTTGATTTTTGTTGTGTTTTCTCAATGTTTTTGTATTTTTGAATTGTTTCTTATTTTTAGATTTTTGATAGTTTTAAGAGGTTGGGACTAACAAAGTCACTCTATGTGGTAAGATCCAACAACAATGTTTGTGACTTCCTTGATAAGGGAGACTAGCCATGTTTGTTTATCGAGAGTGATATTATCCCTGATCTCGATGATCGAGGTGAGTTCACACTCAATATATGACTACGATTTGTTTTAAACCATGGGTTTCGTATGTGGAAGTTTGAGTTCCTTATCCATAGGTTTTTTCACTTTATGCCATACTTGATGGGTACGTTGCTGTGCATTCTGGAATCACGTTTGATTTTGGATTTTATGATCATTGGAGTTGTTGGTAGCTTTGGATCTCTTCGGATTTTTTATCTCGGCTTGATAAAGAACCTGTCTGGGTTTATTATAAGTTGATGCATGAATTGTCTGATCTCGAGAAGGATAATAAAGTGAATGTGGATGTTTATAACTAATGTGAGAAATGAACATGGGCTTGCCACAATCTTTGGTAGAATAATAATGTGATGGATGAAAAGGATACAGTCCAAAGATTGAAGATGGGCTACCAGGAGGTGAGCCATAGACAGAAGATTAAGGGCTACTAGGATGTGGCCCAATAATAGAAGATGATGGACTACCTGGGGGTGATCCATATATAGAAGACAAGGGTCTACTAGGATGTCGCCCAAGAATAGAAGATGATGGACTACCTGGGGGTGATCCATAAATAGAAGAAAAGTGACTACTATGATGTGGCCCAAGAATAGAAGATGCTGGACTACCTGGGGGTGATCTATACATAGAAGACAAGGGGCTAGTTGGGTGTGCCCCAAGAATAGAAGATAGTGGACTACTCGAAAATGTCCCACAAATAGTATAGGGAGGGCTACTAGAAGGTGACCCATACCTAGATGAAAATGAAGGGCTACTTGGCGTTGACCCCATAAGAGATTGTGATTGAGGAATTATGATAGACAAAGAGTTATTGGGTGAAGAGAATATGGGTCATGGATCAATGCAAGACCAAGGAGTTTCATCACATAATGAAGAATGTGAAGATGGAAGAATAAGAGGAGGATCAAGTTGCATGATTTGAGGTGCTTCCTTTGTTTCTTGATAAAAGGAATCAACCTTTCCTCACAATATGTGGGTGCATCAAAGTATAAAGAGAATCCTTTCTCATAATTTGTTAAAGGAATATCTTCATATGCCCCTATAAATGACCTAATTGTTTCTTCAATATGAAAGAGATCAATTGGTATGAGTTGTTGATCAACCACCAGGGGTTGATTAGAAGAAAGAGATCCAATTGGTGTGGAAGACTTAGAAGATGATTGATGATGATTAATAGAAGAATATGATGTGGGGGACGAAGAAGATGTGTAGCTAGATGTCTTAGGAGTAGAAGAAGGTGGTCTGGACCTACCTATACGATGGTATATCATCTGTAAACTAGTTGGATTAATTCGAAAGTATTTAGATTACAATGCATGGGCCGATTCAGATGTTTGACTCGAAGGACTTTGAGTCACATGAATCTTCAAAGAAGGAATATTTATTGGGTGTGATTGATGAAGAAGGTCCTACGAAGAAGGGGAGGACCAGGATTCAAGAATCGCATTAGATGTATAATAGCAAGGGTCATGCAAAGAAAGAGAGGGCCATGATTCAAGAATTGTATTAGATGTTTGATTGGAGGGATTTTGAGTCACACGTATCTTCAAAGGAAGAAGATGTCGATGAGGCAAATGATAAAATGGGTCTTGTGAAGAAAGGGAGGACTGCGACGTAGGATTCAAATTAAATGTATGATGAAGAGGTTCCTGTTAAGATAGGGAGGACCATGACATAAGATTCATGTCAAGTTAGATGAATCTGAATAGTATTTTGGATCTGAATAGTAGTTTTGATTTGAATCATCAGAAGAGTCAAAGGAAATATTTGGATTGGAATCTTCAGAAGAAGAGTAAATGTTTTGATTAGATCTAGAAGAAGAGTGGGGGGAACTTGAATAATAATTTGGATCAGAAGCATCCAAATCATACCACTGACTATGAGATGAAGGTGGGGAACTAGCTACTCGTATGGGCTCTCTACCACGAAGAACCAAATGAGGTTTATTTGTAATGGGAATATTTTGATTTGAATTGCTAAACCTAGGTTTCGTATTTTTGTAAGTATGGGGAACCATGCGATAGTCAGTCATTTTTGGCATTCTTTTAAGAACAAATGTCTAGATCTAGATAGTGTGATGGAACTTCTTTAAAGGGAAGGAAGTGACATGTCGATTTGGGTAGCATAAGGACAACCAGCTAGACATTTCGTAAGTATTGATATACATGTGTGATTTTCTAACGAAGGTCTAAGGAAAATAGACATCGTGATGATGCAATATTGATGAGATAAAAAGGGATTTTCCTAGAAAATAAGTTTTCTGAATGAATAATCACAAGAAACAATCATGCAAGTGTGAAACACAAAGCTAATCAACAAGGAAATACACCATATGAAAATGCGTGTGTAAAGTGATAGTTCGATGCAAAGGTGATCAACACAATGTCAATATTTATGTCAAGCTCGAAAGGAACAAGGCGTAAATATTAACAAAAGGTAGATGTGACTCCAAATCAAAGGATACCATGATAAGTTCAACAACCAATAAGGCCTAAATGTTAAAGGGTGAGGTTTACAAATGTAATCCACCTAACAACACCAATTGGACACATCTATCAAGCTTTACGGAGAAGTGAGATATTAGTGTTAAAATGGTATCGAAATGACACAAACAAAGTAAGCGATGCCATTCAAGATTTCTGAAAATGTTTGAAATCAAACGAAGTCAAAATATACTAAAGATGTGTTAAAACGTGGGCAGCGTAATGCCATAATGCGGAAACTTAGATCATGTTTACGACAAATGTTACATAAGTATCTTAATTGTGTCGAGACAATGCAAATGAGGTAACATGTCAAAGGGAAATAAAATGATGAATCAATCCTAACTATGATGACGATCTTGAAGTGGGTATCAAGATCAAATAGGATAGTAATGATATAAATAAGTCTCCACACACTTTAGACGTTTAACTAACCTAGCCGCAAACATGGATGGGTGTAAACTAACAAAAAAGTGGTGAAACAATCAATTGATAATGCAAAGGTAGTCACTCCTCTTCTAATCAAAAAAGTGTCAAAAGAAAGTGAAGGAAATAGATCAAATGGGGGTAAAAAAAATGTTGGCCTCACTTCGGTAGTGTTTCACCTTACCTTAGGGTAATTGAAAAACTAAGCGAAAGTAATGCGTCACACGTTTCATGGTGAATAATGGCTCACAACATCAACACTATTTTGAACTGGTCAAAGTGGGCTCCTGGCCAAAGTATATTTTCCTAGGTGGTTCTCTCGTCCTAGGTGTTACAAAGATATTTTAAGTGAGCATGATTTACCCAAATAGTCCCGACTATCTTGGGAGTATCTCGGCTTTACTTTACCCCTTCAAGAACAAAGGGAAACTAGCCACGTGTGCTCTCCCTAGGGTCGTCATATAGACAACCAGTAACACTATCTCACAAGGTAATAATAGTCAAATAGGTAGTGT
Source organism: Taxus chinensis (assembly GCA_019776745.2). Classification (NCBI taxonomy): domain Eukaryota; kingdom Viridiplantae; phylum Streptophyta; class Pinopsida; order Cupressales; family Taxaceae; genus Taxus; species Taxus chinensis. The sequence continues at coordinate 483,609,012 of CM034156.1, forward strand.
AGAGAACTTCCCGTTTCATCCACAAGGTTCCCTCTTGCATGGAATACTTTGGGGTTCCTGGTACCACCCCTATTGTTGTAGCTTAATGTGTTATGCTAAAGGGGTTATGTTCCAATTGAGCAGAGAGGGACGTACCCTTTTCTAAAACCTGTAGTATAATGTTTTGAATATAGTTTGTTTTTTTAATCTTTTTAACTTGAATGTGGTTCTAAGTGGCACACCATTTGGCAACCTACAAGAAACATGTGTATTAGATGGTTTTGTGTTATGTTTTTTATGTCTCCTTTCTTTGACAAGCATGTGTTTTGGTCCTGCACAACGAATTTAGTAGTTTTCCATAAAAAGAGTAAACATCATTTCTGATTCTCAAGATCGTCCAAGGACATAAGAGAAGAGTATACATGATTTTTCTAAAATCCAAGAAGATATCAAATGGAAAAACACTTTAATTGAAACACACCAAGTTAAACCATTCCAATTCAAATATTCCTAACAATTTCAAAGCATAAGAAAGACCTAAGAATCATTTATGATTCCCAATATTTCCCCAAGGGATGTGAGGGAAGAGCATACGTGACCTTATTCTTATAAGAAAAAATGAAAAAGTTTATCTAATCTAGCAAAACATGCAAACATACCTTGTAAAAAAAACATTAATTAGATGAAAACCTACAAAGAAGTTAGCACCCTAACACCCTAATTTTAAGAACACAAAAAGATACATATGCCTCAGTTTCGGCATCTACGCGTGGGTTAGGGAGAATGCGCCACTCTATATTTTCTAACTTACAATGCACCTACACCACCAAAAAGGTGTGTGCGTTAGGATCAGGGTGTGTGCACCAATGAGGTAAATAGCAATATTAGGATCTGACATAGTGCCTACGCCACCAGAGAGATGCCTATGCTACGATTAGGTTGTGTGTTCTGTAACCAATAAAAGTAGTGCCAGATTCTAACAGAGCACTTGCGCTACCAGAAAAGTTCCCACACCACCAGAGAGATGCCTGCACCTGGGTTAGTGTGTATTTATTGATCTGACAAGTTTTCACGTTATAGTGAAGGTACAGTATTAAATGGCATCTACGCCTGGGTTAGTGCGCCTGTGCCCTTGTTAGGGTATGTGCGCCAGGGTTAGTGCATGTGTGCCAGGGTCAACAAAAAGAGATTCAAGCTTTGACAGTGCGTCTGTGCCACCCGAGAGGTGCTTGCACCAGAATAAGTGTTCTTGTGCCCGTATTAGTGTGTCTGCAACACTCCTACAACCAAAGTACCGTAAAAAGCACAACAAAGCTCACAATACCTCAAATTTTAGCAAGTTATCTTGAAATTGGCTACAAAGCATTAAAATGATAACTATGAATGAGAACCTACACATATAATATTAGCAAAAATCCCAAGAAATTAAACATTAAGTACTATGTGTGCATATCAAAGGTTAGCCAAAACAATAGAATTCAAGCTAAAAAAATGCTAAGGGACTAGGGATCTGCTCCCACCAGGCGTACCAAATGTGTGCATGTATTTTTTGCTTAAGCTAAGTTAGATGAATAAGAACTACCACCTAAATAGTTCTATAAAAAAGCTAAGTCAAAATCGAGGCACCATCAATATGAGAGTTAAACAAGATCAATACTAAGCATAATGCATTAAATTTTAATTAACATGCTAAAGTATTCAAACCTCTACTTCTCTAGATTACCAACAAAAAGTAAATGGACCTATGTAGACTCCATGGCAATCAAATTGATTGTTTTGATCTTCAAGAACCTAGGAATGGGAGTTCATCAAAGCTTGGCTACAAGACCCTTTGACTATTCCCATATGACCCAAGCACTTCGCTAGAAAAATGCAAGAAAAGAGGCTTAACTCTTCAAATGGTGAATTTCTCAAGAATAACAAAGAAGCATATAGTCTATTTGCTATGTGTTTTACTTTTGTCTTCTCAAGGAATTAGTTATAAGTGTAAAGGTAGGAGGAGGGCTCTTTATATAGCCCAATGGATAAAGGAACCACTACATCCCTGTGCATGTTGGATAATAGGGATGTTGAGTTAGTTTTAGATAAGGGGGGTTTAGATAGGGTTGAGTTAACTTTAGGAGGTTTTATCTTGTCCTTTAGTGACTCGTGTGGATAAAGGGGGCTAATTAATTAATCAAGATGATTTAATTGATAGATTTTCAAGATTATAGAAGCTTTTAGAGGAATATTATCATGATTTATACTATGGAAGGGGATTAAATCAATTCAATATTGATTTATTGGTTAAATGAAAGGGGTAGCTAATTAATTAATAATAATTAATTAGTCTAGATAGAAGGTAGGATTTATTAAGGGAAGGTTGTTAATTAGGGTATTTGTTGGATAGGTGACTTAATTAATTAGCATAGTGTAATTAATTAATGACGATAGGAGAGAAGATGAGCGCCTTTGATTATATGTCGCCAATTTGTAGGAAAGGATGTAATTAGGACAATTTAAGTATTTAAATTGTTCGGCCGTAATTATGGGTGTCTACAGTTGCGCCGATGAGACATGTGGTGCCATCTGCTAGCCTTAGAATTTTCAATGGCTGATCTATCTTTTTGAGGCTCTGACCACGTGAAGGGCTGGTGGTCATTTGGGGTCCCCACTTTGGATTCTACCCTTTGAATTTGCGTCGATTGGACACGTGGAGGCTTCTGTGATTCCGTTTATACTTGGGTGATTCAGGCCTGGAGTTGAATCATATGTGAAGTCTAAAAACTTTGAGTCTTTCCCCATTTTTCCTCCTGTGAGCCTCTAACCTCCTTTGATGTTGTTTGATCCTTCACCGAACTTGCAATGTGGGATCGTATGAGTAAACTGACCCTTCTGATTTTCTTTTATGCGGGGTCATGTTTGATCAATTTTGCCGCGGGGGAAAAATCGAGATAACAATTAATTCACCAACACTCTGTCACAATGAGCAACCAAGTAATTACATAACAATAATTAGATTGGAATGAATTAAATTTGTAAGAGAAAGAAAATTGTATGTCAAGTTTAGTTTACTCTCTCAAATTCCCACAATGAAAGGGAAATATCATGTCTAGTGGGATTAATCATCAATCTATAGTTAAAAAAGTATAGTAACCAACATATTAATTGCAAATATATTGTCTATAAAATTAGAAATAAACATTTTCATAAGAAATTGAATAACATAATACTTGCAAAAAAAAAGAGCAGTGTAAATTTTGGGTTTCTTTTTCCTTGAATGGAAAATTTTAAGTGGCTCAATACAAATGTTAGAATAGCAAAATTCTATGTTTTTATTCTCTTGGAAATTCAATGCTTATTATATTACAATAATGCAAGAGACTCCAAAAAATGCACAAATTATTAAAAGCCTTTAATATTTATAATGTTACTTATAGATATACAACGAAAAATATTAGTAGTTTTGATTCAACCTTCAAGCTAAATGACTAAATACAAGTTTAATTATTTCATAGAAATAAAATACTAAACTCATCAAGAGTTCTTATTTGGTAAAAGTGAAGAAACATATTCAATATTAACAACAATAAACTCCTCTCTCTTTCCATAGTTTTACATGATCAACAATCTTTATTTTTTCCATCTACATCTTGATATATAGTTACAACATTTATATTAAGGGATTGAACAAATGTTATCACCAATCATGAGGTAGGGGACCCCATAACATATAAAATGCATAGTTTCAAGTTTTAGGAGAAAATGTTTTGCCTCGATTTTAGTGAAAAAAAGGGTGAAATCCACCCACTATTTAAAAATTTTATTATTTAAATTTGTTTTAGAGACTATAGTCATCAACTCAGATTTAGCAGGTGGCCAATAAAATTTGGTTAGAAATAAAAAATCAATAGTGTAGTTGAGAGAGTATTCCCATAATGAAAGGGAATTTGTTTGTCCAAGCTCGAAGACTTCTTTGTGGAAATTTGTAAGCTCCAATAATTTAATACTTCCCAATAAAATTTAGTTTTTATTTGTGTTTACTGAGAAGTTGAAGAGAACATTGCTTGTTAGCACCTAATTACATATGGAAGTGGTTTCCTATGAGTAGGTAATCTAATTAAACAAAACAAAAAAATTTATAAAGTGAATATGTAATTAAATGATCACAGAAAAGATAATATTGTTATTTATTTTCTTCTAGATTAAATCTTGTAGTATTATAAATAATTACATATTGAAATTTGTAAACCATTTTGCATTAATATTATTTGTAATTCTTTTTCGATTTGGCTCCAATTTTGACTTTCATTAACCTATTTATAATAAAAATATTATTGTTCATGCTTTGAAACTCACATAGAAAATTATATTGAGTGAATAAACATATATTTAAAATCGAATTTTTGATGGCTAATCTTAAAATTATACAAATATCAGATTTTAAATTAAATGTTAGAATATATATTTCAGATCTTATAATCGTATTTGTTTAAATCTATTTAACTATATGTCATATAGTTAAGGGATTCATATCATGATAAATGATTTAGTAAACATATATTTAAATTCTTTATATTATCAAGTTGGAAACCATGATACTTTTCATTTTTATTATTGTTATAATAATATTATTATACATAATTTACAAAACAATTAAAAAGTCCCGATCTTTACAAAACTTGTTTAAGGGTTATAGCATACCATCAAATTTAAGAAATTTGCACTATTTACCCTTTGTATATTATGTATGTTATAAACTTTGTAATTACGTTTAAATTTGACGTGATCAAACTTTTTTTTGTTAAAATAGTGGCTATCTACCTTATAAAGGAACTAAGAGGTGTGTTGGTAGTCAGAACATTAAATAATATAGTAAGATAATAATTAATTAAATGAGTCTCAAAATGTTAAAAAAAATACAATGTGATTTTCATGGTGTTGAAAAACATAATGTGTTTTTCATCTTCTTGAAATACACAATTTTTTTTTCAGCACATTGTGTTTTGGAATCATGATTTGACTGTTGTAATTACTATTTAGTGATTAATATTTGGAAAACCTTTGTGTTTTTCATCTCGTTGAAAAACATAGTGTATTTTTCATCATGAGGAAAAACACAGTGTGTTTTTCAGTACGTTTACATGTATGAAATTATTTTTTTTCAAGTCACATTAGTATGACCTTAATATTTTAAATTATAATTGTTAACAAGAACCTTAATAATCATGTTTTTAAATCTTATCTCAAACATTAATATAATTATAAATCAAACATTAATACAATTATAACTAAAAAAATGAATGTGAATAATGTTATAAGTGTTTGAGATGATTCTAGATGTTATCTATGAGCATAAATAAGTTATAGATTTTCATGTTGATTTGTTTCTATCGTAATAAAATATAAAAAATTACAATTAAATTTACATGTACTAATCCTCCAACTCTTAGTTGTAACTTCATTGCTCTTAGTTGTGTTAAGATGGTATTCATATTGATGATGATCAATCACAACTAAAAATTTATGCCAATTTTTTTTGAAATGTTGTTATTGACCATTAAACACTATTACTAATTTAAATTGAACTCCTCTTTATGCCACTTTATTTTGAGAGTAGTACTTCTTTAACATGTCCTATTGTGGTTATAGGTTCCGATCATGGCCAAAAAGACCTTTTCCCTATATAGATAGAAAATTCTTATTTCCATTGACCAAAAAATAAATTTCTATAGACAAGATCAATTTCACAGTGACTCGTCAATGGTAACTAATATTCTACACAAACAAATAACCTTCTCAAATTTGAACAATAATTAATATTTAGTGATTAATATGCGGAAAACGTGGTGTTTTTTTCATCAAGATGCAAAACACAGTTTGTTTTTCAACATGCAGTAAAATGTAGTGTGTTTGCTAGCATGTTGAAAAACACGACGGTTTTCCAAATTTTCTCTTATATGAAATTGATTTTTTTAAATTCACACTAGTATGAGCTTATAAATATTTGTATTTATATTTGTTAACAAGAATCTTAATAATAAATGTTTTTATATCATATCTCAAACATTAATATAATTATAAATAAAAAATTAATACAATTATAGTTAAACAAAATGAATGTAACTAATGTTAAAAGTGTTTGAGTTGATTTTTAATATTATCTATGAGCATAAATAAGTTCTAGATTTGCATGTTGATTTGGCTCTATTATAAGAAAATATAAAAAATTAAAATTAAATTTGCATGTTATCTTGCAGCTCTTAGTTGTAATTTTATTGCTCTTAGTTATGTTAAGATGGTATTGATGTTGTTAATGATCTATCACACCTAAAAATTTATGCCACTTTATTTTAGTATCATGTGATTGACAGTTAAAGACTATTTCTAATTTAAATTGAAATCCTCTTTATGCCACTTTATTTTGAAAGTATTACTTCTTTAACATGTTTTATCGTGGTTATAGGTTCCTATCATGGTCATAGTGACCTTTTCCCTATATACACAAAAAAGCCCTATTTCCATTGACCAACAACTAAATATCTATATGAAAAGATCAATTTCATAGTGACTCATCAATGATAACTAGTCTTCTACACACAAAAATCAACTTCTCAAATTTGAATGATAATTGATATTTAGTGATTAACATGTGGAAGACATGGTGTGTTTTTCATCAAGATCTAAAACACACTATGTTTTTCAACATGCTAAAAAACACAGTGTGCTTTTTAGCATGTTGAAAAACACGACAGTTTTCCACATTTTCTCATGTATGAAATTAAAAAATTTCAAGTTACACTAGTATGACCTTAATATTTGTATTTATATTTGTTAACAAGAACCTTAATAACAATTTTTTTGAAATCCTATCTAAAACATTAATATAATTATAACTCAAAAATTAATAGAATTATAGTTTTAGAAAATGAATGGGACTAATGTCATAAGTTTTTGAGATGATTCTTAATATTATCTATGAGCATAAATAAGTTCTATATATGCATATTAATTTGTTTCTATCATAAGAAAATATTAAAAATCATAATTAATTTTTCATGTGATCTTATAGATCTTAGTTGTAACTTCATTTGTCTTAGCTGTGTTAAATGGAATACATTAGGAAAAGTTTGATTTTTTGGATTCATTATATTTGTAAATATTGTTAATATGTAGATAATTTCTATGATTATTTACAAGTATAATAATATTGTGGAATATTTACAAAAATTAAAAATAAATAATAAAATTATTATAAAGAAACCATGAATATTCTACAATTCTCTTAAATTGTTGAAATTGTGTAGAATAATTGTGGTAAAAAGTGCATGTTTGTTGTAGTGTTGGACCCGAAAACACCATAATGTCCACACAAAGAAGGAATCGAAAAAGGAAGAAAATCTTGGGCTAGACGGTTCAAGTTCCATAGGGATATGAGTTCCCTAAAAACCCATGATACTCGTAATCCAAAGGGAAAGTCAATGCCGAACCCCTGAACTTCAAATGGTCATAACATTTGACCCAGAGCTCTGTTTTTCACAAAATTTGACTTTTTAGAAAGGGAACGACATCCTCTATGCCACAAAAAATATATTTCTCAATTTTAATGAGGGTAGGTGGGTGAAAAGGAAAGAAATATATCCATCTCCAAGAATTTAAATACTCAATCCCGTAAAATGCAAGAAACCTCTAGAAAACTCAAAATAGTTGCTCGTAGGTAGAAGACCATAAATTTTACATTTCTCAATGAAATCAAACAAAACTGGTCTCATTGGAATCATGGCTATGATCTCGATGCAAAAAATAAAGAAATAAAAAGATTGATGAATTTTTTATGTTGATTTTAAGGAAAATTTGCTAGTTTTATAACAATGTTTTATTAGTGGTTGGATGTGCATTTAATGAAGCATGGGTAAACACTTTTCACTGCTGCAAGTTATGGGATAGAATGGGGAACCTTTTACAAGAAACATACCATAATTTCATCTCATTTATGACATCTTTCAAGTGGTTTGAAGGAATATTTTGGGATTTCAATTCTCTCTCTCCTAAATTCTATAAATTGGAGTGATGGGTTCATTGTATTATAGTTTTTTAGTAGCAAAATGCTGTCAAATTGATTTTGTGAAGACAATGTGCTGCATGCCCTTATAGTGGACTCCTTGTATGGTGATCCAGGCCATTATTTTATAATGGATTGAACTATGTATATCAATGAAGCAATAGATACAAGTTTGTGGATGTATCTTCCCCTGCTATGTTTTTCTACATTCTTCTTGCTTCTTCAACTTCATTGTAAATAGATTCTTTCCATTTTATGCTCTTTTATGGATTCATTATCATCGTGTATGTATGAAATATTGTTTTGAATGCATTTTCTAGATTGTGGATAACTGTTATTATCCTCTCTAGTATGTACTTTTCTTCCATCTTTCACACATTGGAAAACTATTCTCATTCCCTCCTTTTTTGATGTATCACCACTGTTAGTGTAGGCTTTGTTTTCATGCACTCCTTCTCACTAATCCCTTGAAAAGTTAGATTAGGATAAGATAGTTTTTTCTAAATTAGAGTAGATTATGGTAGGTAGTTTATGAGTAAGAACCAAATTTCTCTAGAGGTCTATCTCAAGTAGCAAGTCCCACAACTTGGAGATAGCACTGAGTCACATCATGAGCTCAAACACATACTCTTGTGCAAATCTAGGGGTGTTGTGATTCAACGATAACAATACCTTTATTACCTCTTACAATGTTTACTTTACACTATTCGTAGACAAAAAATATGTGATATTTTTCTCAAATTATTTATCTTGGTAGGTAACAATTCAAGGAAGGGTTGAATATGTTTTATATTTTCACACATTCTATTATCTTATTGTTGTATTGTAAATTATAGACACAAGTATGAATTTATTATTATTATGAATTATCATTAGATTTTTCACATTGCTATTCATTGTGGATATCATCATAGTCTTTGTCACATTTTATTCATTCACAAAAACAAGATTGGGTGGAGTCCAAAAAATTGGATACATAATTTTAAACCCATATTCTTGTAGTGATAGATGACCATATTGTGATATAATTTCCCTGTACAACCAGTATGTGGTCCTTTAAATTGTTATTTTCCTTGCATTTGAGTACCATTTTTTATATAGGTGTTTCTTGTATTTTCAAAAAAATTAGATACTTCTAATGAATTATGATGGAATTCATGTCGATGATGATCAATCACAACTCAAAATTCATTTTGGAAAGTATGAAATAATTGTTTCAGTAACGATGAAAATTCCATGTAAAATTTATTAGGATGAGGAGGAGGACCAAATGGAAAAGCATGTACGATATACCTTTCTGAGAGATAACTGAGGAAACGAGTCATTTTTTGAATGAATACTTGGAGTGCAACCCAATCGAGGATGAGCCTAATATCAACCTTTGTGCAGCCATCCTACTTAGCAAACTAGAGGCATTTGTAATAGGAGAAGCTTTTGTAGACAATTTTGAGACTAATTTCATCCATATACATAACAAAGTATCTAATATAGTTCACCCTAAACCACATAAAATGAAGATATATTCGATGTTTGAACCTTCTCTAACACTTCTTTTTCGTACGTGTTATTCATAAAAATATATGTCGCATTTTGATGTTAATATTTTTAATTGCAGCTACTGGTGTTCATATGGTCCAAATGACAATATAAATAATTTGACAACAGGTGAAAGAGTGGGCAGGTTTAAAATTAAATGTGGCTACTAATGTCACTTCAATGGGAGGGTTTTTATGGAAGACCAACAGTGGTGATAATAACATACAATAATTTTTTTCACTGCAACATAATGGTGAATTTTTTCATTGTGTAAAATAAAATACCATTAAAAATCCATGTGCTATTGTTTCCCTGTACTTGAAAAATGAATGTAAAAGATACATTGAGAGTCTTCTATTGATGGGTGTTTCTGTTGACACAGTGTGCGAAAAATATATAGTTAATCCATCCTTGGTGGGTATGTTGACCAAGAGGGACCAATTGCTGACAAGAAATGATGGGATGAATGCATGGAAATGAGTTAGATCCAAAAGGTATCAAAAGCACAATAATGATGCCATGAGTGTGAATTTATGGCATGTAGAGGAAAGGGAATTTTTTTTCTACTATCATCAGCCAAATGGAACCATTGTTACATTTATTATGTGGTTGCAAACACCATGGATGTGTGAGAGAATGGTTCAACATTTATACAATTCCATAATCTCCATGGATTTGGAATTTTGTACTAACGAATATGGATTAAGTAGTTGAAATGAATTTTTAAATGATTTGTTATTTTTATATCATTAATAATGATGCCTTCTTGTTACATTAAACTCCATGTTAACCTTTGATGTCATATTCCTTTTAGTAAAAATTATACACCTTGGTTGTTTTTGACGAACAAGAGGTTGGGCTGTGTAGCATGGGCTATTTCATCAAAGAATAAGATTTAAGACATTTATGGGTGGTTGGCAGATGTCCATAAATGTAGAAAAATTCTTCAGGATGATTGGAAGATCAATGCATTCATTACGGATGATCCATCGACTAAAATCCAAGCCATCAAGTTTGTTTTTGATTGTCATGTATTGTTATTCCTATGACATGTGCGTAGGGCATGTTTGAAATATGTGCACAAGTATTGTAGCAAGGAGTCAAGGTGGAATATTTTGGAGAGACTAGGTACCATCATATATGGTACAAGAATGCATGGAGATCACACAGTTCAAATGATTCAGGACTTCTTCAATGAATTCAAAGATAAAACCTAGTTCCTAGAGTACTTTAAGAAGACATGGTATGATAAATATGAACGTATCTGTGAGTATGGACCTTCATGTGTTTCCTTTTCAATTTTCATTTGTAATGATTACACATGCTTTATAGTGTCATTGATATCAAATCTGTGTGACTTGATAGCTATGTGAGCAAAAAAAACTAGGAACTTCACCCACACAAATTAGGAAACTAATGCATCCATCGAGGCCCACCATTTTTTTCTGAAGATTAAATACTTGTGTGATAGAAAAAGAAAATGTACTCACCAGATGGCTAATTTATTCTACACACTTGTGTACAATTTGGAGCCATTCTACAAACACAAGAGGAAGTTGTAAAAATCCAGAATCTTGACCAAATTTAAAAAAGAAAGATAACTATTGATAGTGTTTGAGAGAGAAAAGAGTATTCCAAATATATATTTCATTCCAATGCAACCAGATGACCATGAAATGTGGGTGAGGAGAAAAACAACTAGAAACACATGGTATTTGCTAAGCCAATGTGGTGCCTTGGATGTATGCAAATGTGCTTGGGATACCAGAGGAAATATATGTTAGCACGTGTTGAAGGAAACATAATTTCACAAGCTATGTTTGTATTAGTCATGTTTTCAAGCACACGAAGTGGCAGGTAATTCAATGTCATTGTATGTGCCAAGTATCTATGTAGATTTTTAACCATAATTCATAACGAAATAAGAATCATTCTGTAATTGTTTTCCATTGACGTTTAGGATCAAGTTCATATGCAGAGACAAGCACATTAAATGAAGAAACGTTCTTGGAAAACCCCTCCTCGTTAGATTAAGCATTAGAAGTGGCAGGTAATTCAATGTCATCGTATGTGCCAAGTAGCCATGCAGATTATTAACCATAAGTTGTAATGAAATAAGAATCATTTTGTACTTGTTTTTCATTCATGTGTAGGAGGGTCAAAGCATATAACTGTGCCCACTTTTTGTAGTTTTTGTACTTTCAGAAAACTATGTCTGACAACCAAAACATGACCAAACACATATAAAATGACCAAACATGCATTTTTAAGAGGCTACAAATACCAAGCTGCAGGGCATCCAAAATTTACCTGATTTTTTAAATTTTTATAGTATATTTTAACTATTTATTTTCTAGTCAGATTTTAAAATATTTATGGCCACAAAGTGGGACACACTTGTATGCTTTGACCCAGGATCCAGTGCATATGCAGAGACAAGAATAGTAAATGAAGACATGTTCCCAGATGAACCCTTCTCGCCACATCAATAGTCACTAACACTTGACGGTAAGTTGTTAATTCATTTAAGGAGGGAGGAAATTGATGTGAACGATATTCATGAATACGCATATTTATGATTAGGTAACAATGTGTATTCATGTGTAGGTGATAATGTGTATTCTCAATCGAATGTTATAAATGAGTATTGTAGACAAACTGTTCATTTGTCCACATAACAAAAATTGACATTAATGAATGGTATGAGGCCTATTTTCAATTGTACAATGAGATTGAAAAACCTGTTGTATAAATAAATCACTTTCTATAGTTTATTATATGTCACAGTAACTCCCGAAACAGTTTGGGGTGGTGGGTTGATGATATAAAGTGATTTAAATTTTATGCTACACATAAGAAAATAATACTTGATATTAATGTTGGATAAACGAACGAGTATAGATGAACATATAAAGGCATACTATGAGTGGTTTAAGAGGTTTACAAGAGACATGGAAGCATGAAATGCAATATATTTTTCTTTCAAAGGAGATGTTAAAGAGACAACCACCACCCGCATGTGCCCTTGTTTAGTGTAAGTAAACGATGTGGCCGCGATGTGACTAAGAAGCTAGTCAGTGAAGAAGATTTCAACTAGCCCGCTAAAGAGTATGAATTCTTCATATTTCCTAATGACAATCATGTAAAGAGGAGAAAACCCCAACAAGGGAAATTTACTGGTAAAACACTGAATTATCAGTGTGAACGTGATTTTCTTAATAAAATTGAATTGTCGAGGAAAAGACTAATATATTGATCATTTATTTTTTAGGTGGTTCTGATGTAGATGAAACATGTCTATGTCACTTCTTATCTTTTAGCAATTTAGTGTCTGTGTAAAGTGAGTATTGAAAGTCCTTAATTTCAATACATTCCTTTATTATATGGATCTCTTGTCTAATATTTAATGTTTTGTGTTGAAGATGCAATATATATATATGCAGAGATATGTATCTTACGAAAGATTAGGTTGAGTTGTGGAAATTAAATGTATGGAATGTAGGGTGGTCCTATATTAGAATTGTAAACATTTTAAATTCATGTATATGAGATTGTAGGTTATGTATATTTATAATTCATGTATATGAAATGTAGGGCGAGCCTATTTTTGATGAAATCTATGTCGCTTATCGATCATAAAATTTATTTTTAAAATGAATTTTATGTAATTATAATCCCACACTTAATATTTCAAAACCTCACAAACGTTATTCTCTTTAAGATTAAATCACTCATTAAGTATATTAGTTCTAATCAATTCACATCTTATGAATTACGTTAAAAATTTAAAGAGAATTAGATTTTTGAGTTTGATTTTTTTAAATACTATATAGATCCTCCTAGAATATTTATATAATTTTGTGTTGTGACCCTACAATAAGAATGGAATTTCTTTGAGTATCTTTCCAAATATTTACATCAATATCTCTTATAATTATTGTATGCATAGTTCCCATGAAAATTCTTTACACTAATTAAATAATATGCTCATTTATAATATGTTTTGGGTATAATTTATACATCAAAATAATAATTAATATATATAATATTTTTTATGTTTTATTTTCATTTCTTCAAAAAACAAAGTGAGTTTGTCAACACACTAATAAACACACTGTATTTTTTAGCACTTTGAAAAATGACATGTTGTTTTCAACAAGGTGTAAAGCGCAATGCGTTTCCACCTTGTTGCAATGATGTAATTGATATTAAGCAATTATCATGAGGATAAATTGTGTTCATTTAATATCTTTGATAAACAAATTAAGTTTTTTAGCATGTTGAAAAATGCACTATGCATTTCATCTCATCGAAAAACAAAGTGAGTTTTTCAACACTTTGAAAAACCCAATGCATGTTTTCGAAAGGGTGCAAACCAGGGTATTTTTTCAACCTTATTGTAATGATGTAAAGCATAAAAAGTAGTCATCGTGTGGATAAATTGTGTGCATTTCATCTCGTTGATAAAAAATTGATTTTCTCAGCATGTTGAAAAACACACTGTGTTTTTCAAAACATTGAAAATGTAATGCGGGTTTTTCAAAATGGCACAAACCATGGTGTTTTTCCACCTTAATTTATTGATGTAAAGTACTTTGAGTAATTTTTTAGTTTGGTTACTTTAATTCATCACCATAAAATTATCAAAAGGGAGAGAAACATAAAGAGGTCCTGGGAAGATAGACTATTTTGGGCAACTAACAGTGAGACTGTTAAGTTGATACCAAACTAGAGTGATGATGATCCACTACTAGAGATCTCAAAAAGTGTTATCGAAAAATTAGAGAAGAGACTCAAATTTATGATTTTAGGTAGATTTACAGGAATGAGACCCAATATACATTTTGTCAAGGACTGGTGCAGATGAAAATTGGGATGCAAAGTAGATGTAAAAGCTCTGGCTGGAGAGAGTTTCTTATTCTGCTTTCCTAACGGGAAGAACATGCAAAACTTTCTTCTTGGTGCTCCATGGTTTTATGGTAATGCAGCTCTGAGTTTTAGAAGATGGGGACCAAGTTTTCCACACAACCTTGCATTCAATTTGCTTTAGGTTTGGATCCAGATCTTGTGCTCCCTTGGGAGTTCTAGGAATCTGAAATCTTCTTGGGTGTGGCTAGATCAATGGGAGAGCTGGTAGGAGTTGATCCAACCATTAAAGCATGATCGAGATCAGTGTTTGTAAGGATGTGTGTTTTTATTTTGGAGGGCACAAGAATACCCAACAAGATCAACTTGAAATCCCTGCATGATGTCTGGGAACAATTTATTGAGGTGGAAGACTCAAAAATATACTACGTTAAATGTTACAAGGTGAGAAATTCCTTTTTTCATGTTGTAAGATTAGAGATCCCGACCTAAATCATGAGACCATGAAAGGGGTGTTAGATCTGGAAGACTTTTCTGTGAATGAGGAATTGGAAATAGAGGATGCAACCCCTATGGACAACGCCAATGTCAAATTTCCTATGGATGGAGTGAGGGCACCTGCGACCTATCTAACTGATGGTGTGGATGGGTTATCTGAGGTGGTAGGAGGGAAAATTTTCAAATCCAAACATATTTAATGCTTAGTTTGATGATGCATGCATAGTAGGTAGAGACCTAGGTAGATACCTCTGGATTTATTTAGAAAAGTAGGTGAAACATGATGTCGCTCTTGCAGTTCACCTCGATAAAGGTGTATTACTATGTGAGGAAGGTCTTCCTTTGGAGGATCTTGATAAAAGTGACGGATGGTCTTATGTGTCAAAGAAGAAATGTAAAGATGGCCATCTACACTTTTTTTTTGTTTCGTTAATCTCATTGGGGGGGGTTCTTGGAGGGTAGGGCTTCAATTTAGTAAAGTTTTTTTTTTCTATAGTGGGGTCCTTGTTCCTCCTCTTGTGAATCCCCCCTTTGTTTTTTTGTCTCATTGTTGTAATCCTCTTTGGTCTTTGGGACCTTTTTCTTCTTTTGCTTCTTTTTAACACTTCATCGTATTATCCTTCATTTTCGGTACATGGTTTATTTCTCCCTTCATAACCTTTTTTTTACCTTATCTAATAAAAAATTATCATGTGGATAAATTTTTGTTAATTCCATCACTTCGATAAAAAAATTGATTTTCTCAGCACACTGGAAAACACACTATGTTTTTCAGCACTTTAAAAAACATAATATAGGTTTTTGAAAAGGTTAAAACCATGGTTTTTTCCACATTATTAGAATTATGTAATCCAAATTAAGTAATTATCATGTGGATAACTTGTGGGGATTTCATCTCGTCGAAAAATAAAGTTCTTTTTTCAGAACTTTGAATAATACAATGCAGGTTTTTGAAAGGGTGCAAACTAGGGTGTTTTTACCACCTTATTGCAATGATGTAAACCATATAAAATAGTTATAATAAGAATAACTTGATGAATTTTGTTCATTTCATCTCTTTTATAAACAAAGTGAGTTTTTCAACACGTTGAAAAACACACTGAGTTTTTTAGCACTTTAAAAAACATAATGTGGGATTTTGATAGGGTGCAAACCACGTTGTCTTTCCACATTATTGCAATGTGGATAACTTGTTTGTATTTCATCTCGTCGATAAAAAAGTGGTTTTTTTATCACGTTAAAAAACACACTTTGTTTATAGCACTTTGAAAAAAACAAAGTGGGTTTTCGAAATGGCGTAAACCTCGAAGTTTTTTCCACCTTATTGTAATGATGCAATCCATAGAAATTAGTTATCATGTGGATAACTTGTGTGCATTTCATCTCATCAATAAAAAAGTGATTTTTTCAACACTTTGTAAAATGCAATGCTGGTTTTTCACCTTATTGAAATGATATAATCCACATTAAGTAATTATGATGTGGATAACTTATGTGCATTTCATCTCGTTGGTGAACAAAGTGAGTTTTTCCTACTGAAAAACACATTTTGTTTTTTTAGCACATTGATAACACCATGTGATTTTCAACATAGAGAAAACCATGATGCATTTTCACCTTATTGCAATGATGTAATCCATATTAATTAATTATTATGTGGATAACTTGTGTGTATTTCATCTCGTCAATAAACAAAGTGAGTTTAATTTCACGTCTAAAAAGATACTATGTTTTTCCACAGTTTGAAAAATGCCTTCTCATTTTTGAAAAGGTGCAAAACATGATTTATTTTCACCTTATTGCAATGATTCAATCCACATTAAGTATTTTTGATGCAAATAAATTGAGTGCATCTCATCTTGTTGATAAATAAAGTTT
Organism: Taxus chinensis; assembly: GCA_019776745.2. NCBI lineage: Eukaryota > Viridiplantae > Streptophyta > Pinopsida > Cupressales > Taxaceae > Taxus > Taxus chinensis. The sequence continues at coordinate 483,625,810 of CM034156.1, forward strand.
TATTTTTGGCACGTTGAAAAACACACTTTATTTTTCAACACTTAAAAAAAACTCCATGCAGGTTTTCGACAAGGTGCAAACCACCTTATTTTTTCCACTTATTATAATGATGTAAACCATATAAATTATTTATTATGAAGATAACCTATGTGCATTTCATCTAGTCAATAAAAAAAATGAGTTTTTTTGCACGTTAAAAAATGCACTATGTTTTTTAGCACTTTGTACAATGCAATGCAAAATTTCGAAAGGGTGAAAAACACCATATTTTTCCACCTTATTACAATTATTCAGTCCACATTAAGTAATTATGATGTAGATAACTTGTGTGCATTTCATCTTATCCAAAGAAAAAGTTAGTTTTTCATCACGCTGAAAAACACACTTTGTTTTTCAGCACTTTGAAAAATGTAATGGGGGATTTTGAAAGGGTGCAAAACACCATGTTTTTTTACAACTTATTGTAATGATGTAATCCACATTAATTAATTATGATGTAGATAAATTGTCTACATTTCATCTCATCGATAAAAAGTGAGTTTTTCAGCACTTTATAAAATGCAATGCTAATTTTCGAAAGGGTGTAAACCACGGTCATTTTTTCACCTTATTGTAATGATGTAATCTGTATCATCCATTTATTTTGTAGATAACTATTGTGCATTTCTTCTTTTTGATAAACAATGTGATTTTTTCGGCATGTTGAAAAACACACTATGCTTTTAAGGACTTATAAAAACACAATGCGGGTTTTCAAAAGGGCGTAAACCATTTTTTTTTGCAGATTATTGCAATGATGTAATCCATATCAAGTGGATATTATGTTGATAACTTGTGTGTATTACATCTCATTGATAAAAAAAGTGAGTTTTTCGGCATGTTGAAAAATGTAATACGAGTTTTTGAAAGGGTACAAACCACGGTGTTTTTTCCACCTTATTGCAATGATGTAATACAAATTAAGAAATAATCATGTAGATAACTTGTGTCCATTTCATCTCATCGTTAAACGAAGTGATTTTTTTAACACATTTAAAAACACACTATATTTTTCAATACTTTTTGATAAATGTATATTTTGATGATGATAAAAAATGTGAAGCAAATTTGTTGTTTGTTTGGTTTAATTCCTAATTTTGGATATAAAAAGGAAATGAATTAGGGTATAATGTGATTTAGGAAAATGAAAGATGAATTGATTAGGGTAGAGAGTGGCTAAGCTAACCTCCAAGGGCCCCATGCCTTCGGAGTGTTGCTTACATAGTCCTAGCGAAAAAGGACCTTAGGCCGATGCAGTTCTCCCATAAGCTAAGGAAGAATATGAGGAGATATGAGAATGAGATGGTAGGTTATAAGCATGATTTGGGTTTAGGTCTATTAGGTGTGGGTGATTTGTAGGTAAATTGGTATAGGTGATTTTGATGGTCGTAGAAGAAGTAGATTACCCCAATGGTAAGCGTCAAGGACCAAGTCCTGTATAAGGTAATCAATACATAATAAGGAAGGTTAAAAGATAAGAGGGGGAAAGAAAACCACCTGATTGGTGAGGATCATAATGAGTAGGTCATACCTTGGAGGAGGTGATGAATGTAAGACCCTAAAGACCTTGCATGATTGATTATTCTAAAGGTGAAAAGTGGGCACATGATCACTAGATGTCATGGTTTCCAAGAGGTCCCTTGAGGTAGTAGGAAATGGGAGTGCAAATGGTGAGAGGAGTGAAAGGTGGTTAATTTTTATATGGTATGAGGTATCATGCTCTTTGGGCAAGAGATCAAAGGTCACAATGGGCGAGTTCATGACTAAAAGGCTTTCTGTGTTGACTGATATTTGAGATAGACTGATCGATGTGGGAATTCTATATGGGATGAGAAAAGTAAGTCCTTGAGGTCTTCGTGAATCTGATCGATGCGGGAATCTTCAAATTCACTCACTTTTTTTAAGATCTTTACATAGTTGTCCTTCGAGGGAGGAGTCTATATATAACAGCGATTGCAGAGAGGAAGACATCATTTTGAGGGAGTCATATTTTTATTGGAAGTTTGACTCAAGGAGTTGGATCCAATGTGATGGCTTTGAAGTCATGGACAAGACCAAGGTGAAGAATATGATTCTTGTTTAGAAAGCAGGGTGAATGACCATGGTATCTCATCTAAAGGTAGACAAAAAGTATCCATGAGAATCATGCTATGTGTAGTGCCATGGTACACATATTAAAGGGAAGCTAAAAAGTGATGGGTACGCACATGATTCTTGTTTAATCATTGGTGAGGTGTAAGAAGTGGATAGCGCTCAAGGGATGAGCATGGAAAGAGGTAAAAGGTGAGGTAGGACTAAAATTCAACAGTAGAATGGTCGAAGATGCAAGGCATTAAGGGGCTCAGGTTTGGGTTTACCATCAAGTGAAGATAAATGATAAACACCTGATCCATAAGTATGGGTCAAGATATATAGTCCAAGCCAATTAGGAGCAAATTTGGCCCGTTTAATTTTTTTTCTTTAGATACATGTTGATTTTCTTTCAAGATGAGATCACCAACATGAAAGGTTCATTCATGGATGTGTTTATCATAGGCACGTTTGATACGTTTTTGGTAAAATTGAAGACAATCAAGAACACTAAGATGATGTTCATCTAGTAACTCAAGTTGTGCTAAACAGTCTTGATGAAATTACATCATCATTGAGCATGTCATGGAGAGAAATGCGGAGTGAGGGAATCTAGATTTCGAGAGGTAGAACAACCTCTATACCATAGACCAGAGAAAAAGGTGTAGCGGTAGTGGAAGTTTGAATCTAGTGTGATATGTCCATAGTGCAAAAGGAATGTGTGTATGCCAGTCCTTCCCAGTATCGTTGACCACTTTCATGATAATTTTTTTCAAGGTTTTGTTAGTGGATTCAGCCTGGCCATTAGTCTGTGGGTAATAAGGTGATGAGAAACTCAATTGAATGTCAAAGGTGTCACAACGTTTTCGCAAGGTTTTATTTTTGAATTGTTTTCCATTATCAGTGATGAGACGATGCGGAACACCAAAGCGACAGATGATGTGATGATTGATGAACTCACATATTTTTTCATATTTTGTGGAAATGAAATGTATGGATTCAACTGATTTTGTGTAGTATTCGGTAGCGGTGATGATCCATTGATTTCATTGGGAAGAATGTGGATTGATATCTCCAAAATGATCCAAACCCCATTGAGAGAAGGGCCAAAGGTCACGTGTGACCTGTAAGGCATGACTAGGTGTATGATGAAAGTTAGCATGTTGTTGGAATTTTACACAATGCTTCATAACAATCATGGTTGAGGGTTGGCCAGCAATAGCCTAGGTGAAGAATATGCTTAGCAACAGCGAGGACACTGAAGTGACCTCCACATATGCCATCATGAACTTCCTTAAGAGTATAAGGAATTTCATAACTCGTGAGGCATCGCAAGAGAATACCATGAAATCTGTGCTTATAGAGGATTCCCTCCATGATGATTTAATGAGAGACCTTTTAAAGGAGGGCACATTGTCTGTTATGGGTGAGATCAGGAGGTAAGGTGGAGAGAGAAAGATAGTCAGATTATTTTTATACCAAAGGTCACTCGGGTCCGAGGTGACGGTTCCAATGGAGTAAACATCACGAGGTAAATAAGAGGGTGATTGGATTCATTATATGGTGACAAAGATTTTAGAATCAGTAGGTGAAGTGAGTACTTGAGAAGCCAAGCAGGCCATGGTATCTACAAATTTGTTTGTTGAACGGGGAATGGTTTAAAGGGCATAACGGTTAAAGGTGGTCAAAAGTATGTCTACATGACGTTTATACTTTAGTAGTATCTCATTAAAAAATTGGCATATACCATTGACTTGGTTTATGACCAATTGAGAATCACCAAAATTGTTGATTGATTTGACATCTAGGGCATAGGTGCCTTGGAGATCTAATACGAGTGCTTTGTATGTGGCAATATTGTTTGTACAATAAAAATCGAGTTTGAAAGACAAAGGCATGGGTTCACCATCAAGCAGAATGAGGATAAAACCAGCCCCACCCCCACGCTGACACTTGGAACCATCAAGGAAGAGTGTCATTTTGTAAGTGGGTTCGTCCAGGGAAAGGGTAGCAATTGACTCATCTAGAAAGTCAAAATTAGAGGGTTGATCCCCAGAAATAGGTGCATCGGCCAATTATTCGGTGATAGCTTGGCCCTTGATGGACTTTTGATAGATGAATTTGAGGTCAAGGTCTGCCAAAAGCATAAGCCAGCGTGCAGCGCGTTGATTTTGGTAAGGATTGGCATACATGAAGTGTAAGGGGTCGGTGTTGGTCACAACATAGGTTTTTTGGTTGAGCAGTTAATGGTGGAGTTTTTTGGCGATGAAAATAAGGCTAAGAAAAGTTTTTTGGGATGTGTGTATTGAGTTTCGTAATCCAAAAGAGTATGGATTATGTAATAAACCACCTGCTCCCTATTTTGTTCATCGCGATGGGCGAGCATGCCACCCAAAGAGTGATCGGTAGCTAAGATGTATAGGTAGAAAGGTTTATCATCTTTAGGTGGAATGAGTACGGGGGGTTGAAGAAGGTATTGTTTTAAGGCCTCAAAATATTTTTGGCAATCATCATCCCATTTAAAGGAGACATCTCTCTTGAGAAGGTGATGAAATGGTTGATACCGATCAGACAGTTGTGAAATGAAACGGTGAATAAACTGTAACTTACCTTGCAAACTACGAAGTTTCCTAAGGTTAGTGGGTGGAGGAATTTCAAGAATGGCCTTGAATTTAGCAGGCTCAACTTCTATACCATGTAGGGAAACAATAAATCCCAAGAGTTTTCCTGAGAGGATCGTGAAGACACACTTCTTGGGTTGAAGGTGAACGCAATATTTAATGAGGTGGTCAAAGATGGTTTTTAGGATGGTGAGTTGCTGAGAGTGGCATTTAAATTTGGAAAGGAGGTTGTCTATGTAATCTTCCAATATACAATGCATGATGTCATGGAAGATGTAAGTCATGGCCCGCTAATATGTGTCACCAGCATTTTTAAGGCCAAAAGGCATGACTCGATAAAAGAAGGTCCCCCAAGGGGTGATGAATGTAGTTTTGTGTTGATCCTCTAGAGCAAGTAAGATTTGGTTATAACCTAGGAAGCCATCCATGATTGATAGCATCTCGTGACCAGTGGTAAGGTCAACCAGCTGGTCAATACTAGGTAGAGGAAAGTTATCTTTTGGGTAAGCTACATTGACGTCACAGAAATCCATGCAAATGTAGAGTCCCCCTATCACCTTGGTGATAGGGACAATGTTAGAAATACAACGAGGATAATCAAAGGTTAATATGAAGGAAACCAAAAGAAGGCATTGAAGTTATTCTTTGACAAGAAGGGCAATGTGAGGGTGCATTTTCCTCAACTTTTGTTTGACGGGCTTGGCATCGGGAACTATTACAATATTTTTGACCACTATCATGTGGTCAATACCAGGCATGTCGGCGTAAGACCAAGCAAAAGCATGGTTATGGTTTTTGAGAAAAGAGGTGATGGCTTCCTATTCAACAACATCTAAAGATTGACCGATCTTTAGGATGTGTGGGTCATCCTGAGTATGAATGTTGATCTCAATAGTTGATTCACTCAACATTTTTTACTTCTTAGAGGGTAACAACTGATGAATATATGAGTCTTTTGCACCAAGGTAGGTGAGTATAGATTCATTATCCTAAAATTGAATGACGTTAATCGAAGGTGTATCATCATTGATCATTGTAGGACATAGGAAGAGAAGAGAGGAGGGAGCCTCACCCTCATCTTGATAAGTCAAAGGCCCTAAGGAGATGGTATTTATGAAGAAAAAAAAGTTAGGAGGGATGGATTCTGGATCCATCGACTCCATCGGTGAAGGTGGTGATGGTGGTGAAGAAGGTGGAGAAGGGCATATGTCCTCGATAAGTTCAATGTGATCCTTCTTGGTAGGTGGTTTAGTAAATCCGATACCACTACGGTCATTATGTTTGTGGGTAGTGCATGGAATAAAATTATGGTGGCCTTTCTTGTAAAATCCAAAACCAAAACCCTTCCACGTACATCGGTGCAAGAAGGTGTGGGCAAAATGGCGATTGGTGAATGACTGGAAGTCAGTAGAAAATGGGTGGGTTTGTGACGGTGGTTTAGGTGTGTAAGTGGTAGTATCAAGTCCCCCACAGGTGATACTGGTACGAAGGTGGGGAGGACCATAAAGGAGGTGCTCTCCTATATGGTGATCATAATGAGGGTGTTTGTGAAGACTTCCATACTCTTGTGGAGTAATAAATGAGTTGACACTATATAGGTGATACTCCCCTAGAGTGAGGCATTGAAAAATGCCTTCCAAGGGATCTGTGGTTAGTATGTGGGTAGCTAGAATAGACGATGTGTCGGAGGTTGACGTGAAGGTGGAGCTAACAGGCCGGGAGGCTGATGGGTTGGCCATGAAGGTTGTGGCAGTGGTAGGAATGGAGGAGGTATGTGCGGTTGAGGTAGTGACTGTAGTGGTAAGAAGAGGTCTAGGTGAAGTGATAGTGGTCATGGAGGTAGACACCTTAATGGGTATAAGCACGCCATTGGGTTGGTAAAGCATGTTGCATGTTTTAAAAGGTGATGGATCAGATGGAATAGTATAGGTGTGTCCTTCATGCTCAAAATTTACACAGCGATGCAAAGTGGAAGAAACACAACCCATGACATGAATCCAGAGTCTTTCAAGCAACATGTTATATTAAAATTCCCCCTCCAAGATGTAAAATAACTCTAGAATAGTGTGGGGGCCAACATGAATGTGGAGGATGACAGTGCCTAGTGTAGAGGTGATAGCGTCATTGAATGAATGCAACATTATAGGATTTTTATGCAAGTAATTATCAGGTATATGCATTTGAGTGAATGCATGGGATGAAATGATATTAATACTTGTGCCCCCATCGGTCATTACATGTCGTACATGTATATCATCGATGTGGACAAATATGAAGAGAGCTTGGTCTAGGTCATCAGTTTGTTGCAGTGCAATCTCTTCCCCTGAGAAGCTAAGGGAGGCTACTTGGTGAGTAGGTGGAGGTGTGGATAAATGTGGTAATTTAGTGAGAGAGGCTACATGATGGGGTGTGATGATGGAGGCTACAGGTGTAGGTTCATTGGGTAAAACCTCAATAGATTGTAGGAATTCCATGAGAGCTTGACGATGGGATTCTGAGGTTTATATGAGGTTATATAAGGACATTTTGAGGGGGGATTAGTGTAGTTGTTTGAGAATCATGCGGTGTGTGAGCCCATTAGAAATAGGATATGTGGGATCGTAGATAGTGGTTTTAGGTGTGGGCACATATGGCATGTTGGGTATAGGATTAGTTGGTGAGTTAGGTGCCTTTTCGTTGCATTTGTTCTTTTGAGCATGGGTAGCAATGTGGATCATGTTGATCTTAGGTGGAGAGGTAGGTGAGTTAGGTGAGCCATGAAAGGTATAGTGACATGAAGGGAAAAAACCTAGTGGTGGGAAGGAAATTTGTCGGATGAGGTGGGCACACCGACATTTGGGTGGAGGTTTGGCAAGGTCATTGATGCAAACCATGTTAATTTTAAATCTCGGAGGTGGTTCTAGGAGTTGTGGGGGTCTCATTTGCTGACATCTCCTCACCCATCATAGGTGGTGGCTAGGTCCCTGCTGGTACATCAACTGGAACTAGCCTCCATCAACTAGTGGCCTCACCCTAACCATGTCTCAGGGCTTGATGGCACCCTGTGCTCTCCACGCTATAGGTGTGTGATCTGGTTCTCTCGCTAGAGGATTTTTATGCCTTGTACTCAACATATGATAGAAAATTTATGCTTACCACCATCAGCTGGTCCTAATAATATCGGGCCTCATCTCTCACCTCCTGAAACCTAGATACATGTACCATATATGGTGGCCGCATCAGCCTCTGACCCTGTACCTATCTTGTGGGACCCTGTTCCACCCCTTCCTGTGAACTGGGACTCTGTCCTAGTGCCTATTGTGGTGAAATAAGACTTTTCTCTTGTTCCTATATATGGGCTTGTAAGGCTCTAATCTGTGCTTGTGCCATGGCTAACTAGCCCTGTAAGCCTTTCATCGGTGCATGTAGGGTGCCCACCTTACCATCATCACCATCTCCATCTCCATCCCCACCCTCGGCCATCTGGGCCTGAAGACTGGCCACCTGTGTATGTAACTCAGCCACCTCTGTCTCTAAACTAGCTAACTGTTCCTACACCATACCCAACTGGGTAATCAGGGTCACCACCTACCCCTATAGGGCATCTCTCTACACTGTGATTGTGGCTAAATCTGACTGCCCTGGCCTAGGTGGTAAAACTCGTAAATGAGCCACCCACCACTGTCTATATCGGTCTATCACTCTGGCATCATCGATCTGTTAGTATACCACCTGCTCCTCCTACCATGTGGGAACTGTCGGTTGTGGTAGCAGTAATGGCCTCTCCACATCATCTCTCTTGTACTGCGGGAAGGGTGGAGGTATGTCTTGTAGCAGACCAAACTGCTGTCTAACCCTGTCTCATCTCGTGCTCCCTGGTACGGCACCCCTCTATCCATATCAGCAGCTAAAGGCCATCCAACTCATCACGCATCCTCTTGTATGAGGGATAACCCACATATAATCTCCATATGATGTCCACTCCGATCAACCCCTCTAATAAACACTTGTAGTATGCTACATCATGTACCCATCACCTCCTGTACCCCTCTAATCGCCACTCTCTAATCATAGGTACCCATCACCTGTACCCCACCCACAATTATCTCTATGGAAATGCATCTACTCGACGCATACCTAATGGGCACACACAAACTATGTGCTCATAGGCCCAGCAGTGTAGTAAAAAGGTGCAACATAGGCTAAACCTGCGCGGATGCCCATACACCAACAACTCTCTATATAACTGCACCAGGAATGTTAGCACACAGGAAAAATAGGTCCAATTCATCACCATGTCATGTAGTACCCCCATCAATGAACAAGATAACTACCCACACTCTGCATCTTGCAATGCGAAGTAGCATAGTGCCTCCATCAGTAACACTACTAGCCTCGTCTCCTCTAGATGGGATAGGTACATCCCTCTGTAACTCAGAATGACACTATGTAATGTCATGTCTACTAGTCCCTCCCCAAAAAATATCACCATCAAATCCTTTGAATCCTCAGAGGAGATCGAGTACACCTACGTCCTCCATGGTGACTATCATCTTACCCGTCGGTAGATGGAACGTGTTGGTCGTTGAATCCCATCTATCGATGAGAGTGACAATCAGACTCGGTTGCTAGAATGCATGCGAATAGTCTCGAACCCCAATCAGGCCCACCTCTTCCACGTGTCGCTACTCCTCAACTGTCACTATGCCGCGCACCCTCAAGAGAAATTGTGTCACCCTGTCTCTCATCCACAACTGATCTCTCCCCTACATCTAATACAAACATCAAATTAATATACCTTTATCATACCCATACTCACCCACAACACCTCACCTATTCCTACTGTCTCACCTCTTTCTGTCTTCCCAACCTACCTTCCTATCACATTTTCTCCCCCACCCTCACCCACTCTCATTTCGCCATACCCATTTTACAACCCGCCTACATTAGGTTTTTCACCAACACACCCTATTCTACCCTTCCCTATCTCACCCACTCAACCTAGGGCCCTTTCAACCCCTTTTTCTCCAAAACCCAACCGGTGTCAGTTATCTCTAACCGACCCTAGTCACCCCTAAACCGGCATTGGTCACCTATTTCATGATTGATACCGGTTTGATACTATCGATGTCGGCTAACTTCGACTGATGCCGGTCACTGTCGTGGAAAAAAATGTGACCCCCAAACCCTCCCCTCTCAAAATACTACCTCTCCTGACCCTTCTACACTCCCATTCTCACCTACACTTCCCCTCAACCCCATCCCCTCCCTATTCACCCACTTACCCCTTTCCCCACTCCTATTCTACCCAATTCAACCTCCCACATTTCACATTTCATTCCCCCCCCCCAAACCCAATTTTTCACTACCCGACCTCTCACCTACTCTATCTCACAAAACACAGAAAGGGTTTGACGCTTACCTCATCATGTTGTCATCGCCATGGTGGTACATTTGGCTATTGCACCAGTGGCCTACCTGATCCCTCTCTAGACTCTTCCATCACCAATTTGTCACCTCCCCTCCAACCAAAAAAATCTAATAATCTGATCTCGTGGACCCGCATCTCAACTACCAATCACCCGCCATTCAGCTTGCTAACTCATCTTTTTGTTCTGTCCGAACACATTCCAACTTTCTCTCTCTCTCTCTCTCTCATGTCATTTTCCTCTATTTCACATAGGACAAATGATTTGAAAAAAATGTGGATTTTCTCTTTTTTATACCATCCCCAACCTAACCGACACCGTTTTTACATTTTCTGGCATCGGTCACATGCCCTACCTTACCATGGTCAGTTACCCTATACTGGCATCGGTTACCCTTGACCGGCATTGATCACCCTCTCTTCCACATTGCCCATAATTTCACCCTATTACCCTTCCTGTCACTCTTTTTTCCCTCACCCAACACTTACCCTAACCATTCACCTCACCCTCCTGACCTCATTATTTACAACCTAACCTCGTCCTCATTTGGGGGCTCATTATTTTACCCATACTTCGGCCCTACCCATGCCGTGACCTCAATTATTGGACCTGGAACATTTCTAGTGACCTTTGAGCTTATGTGTTCGTTATACCTTGTGACACTGTTACCTGTGTTTATTGACATAATGACCTTACATTGCCTCTTTCCGTGATCATTTATCTTGACCCAACCCTCGGTGTATTGGAACATACCTAAAAATTCCTACACCTAACCTGCATTGTGTTTCCTAGCCATATCCTATACCTTGGATACTGGAATCACCTCAACCTTGTTTGGATAAACCTATCGACCTTAGACAATGTATAATTTTCCTGCTCTTCAACCTGGTGCCTTGCTGCAGTTTATACGTGCACGTTCGTTAGACTGTTACTACCTTTGACCCTGACCTATTACTAGGATTACCCGAGTGGACCTTTTTCCCTTTTTACCCATTACCCCACTTCTTATTCATCACATTCACCTTTTATCAAACCACTTACCGATTTCGCTTGTTACCTCATCAGTTCCTAGTTTGAGGGGATCACCTTCACCCACACATGGGGTAACCACATCTTATTTTTGTCAGCGTCACTTACCAATACAAGCTACACAACAAAAAGGGGAAAAATGTAGACACTAAAATTAGGTCACACTCCCCTTGGTCCCTCGTCAAATAAATACCTTGAACATGTTTACCTAACCATGGCCCCTTTCATCCCACTCTAATATTAATTTAATTAAATTAATTCATTATCTCACCATATTTATTATTTAAATATCCTAATTGGGATAATACCTACATATCCATCTCACCTAGACACCTCATCAAGCCACCTCACCCTAAGACCTATTCTTAGTAAGTTTCCATAACTAATTAAGACCTAGGCAAACCCTAAAAATCAATGCCTACATTCCCTCTAACCACATTCCCACCATTTAGAAGAAAGCTTCCATGCTAATTGGTGATGTAAAACGAAACGAGAACCCAGAAAATCAAGTGGATCTTCCTAGTTTAGTAAACCTAGGAAATCCCACCCTAATCGATGTTGGTTACCCTTAACCACCATTGGTTAACATTTAACCCACAAAACAACCTTATTTCGAGGTTGGCACATTTCTAAGAGATAATCACATATTTTGAGAACAAGTGACAAAACCAGAGCTACATGCAAGAAAAACTAGCATTAGTATACACATCAGAGCATCCATAGCCATTACTTGAAGCAATCACTCAACCATCTTCCATCACGAGAGCATCCGTGGAAGCACCAGCACTACACCAAGTTCATTTCATTTGATCACCCATCATTACCAACTAGGCATCAAGGTTGTACAAAAAGTAAGTTTTGTTAACCAACACTCATCTATTCATAATTTGGTAGATCCTTTTACATCTGTTATTAGCTTTTTATCTCATTTCCATTCCCCCATCATCTACCTCCATGCAAACCTAACAATATTTTTATCCATACCCTTGCAATGCCCATACCTAGATCTTAATAATTCCTGTGTATATCTAGGATCCATACGAATCTGCCCATTGCCCTTCCATCCTCATCTAATCTTAGATCTATCACCTAGCCAAGTTTTTTTGAGTTTCCTGTACCCTGACCATACCAATGCTAGTTACCCACAACTGTCGCCGGTTAGCCTAAACTGATACCAGTCATACTAGACTGACGTTGGTCTCTCTGTCTTTTACAAGAAACCAAGAATAAAACTCCTAAACTTCCACCAAATACCTAAAACTACCTTGAATCTCACCCTGACCAATACCAATACCTTGACATTGACCTTGACCTTTAGATTCAATCATAGCTTAGCCTATTGTGAACGAATTTTCTTATTGTAGATGAATGAGATGCCTAAATCATTTTAACTACAATAGGATTTCCTTTATTTCTCCCATTAATTTACTTTAAACAGTGGCTTGACAGTTGTCTAGGAAGTATCACACTTCTCAGATCTAGCATACGCTAGGTAGTCCATTACATATATTGTTTAACATTTGAAGAAATGCTTTAGAATCAAGTGAAACAAATAAGGGTAAAGGGGCTAGGAGGAATACCTGTTGAAATTGTGGTTGAAGGTTTTTGCACGCATATGACTTCTGGATCGATAACTGATTGTGAGAGCTTCCTTTTTGCTTGGAGGAACTACCTGAAATGGAACACAAGACCACCAAATAAAATTTAAACAATATATGCAGTGGACTGCCTAGCGTATGCTAGATCAGGGAAGTGTGATACTTTCTAGAAGGTTGTCAATCCACTGTTTAAAGCAAATTAATGTGAGAAATAAAGGAAATCCTACTATAGTTAAAATGATTTAGGTATCTCATTCGTCTACAATAAGAAATTCGTTCACAATAGGCTAGGCTATGATTAAATCTGAAGGTCAAGGTCATTGTCAAAGTATTGGTATTTTTCAGGGTGAGATTTTGGGCGGTTTAGGTATTTAATGGAATTTTAGGAGCTCTATTCTTGGTTTCTGGTAAAGTACACAAAGACCGACATTGGTCTGTTATGACCGGTATTGATTTAGGCTAATCGGTGATGGTTGTGGGTAACCGGCATCGGTATGGTTGGGGTACAATAAACTCAATAAAAATTTACTGGGTGATAGATCTGAGATTAGATAAGGATGGAAGGGTAATGCTAAGATTCGTATGGATCCTATATATGCACAAGAATGATTAAGATCTAGGTATGGGTAGTGCAAGGGTATGGATAAAATATGGTCAAGTTTGGATGGAGGTAGATGATGGGCTAATGGAAATGAGAGAAAAAGCTAATAACAGATGTAAAATGATCTACCAAATGATGAATAGATGAGTGTTGGTTAACAAAACTTACTGTTTATACGAGCTTGATGCTTGGTTGGTAATGGTGGGTGATCAAATGAAATGAACTTGGTGTAGTGCTAGTGCTTCCCTAGATGCTCCCGTGAAGGAAGATGGCTATGTGATTGCTTCAGGTATTAGCTATGGATGCTCTGATGTGTATAGTAATGCTGGTTCCGCTTGCATGTGGCTCAAGTTTCGTCACTTGTTCTCAAAATATGTGATTACCTCTCACAAAATGTGCCAACCTCGAAATATGGTTCTTTTAGGGGTTAAATGGTAATCAACGGAGGTTACGGCTTAACTAGAAATGGTTTATGGTAACCGGTGTCGTTTAGGTCAGAATTTCGTAGGTATACTAAACTAGGTAGATACCTTTAATTTTTTGTTATCTCGTTCATTTTTCTCTACGGATTAGAATGGAGGCTTCCTTATAACATGTGGGAATGTGGTTAGAGGGAATGTAGGCATTGATTTTTAGGGTTTGGGTAGGTCTTAGTTAGTTATGGCAACTTACTAAGAATAGGTCTTAGGGTAAGGTAACTAGATGAGGTGTTTAGGTGAGGTGGATATTTGGGAACTATCCCAATTAGGATATTTAAATAATAAATATGGTGAGATAATGAATTAATTTAATTAAATTAATATTAGAGTGGGATGAAAAGGGCCATGGTTAGGTAAACATGTTCAAGGTATTTATTTGATGAGGGACCAAGGGGAGTGTGACCTAATTTTAGTGGCACAAAATTGATTACGCTGACACATCTGGGTGGCTAGGTGAACACTAGAGGAGGTGTCATTTATGTGTGTAATAAATTCATTGCATCTGGACTACCTCGTTTGGACGTAGTCCCTTAAGAGCAATGAGACCAAAAAATCATTCAACTTCGACAGGTAACTACACAGACTCCCTAGCACCTAAAGACATCTCGTTAAATCCTAAACATCAGTGTAGTGACCCTCTATAATAGCCTATCTCAATTTTTTCCTTCTTCAATCGGTGCTCTCCGTGTCCTATTATTGTCAAACGCACCAAATATTGTAGTTTGAGACAATATAAGGTTGTCAAATGATATATTTTGTAAATGGTGGGTCATTACACCAAACTGATTATGCTGACATGTCTAGGTGGCTAGGAGAATGCTAGAGGATGCATCATTTTGGTCTGTGAAAAATTCATTGCTTCCGAGCTACCTCATTTAGGCGGAGTCCCTTAGGAGCCCTAAGACCAAAAAAATGTTCAACTTCGATGAGTAACTATGCAGACTCCATAGCACCTAACGACATATCATTTGATCCTACACCTCTCCATAGAGACCCTCTACAATAGCATGTCTCGGTTTTTACCTTCTTAAAATAGTGCTATTGTTGCCTTATTGTTTGCAAACACACCAAATAGCGTAGTTTGAGATAGTGTAAGGCCATCAGATGGTATATTTTGTAAATGGTGGGTTGTGGCACCAAAGAGACTATGCTGACATGTCTGGGTGGCCATGTGAATGCTAGAGGAGGTATCATTTTGGTGCACAACAACATTGTTGCTTCCGGACTACCTCGTTCGGGTAGAGTCCCTTAAGAGCCATGAGACCAAGAAATCATTCAACTTCGACGAGTGACTAAGTAGACTCTATGGTACTTAAGTACATATCATTTGATCCTACACCTCGGTGTAGGGACCCTCTACAATATCCTGTCTCAATATTTTCCTTCTACAATCGGTGCTCTCACTGCCCTATTGTTTGCAAACGTGTCGAATAGTGTAGTTTGAGACAGTGTAAGGATCTCAAACAGTATATTTTGTAAATGGTGGGTTGTGGCACCAAACCAACTGTTCATACACATCTAGGTGGAAAGGTTAACACTAGAGGAGGCATTGTTTTTGTGTGTGGCGATGTTGTTGCTTCTGGGCTACCTTGTTCGGGCGTAGTCCCTTAAGAGCCCTGAGACCAAAAAATCATTCAACTTCGATGGGTGACTACGTGCACTCCATAGAATCTAAGGACATCTCATTTGATCCTAAACCATAACATAGGGACCCTCTACAATATCCTATCTTAGTTTTTTCCTTTTCCAGTCGGTGCTCTCGCTACCCTATTATTTGCAAATGCACCAAATAGTGTAGTTTGAGACAATGTAAGGATGTAAACTGGTATATTTTGTAAATGGTGGGTCATGTCACCTAACCAACTATGTGTACACATTCAATTAGTTAGGGGAACACTAGAGGAGGCATTATTTCGGTGCGTGAAAAAGTTGTTGCTTCCGGGCTACCTCGTTCGGGTGTAGTCCCTTAAGAGCCCTGAGACCAAAAAATCATTCAACTTTGATGGGTGACTACGTGCACTTTATGGCACCTAAGGACATCTTGTTTGATCCTAAACCTTGGTGTAGGGACCCTCTACAATAGCCTATCTCAGATTTTTCCTTCTCCAATCGGTGCTCTTGCTGCCCTATTGTTTGCAAACGCACCATATAGTGTAGTTATAGACAGTATAAGGCTGTCAAATGGTATATTTTGTAAATGGTGGGTCATGGCACCAAACTAACTATGTTGAAACATCTAAGTGGATAGGTGAACACTATAAGAGGTATCATTTCACTACATGATAACTTCGCTTGTTTTGGGCTACCGCGTTCAGGCGTAGGCACTTAAGAGCCCTGAAACAAAAAAATCGTGCAACTTCGATGGGTAACTTCACGCACTCTGTGGCACCCAGAAATTTCTTGTCTGATCCTACACCTTTCCATACGAACCCTTTATAATATTCTCTCTTATTTTTTGCCTTCTCCAATCGGAAATCTCGCTGCCCTATTCTTTGCAAACGTACGGAATAGTGCAGTTTGAGTGAGTGTAAGGCTGTCAAATGGTATATTTTACAAACGGTGGGTCATGGCACCAAACTAACTATGCACATGTGTAGGTATGGTCTTGTAAACACTTGGGGAAGCGTTGTTTCGATTCTCTAAGCTCCAAGTCCTTCTAGCCTACCTCCCTCGGAGCCAATAACCCCCTCCATAGGTATATAAATCATTGTTAATTACTTCTCTTTTCTTGTAAAACAATGAAAATTATCTTAGTTTCGAGAATTTATAATTCTCTACTAATAGTGCCAACCATGTGAAGGTGGAAGCTTTTGTGGCACCACTAACCTACACATAAAAGTGTTAGTCAAAGAAATTTAAGTTTCAAATCAAAACCATACTAGATATATACAAAATACACAAATTTAATAAAATATATGAACTTACATTTATCTAACTAACAAATTTACATATACCAAAGAAATTATATCAAATAAATTATATATACTAAACATGAACATTGTAAATTCATTACAATGAACCATCAGGATCGGATCTACTCTGAATAGTGGACCTGATTGCTTCATGATCTGACTCTCGAACCTTCCAAATTATCTTGATATTAGGCCTTCCTCGATATCTACATAGATGAATATCTGTTGTTGGAACTAGATGTGAATATAAGATTATTTTCCTGTGTGTCTCAAAGTCTTCAAACACCCAAACAGAGGAGTTTTTTAATGGATACCGTCGAATCCAAGTTCCAGTAACTACCACTGACCCTATAGGGTACTCAATATCTTCACCATCTATAATAGGAGAAGTCAACTTATTTCTTTCCTCGATGCAACAAAATAAGAAATAGTTTGTTCCTTCTTCATTGTCTTCTGTTGCAATAACTGCAAACACATGTCCTACAAGAAAAAAGGTTTCAACTCAAATTTAAATTGTACATATTAAAATTTCAATGGACATAACTCAATACAAAAATTGTAAATAACCATAAATACCTTGTCACACCAAAATCAAAATTTCATCAAGTCCTTATATGTTGCAACTTCATCTACAGAAACAAGTCATAATGCTTTTGGAGGTTGATAACTAAGAAGCAGAGTTAGAGGCCTACAAATCCATCCATCCACCCATTCTTGTGAATCACACTCAAGAGTGAAAAATTCACTACAAGATGCACAAAAACATGTAAACTTTCTTATCCATGTGGCGCAAAAAGTAGCGTCTGAGCTACAAAATGAGTGCATATCACTGGACCCAATGAGTGTCATACAATCCTCATAGTTAAATTTTTTTTGTTCCTCTATCAACCAAAAAGATTTGCGAACCGTGGAATTTTCTTGAGAATCTCAGGCCATGTTGTCAATATACTATTCCATTAGGCTCTTTTCATCTTTCAACTTAGCACCATCTTTGCACTTCAACTCTTCTCTTGTAAGAGATATTTTCACACATGCCCCTGCACCATAATTCTCTCCTTTTCCATGTCCATCCTTAGTGAAACTCCAAATATGTTGCACACCCATCTTTATGTGCATCCTACTCATCCAATGAAACAATCATGCATTCTTAAACTGAGACGCAGAATTATCTAACCATATACAATGTTGTTTGAATTGGATGTCCCTATCAGAAAAGTTTCCATAAAACAACTGGAAACACTCTTGCACAAATTTAGTAGAATGAGTATGATCTTCACTGATATAAAAGTGGTACTCTCTTAAAAAAATTTGATCATTCTCTGTACTATCAGGAGAATGTATAAATGTTATATGCACAAAAATGGCAACTTGTACTGAGTTGTAAAATATTGTGATTGAACCTCCATTTGTGGTTGCAATATGTAATTATCTACAAAATAGACCACTAAAATAATAGTACAAATAGAAAATGTGTCTTTTCATATCTATAACTGTTCATCCAACCATTGAGCTCTGTGTGTATGCCTAGCATACTCATAAACAATTTCATCCATAAATTTTCTCATAAATTGAAAAACAGGCATATGTTTTGTAACTAGTTCAAACCATTTAGACTCTTTTCCATCTTTAAACTGGTATGCAACTAATTTATATTTATCAAACTCAACTAAATTATTTCCTATTGCACCTTTAATTTACTCATGGATGCAACTTTCCAATTTAAGTAATCTGCCACATGTACCACAACTTCCATCTAAACAATCCTGACTATAAAAAATGTCCAACTTATTTTTCACAAAATATCATAGGAATGAAATCCCTGGAAGATATTGGTTGGACTTGAAAACCGCATTCCGATAATATAGTTTTAGAATGAAAAATAGAACGAATACATAAAATTTTAGCATAATGCATAGTAAAATTCAACATATTTCCTACAATAACAAGTGGTGTGAGCGTGGTTGATTTTCACATAGAATGGGTTTTAACATTTCAAAAAAATGTTGACTAATTTTAATTTCCATATGCTCTTGTTCAAACTTACGAAAAAAATTGAGTTTGAGTCATATCTAAGAAATTCTTTGGATGTTGTTTGCGATTAATAGAACCAACTTTTTGTTTTACAACATCTCTTGTATTAGGTGAAACTCTAGTGTTATCATGCCAAAATTGAATAAAAAATTATGTTATAGCATCATTATTATATTTGTCTTTACGCGGAACTCTAGCAGAAAATGCCCAAAAGTTGGTGTTATTGAGTGATTGAGGGATATTACGTCTTTCAATCGATTTCATTAGAGTTTTTCAATTAACTTGCAACATTCGACTTGTTTGCATAATTAAACATTATTTTTTTATTGATTCACTTACAACACTAGTAGCAAGTACACGACACACAATATTACTATCCCTAGTGTGTCTCTTGACACCAACAGTGTGATATGCATCATGAAGGTTTTCAAAAATTGTAGAGGTTTGACCACGTATATTAGATGTTGTCAATCATAAGGTGTTTAATGTAGGTCTCATTTTATTCAATTTCATCAAACTAACCAACAACTAACATCTTTGGGAATCATTTAAAATTCCAAAATGATTATCCCAAATTAGTGGCTTTTCTTCTAATTTGCCATCCATAAAGTTTATCACACATTGGTTTCAAAATGTTTTCATCAATTTCAATAAACTAACTAGGTTTCTTATGGAAAATCCTAGAAGGCGTTTTTGTCAAATTTTTCTTATCTACAGTTTCAACCTAAATATATTTATCCACATTTTCATTTTCTCCTTCAATTTCAACATTTGCTACATCATGAGTATTTAATTATTCTTCAACATTGATAGTAAAAACTTCTTCATCACGAGTATTTAATTTAACTTCAATATTAATAGTAGAAACATTACCTAGTTCCTCATTTCTTACAATAGTAGGAGTTGAAGATGAACCTCTTCTTGATTCACAAAGATTCTGCATTCACTTAGCATTTTGAAATCTATTTTCCTCTAATTCGTTTGGTTTTTGTTTACTTAATAACTTCCTTTTTTGACTTCGTTTCTTGTCTCCCATGATGTTTTGCTTATGGTGATAAGAAAAATGTGTAGAAAATGATGAAATTTCACAGTAATTCATATGGTAAAGTCAAACAGTAAAACTCACATGGTAATTAGAACATTGAGATGCGTATAAATATGATTTACGAACCGCAATCGTGCTTTATAGACTGTGCTTGCAATTTATAAAGTGTGATCACGGTTCTTTTTTAAAAACCCACGATCATGGTTTGTAAACTGCGATCGCGGTTCTATCTGTATCATCAAATCTGACCCTAAGGCTCAGGAAATCTTTGTTTTTCCCCAACCAAAGCTATGTAAGGTCATTATGAAGTGTAAAGGGTCGAAAAACTTCAAATTTGCTCTTCCACAAACTTGAACCATGCTAAAAAACTTAAAACGTTTCATAAAAATGGTGCCATCACATAGGGGAGAATATTAGCTTCGTAGAAATATTTATTTTAAAGTGAATAGAATAAGATAAATATCATTTTATAATTTTTTACTAATGATAGGTCTTTAAGACATTTTTCTCGCGAATGTTCATGTCTACATTTAAGACTGCAACTTTTGTTTCGCTTATCAAAATGTGATAAAACTTGTACCATCCCAAGCATGGAGAAATTCTATACATGTTAAAAAAAATGATTTCGATATTTTTTGAGATAGTTATGGCGTGAAAACGGAAATTGCTCCATTTTCTAAATCTTTTCAGACCACTTTCATGAAAAAAATTTAAAAAAAAAAAATTGCTCAAAAAAATACAAAATAAAATCCATCCCAAGATAGACAACTACATCTAACTTTTCACTAAAGGAAAAAAAAAATAACAAGATTTGGTCATCCAAATCGCGGGAAAACGGACTACAATATTATAGGTTTTTTCAAAAACAAAAACTAAGTCATATAATTTTAAGTGTTTAATATAGTTAAACTTGTCCTTTTTAAAAAAAATAGTATTTTAGAAACTATATTCCGGATGCTACGATTCATATTTATATAATTTTTTCTAAATTTGAGTGTGCGTATTGCTAATAATCCCTACTAGTTGAGATTTCATTTTTTTTTTACAATATGACGTCCACTTTTGACCCCTTTTTTGTCCACCAAATTGGTACACTTACCCTAATATGCCATATGTTGGCAAAGGTGCTGAATGTAATATAGTGCCCCTTTTACAAAGTTCCCTTGTATTATTTCAAAACCATGGTAATTTTCTAAGTCCACAAGAGTGGTCAAACCAATGAGGACTAATGGTGAAGTGCAAAGGTGGTCCCCACTGTTGGAGGAGTTGGAGATGATTTACAGTATGTCACCCATGTGACCACTAGAAGACAAGGAATGTCAACATCATAACCTGAGCTTGGAGATGGTCCCCATCAAGTGGATGTGTTGATGAATTATTTTGTAAATATTGCAAGTACTGTAATTATTTTGTTCAATCATAGGGAGTATTTTTTGCATGCCTTCACAAAAGGATAGATCAGCAAGAAGACAAATTCACATGCACAAGGAAGGATACTTACTCATCAAGCAAGATTTATTATTAGCAAATTATTCACCATTCTTTTCTTAAAAATAAAAAAGTCAACTTCAGTTTGACTGAAATGTAATCAAATGCTATTAATGCCTCTTTGTACTAGTTTGTTATTTTATTCCTTTATTTATTATTAAATAAAGAATAAAAATAGGATGCATGGGCGAGTACAACTTTAGGCTATTTGTAGGAAGGGTGGGTGGATCAAATTTTCAATATATTGTGTGCCTTAGCA
The DNA here is from genome assembly GCA_019776745.2 of Taxus chinensis. NCBI lineage: Eukaryota > Viridiplantae > Streptophyta > Pinopsida > Cupressales > Taxaceae > Taxus > Taxus chinensis. Next base: position 483,647,390 of record CM034156.1, read on the forward strand.
AAGAACAAGGAGGACTTTTTAGATACATGAGTGCTGAAGTAATTTTCTGCCAGTTTTTCCCTTTGAATGTGAAGTATTTTTTGCCTTTCCAATTATTTGCAGTCTTGTGTATGTTTTCATTAATCTTGTGAATATTGAATTCCCTGATTAATCATCTTACCTTGTTGCAAATTTAGAAATTTCTGCATGATGTTTATGTGTATGTGTAACTTAGTAGTATTGTTGTAATTCTATCCCTCAATACATCAAAGTGTTTACACTTAATTATATTAAGAAAATTGTTGGAATGTGCATCAAAAATTCATTCCATATCAATTGAGCATATACTCAGTCAAAGACCTCATACATGTTTGGTGTATCACCTCAGTTATAATTTTATTTTACAGTCATCTTTTACCCTTAAACCCCAGAAAAATTAGTTTAGGATACATCAATAAGGAACTGACCTTGATACCGAAGACTCACCTCAAAATAGGTATACCCACAGACCCGAAGTGTTTCCATTGTATCTACAAAAGAGAGATTCATTTTGCAAACTTAGAACACATGCAACCATCTCTCTACAGGGTGCACTTTTGAGAGATAACACTTGTGGTGGACCAGAAGTGGGTGGATCAATAAATAACTCCTCAAAAACTTAAAGGTGACAAGCATATGGTGGAATTTGGTCCCCATCACTGCTACAGTGATCTATGCTAGAAGATAACTCCTTGTCATCAGAAATGTGATTCAACTTATAAGTGTCATCAAGTACAGGTGAATCTAATGAAGAATATAAAAGAGGGACAAAGTGAGAGAAGAAATATAATTTATTTTGATGATAAACTAAAATCACTACAATGATAGTGTCACTATGCAACTCTTTGACATATACTGAATATGGAGTGAACTCAACCTACATGTCCCAAGAAAGGTGATAAATCTGATAGACTGATAGGGAATTTTTTGATAGTGATGGAATACTTAGAAAAATTTTAAATGTTCGACCACTCACTTCAATGAAATGTCTCCCAAAAACATGAGTATAAGTGTTATCACCCACTTTAATAGTAGACATGTCACATGGCTATAAGGAATCAAACTCCACCTATGAATATGCCATATTATGTGATACGCTAGAATTAATAACCCATGTAGGATTCAAAGGTACTATTGCAAATATATCTCTCCCCTTTGTTGTCTCCTTTCTTGATTTTTTCTCTTTCCCTTTTCCATTGTCACTTTCCTTAGATGATTCCTGAGTAAATGAATATGTTTTGATAGAATCAGGTACACCTATGTTGTTCTTCTCAAGAATACTCACAAGAATTTTAATCTACTTCTCCAAACATTTAGTTTCATCATGTCTACTTGTGAAATTCCCAAATTTGATCTTCTCTTTCTTAGGATTATCACTAGAAGAGAAAGTTGCAAAAAGAATTAGCGGTAGGTTCATACTTATTATTCTCATGATCATTGTTGTTATGTTTCTTTTCGTTTTTATGCCTTTTTATATGTCATGCCCCACAAGTATATCATGTGGTTTATTGTGATTTAGTATAATTATATGAATCAATTTATCTTGTTCTTGAGTAAAGTCAAAAAAATATTCAAAGGAGGGCATTTTCCATTGTGCTCCCAAGTGCCCTTTTGGTTGCATGACAGGTAGATAAAAAAAATTAATAGTCAGGACCTAGTTTAGGGAGGAAAAAAAGAATAGGTTGTGCATTTTTTGAATTACACATTCTTTAATTTGCATTCTCACATATTTTAATTTAGTGAAGTAGTCTTGAATTTTGTGAAAACTATTAATAATAGGACTAATCAACTCATTTTCTAGTTTTTTCCCTCTCATTTCATCTTTTTTCTCACATAGTTATTCTATGGTATCACATACATCATTGGGTGGTTTGGAAGTAGTTATATGAAAGTGAACATTTGGTGACACAAAAATAAAAAATAAACCATAGGCTTCATCACACTTGTCATACTATTTGTTTTTATTGAAGTGGTTATTAGTTCAATTTGTAAAACCATAGTTATCCTATAGAGATTCTTGTTTTGCAAAACGAGTGATACAGAAGCATTCCAATAATGATAGTTTAAGGGAGTAAGAAAAAAAAATGAACTAGGATCCATTTGTATCTTTGAGTGTGTTTGTAGGATAAACTAATGAATGCGTAAAGAAGGAATCATATTATCTTATAAACCCCCTGAACTCATAGAGGTTTAATTGTACGAGGTAAGAGAATATCTCCAGTCTGTAGAGATCATAAAAAATTAAAATTTAACAAAAACAACACCTTAATAAAAAAATAACATCTGTAAAATCATATTATTGGCCATGCTATACATCTGAGAAATTTTGAAATGAACTAAGTCGTACTTTTAAGATTTATTTTCACCTTTTGTAACTCAAAAAATATTGGTCATGGTTTTTAACTTGCCAAACACCTTCATGGGCCCAAATTAGGATATTGTGTTTTTGAAATTCTTAGACACCTCCAAAAACCCGATACACATGGTTTAGGCTGAGTTATTTTAAAACTCCTTAAAAATCCAAAAATAGGGTGTCAAAGTTTTGAGCTTACTCGACACCTTGGAAAATGAAACAATAGGTTGTCACAATTTTAGAATTTTCATACAACTACGAAATTCCAACACACTGTGTCAGAATTTTCTACTTGAAAAAGAATACATGGGACTTGAAACATGTTCAAAAAGGTTTGGATACCGAAAGGTGTCAAAACCCAAAACTTGTCAAGTACGTGGAAAAACTTGAAATAATGGGTGTTGATCAGAGTTCAGAGATTTGACCATAGATTGCAATTTTTTTTGAAATATTGAGATGTCCCAAAGTCCCTAAAAATTGAGATCCTAAGCATTAAATGGGGTTCATATGTTTGACCACATATTGTAAAATGTGTTGAAATTTTGAGATGTCTCGAAGTACCCAAAACATGAAACATTAGGTCATTGTAGTCATAAAATCATACACTTTAGAAATTTATTCATCCCAGTCTCATACTATTATTTAGAAGGCTCTTGAGTAAAGAAATTACTAATTATCCCCCATCCGTTTGACAATTTTATTTATACTATTTCATAATTTTTGACCTATTACACCTACATGCCCAACCATTTTTACACATCCTCAAAATGTTAGCCATAACAGGGGCACACAAATTTAATATTGGGGCACTCATATGTTCTCTTGTCCCACCTAGGGGTGTGGACTAGGGTGCCCTGATCCTTCTAGCACTTTCCCACCGCTTTTTGGGCCTCTTCTAGCAATTTTTCAAGTTTATGTTTTCTATGGTTGGCCTTTTCGGGGTTAATTATGAAATTAGAGCAAGAGAACCCTATAAATAGAAATTTATGAGACCATAATGAGGGACCTAACATCATACACTACTATCACTCCATCTATAGTTGCATCCATCTATTGCATTTTCATCCACGTAACTCCATCATAAAGGCACAAGCTAGGACATCTGTATCAGACTTCATAGGGGGAGGGATTCTATTCTATTCCATGCACACATACTATTACATTTTTGACATCTAGTTATTTCTCATTATTTCAAAAATTATGACTGGTACAAGAGCACCTAGGGAACGACATGCATACACACCAAAACTACATCCGGGTCTGAAATGTAGTGAAACAATCAGTTTAGAAAGCTCATTGTTGTGGAAGATGAGGTCAGTTTGACCCATTCATTCTGAATCTTATCTTTGTAGGGATTTGATACTTCTTTTGTCTTTTATAGGTCCACTACATCGTCTTTCATCACTTGGTACATTCGTCACAGTTCAAAGAATCCAGTGTGACAAATGGTTAGGGTTACAGGTCATATTCCGACCCTAAAAATACAAGCACTGGATCTTTTCAAGAGACCAGGGCACCCATTTCTATAGACGAGGATGCGTTGGGGCACCCCAGTAACTGCCTCGGTGTTCTAGTCTATTTAGATCTTCTAGATTCACTCTTTTCAGGATGTTTATGTAGCCATTCCTACTTCTGGAATGTTATGTGACAGTTGTGATACTCTGTAACATTCATTTGCAATAAGATGAGTTCCTTCCTCACTTTACTCTTACGCATTAGGGTGTCATTTCTATTAGTTTAATTATTTAGCTAGTTTATATTGCTTTAGAGTATTTATTTTACAACGTTTATTGTCCTCCTAGATTAGATTAACTAATTCTTAGCTAACTTAGACATTAGTTAATGTTTATTAATCATTTTGGTGAACCAGACTTGATTTTCCATTCCCTTAGGTCATGTCTCCATTGTTTGGTTCCCTCTTTTTTTCATCTATTGCCTCATCATGAATATATCTATTTACACCTATCTCCAAAACCACCCCGATTGTATTAAAAAGATTAAAAAGTACTTGTCTAAGACTTATATTCCCCCTCATATTTCACCCGAGTATGTCTATCATAATTTCATTATGGCCCTATCACTTAAGGAGGATCAAATAAATTTTACGACAAATGATATACCTCCTCAAGTGATACTAGAACACGATTCCCCTTTGTATATCTAGGTTTGTATTAATAATGTATGTGTTAAGTGCACGTTATTTGATAATGGCTCTAACATAAATATTTATAATGTCACTTTCCTTCAACATATAGGCATGTCTGAAGCATCGTTAGTCCCATCGTCTATATCTATCTGTGGTTTTGATAACATCCAAAAACGTATTTAGGTACTATTAATTTTCCTATCACTATTGGTCCATGTACACTTGATATTCCTTGTCATGTTATGTATAATGGCCTAAACTATAATCTCTTCCTAGGAAGACCTTGGATCCATGTTATGCACGTGGTTCCTTCTACACTACATGCTTGACTGAAATTTTTAGATCAAGGAATCATATATGATGTCCTTGTTGACCCATCTCCTTTTGAGTATTGTAATTTTTTCATGCAAACTATTGATCCCCCTCCTACCTCTGATGATACCCACGATTTTTCTAAATATGGTATAAGATATGACGATATTTTTCTCTTTGATTTCTCCAATACTCAAATGAATCAACCCAAACATAAAATCATAGAGCTTTGGGACCTCCATCCATGATTGCACAAATATTTCTTAGGGTATCTCCCTCCTCTGCAATCATCCATATATGCCTATACCTCTTTCCATATCCCTTCACTTTCACTAATGCATCCCAAACTCATTAGTACCAACGCTCCTATTTTGTGGGATACCCATGATACTTTTCCTACTGATAACACCATATTACAATACATGTGTGCTTATGATCATCATCCCCCTTTCCACCATAAGCGACATAATCCTTTATCTCTCACTAACATAGTTTATCTTGGGGAATCTGCTATCCCCATCGATAATACAGACCCACCTGACACCATTCCTACTGATCCATATGTTGAGGATCGATCTTACTTTATAAGTGAAGACACAATACAATATAATTTAGGCACATCTTAAAATCAATGCATAATTTTACTCGCCACTTCTCTCACACCTTTTGAAAAAAATGACATTAAGTGATTCATTCATGATTTATCTAATTAATTCACATAGGATTATAGTGCAATGCCAGGTATTGATAACTTGGTAGAAATGCACAATATTATCCTTAACCCCAGTGCCAAACCAGTCCAACAAAAGAATCGTATAATGGACCCTAAAGTATCTCTACTAGTCAAATAAGAAATTCAAAAGATCCTTGATGCAGGTTTCATTCATATTGTCAACTATCCTAAATGGGTATTGTTCGTGATCAATTTGATCTCACCCTGTTCGTTCTAAAAATTTCCCAATCTGCCTGTTTCATCATAGTTTCTATCTCCTCGAATGGATGCGTACAAGTTTTATCTTTACCAGGGTGTTATTGTAAATCCTTCTCTGTGTTCCTGGATTTGTGTCGAGCCATGATATATTTACAAATTATTTTTCCTTGAAGAAAGATTCAATTTTGGGCGCAAATGGTGAAGTTCCCCTACATCTTACTGTTTGACGGGTGTGTTTTCCCTATCAAAACTTATCTCAACATCTTCAGCTACATGGTCTCTTTTGATTGGATGAGGCATGTTGGGTCTATTTTATAACTTGTAACATTTTGCTATGTTTGCAAAAATATCAATTTGGCCTCGTGGCCCCATTGAGTTCTGATTGACCAGTCAAATTTGTAAAAGTGGAGTGAATTTCTCTTTTTTTCCCTGAAGGTGTATACATGTTCATTTTTAATTAGTTGTGGCCCGACAGGTTTTTTTGGTGAAATTTACCACTTTGGTCACATTTCTAAAAAATACCAAATTAGCCATGTGGCCCCGATAGTCTGTGATTGGCTATTCAATAAATATGAAGTGGCAAGGAAAAATTCTTACTTTGACCCCGAAGATGGACACGTGGCATTTTTCCAAGATACAAGTGGGGAAGCGGGTCGGTGGAACATTTTGAAGGTTTTTGCCTCTTTGTATGAGGGAACAAAGTCATGAAATAACCCACAAATCTGCTAGGGCCCAAATCAAGAGATAAAAGTGGGGAGGTGGGTCGGCGGAGCACTTTGAAGTTTTTTGGTTTAGTGGGCAGGGAAAAAGTCTTACTTTGACCCCGAAGATGGACACGTGGCAGTTTTTCAAGCTACAAGTGGGGAAGCGGGGTGGCGGAAGAAAATTGGAAATTTTTCTTTTTTGTTAAAAAGGGTAAAATTGCATAAATGAGCTGTGATTCCATCAAAGGCACAGATTGAGCCACATGTCAAGCCCGATTTTCAAAGGAGGAGGGGTGGGGAAAGATGTGAAAATTGCGCATTTTCTCCAAAATTCATAAAATGTAAAAGGAAACCCCATGCCCAATTCAAATCAGATTTTTCCATCTAGACAACTCTAATCTAAAGTTGGGAAAGGGAAAAATCTATGGTTGTTGTGCATTGCATCTGATTTTACCACCCATTTTTTCTCCAAGAGTCTTGGAAATGTGAATACACATTGTTTTTCATCATTTTTTGATGAAATTCCTTGTCATTTTTATTTTCAAAGTGCAATTGAATGGATGTAGAGATTAATTTGTAAGTCTTAGGAAGGTAAAGGTTGATATTTTGAATTTTGAATTGCTCAGACACTTGAAAAAGTGTGAATTACCAGAGAAGTTGGATGCAAAGCAAAGCTTTCGAGGAAAGAAAGGAAAAAGGATGAATTGATGGAGGTTATATGTACGAAGGATGAAAATGTGCTCCTAGTTTAAACAATGATGGAGATATTTACAATGATTCACCTTTTTGAACAACTAGCAACTTTTTGTTGCAAACCTATTCAACTTCATTTTCTAGAAATCATGATCAAGCATTTAACAAACAAAGGTTCCTTGAATATTCTTTTCTTGGGGGGAAAGCTTGGATGTAAATTTAATGTTATAAAAAGAATGCTTTAGTCATGCAAATGGTCGAGGGTTGAATTCTTATGAGAAAATTTGAGAAATCCCATCTTTCTGAGAGATCATCTAAGAAACTTGTTAATCTCTTGTGTTTTAGATTTGATCACATCAAGATGGTTACGAATGTACAACCGTTGAAAATCTTTGAGACTATTCAAGAAACTTTCCCCTACTGATAAATCTAATAGATCTCGAATTAATATGTTTTAATATTGGGAAACTTTGTGTCTTTATTTCAGAATGTCTGCAAATAGTATTTCTTGTTCCTATCCCAATCTTGTGTTGAAATCCCTCTGAATCACACAGGATCTCGTGCCTGTGATATTTTAGTGACATTTTCCGTTTCTTTACGAGAAGAGCCTTCATCATGTAATGAGATAAACAATTTAAAACCACTTTACTATCATTTTGTTGACAAATGTTGTCTATAAGCCTTTGAGTGTATCTTAGGCATGAGGAACCAAGGGTATTTAATGCTTAATTGAGTCTTTAGCTTGAGCCTTCGTGTTAAATTCTTGGAGATTGTGTGAAACCGTGAAAATATGGGCCTCCATTGATGCACACCTTCTGGTTGAATGAATATTTTAACTATTGTGAAGCATTATGCCATTTATTTTTCCAATTGTTGTGAAGGTTATCAAAGATCTAGAAAAATCAAGTTTATCCTACTTAATCTCCCACCAAAAATTATTTAGAAATAATGAATCCTACCCGAAGTACCAGTGTTTTCCCTATATGTCCACAAATGAATAATAATTCTACTGCCAAAATATGTAGAAGCAATCAAGATTCCATAATGTCTTTAGTAACCTTAACCTTGTCTAGAAAATATCACCATTCTTAAGAAGTGACAACTCGTGAGAGTTAAATTGTGGTGTATTGATCATATTTTCTTAAGGTTTCCTTTCAAATTTGTGTAAAGAAGGATATCTTCATTCTCCTTCACCAATAAAGTTTAAAAAATGGGTCATCTCACCCTGGTTTAAAGGCACAACCTAAAGTAGTGAGGATAGATCAAATCCTTTTCAAGGTGCTATCCATTTCTCCAATTCCTGAGTGACAAAGAGCTAGCTAAATTACATCCCCAACTACAAAATGACATACATGATGATTTATATATCTCTAGGCTTCTTGTTAAATCTGTGATGCTTCTCAACTTGTAAACGAGAATCAATTTGGATACCAACACCTGAATGGCACTATTGCTGGGGACTTATTAGCATTATCAGGGATTATTTGAACACCGGAACCTATTTGTGTGGCAACAATACCTGATTGGCACCGCTATCGGGGATCTTCAAAGATATTCTTATATTTGGCCCTGGTAATGTTTCTTACATGAACTAAGTGCAAATATGTTGTTTAAACGTCATTATGTACTGAGATTTGTAAGGATTGTGTGAAGTTACAAGTTCTGCGTGTAATATTTCTAGTTTCTGTTTGTTTTTCCACTAAGTTTACATCATCGATTTTAGATATGGGTAAAGGAAGGTCAAATCTGTGAAGCTTTGCAGGATTTAAGTGTTGCTAGTTATTTAACAAGTCATTTGTAGTAAATTTACACAACTAAGGTGAAAATCCTTAGTGGCGACTCTGTGTTGATTTAAATTTTGATAAATATCAGTGCCTTAACCTATTTTAAGTGAATCTGTCACTAATATTTGTAAATCTGGAAGGAAGAAGATCTTTCTTCAGTAGATACCCTACCAGAAATTTGTTTCTAGAACTGGGAAAGACAAATTAAGAAGAGAAAAGAATTTGGAAAGTTGTTGGAGATCAGAAATCAAGAAAATAGTTATCAATTGTGGAGATTGATCAGCCTGTCATTGAGGATTACCATTCTTCTTCAAGTTATTCTGAATCAGGTAATATTTATATAGAATTGAATTCTCCAACTGGAGAGGGGCCTTCATTTGTGTCTGATAAGTGTACTTCTCATTCTATCCATGTATTTTCCAAAGTTGATAAAGTTTCCCACAAAACAGAGTCTTTAGAGGACATTCATTTTGAAAATTATACTCCTGTGTTCCAAATACCCTTCATCCCTTATCATTTTGTTTCTCCTATAAGATCACCCCCTCAAGACAATATGGCCTAGCCCCCACCCAGGCCTCCTTTTGTTGTGACTACTTTTGGTCCTATAGATTTTAGAGGTATGGCTAGATATCCAAATATAGTGCCATAGGATGTTAGAAATATAATGCCTAAATTTAAAGGGAATAATGCTATCACTAGTGATCAGCATTTAAAACTTTTTGTCAATATGATGGAAAACTTTGAGATTGAATTTGAGGATGTGTATATAAAATTGTTTATTCATACTCTTGAGGAGGATGCATGTGACTGGTATAAGTCTTTACCAGACAACTCAATAGATTCATGCATAGAAACGAAAATGCTTTTAGATTGTAATATGGGGATAAGATAGATCCTAGGGTTCTTTTGTTAGAATTTTAGAATATTAAGAAGAATCCTAATGAATTTGTTCATGACTTCAATACTTGGTTCAATAAGACCATGAATAGGCTACCTATAATCCTGAGGCCAAGTGATGTTTCTTGTTTGATAAAATATTCTGATGCTTTTGACAAAAAGGATGCCAATTATTTGAGGGATAAGAACCCAAGAACATTGAGGTAGGCCTTCATCATGGATTTTCAGATTGAAAAATTAGCAAAGTAGTTGGTAAGCATCCTAAGAGGTATGGTATCTATCTGACCAATCCATAGAAGCCTCAGTCAAGTAAGTTTGTGGATCTAGAAGAGGTTGTGATAACATTGGCTGGATCTATTAAGGAAATATCCTATAAATTAACCAGAGAAGAGAAGAGGATTGGACAAGGTTCCTAACGTCAGCACAAGCCACAAGGTCAAGAAATATTTACAAATCATACCAGAGGTGATCATAGTTTAGATGACAGGGGTAAAGGGCCCGTGGGATTAGGAAATAGATAGCCCCAACCCTAGGAAAATAGATTGGTGCCTAATCCTTTAGCTGCTAGAGTTGTTGTTGTTAAAGAAGCTCATGAAATTGAGTGGTGTGATAGTTGTTTCTTGCCACATTCTCCATGTGTTTTTGAAAAGGGATTTGAGGAATAAGCTTATGATGATGAGACAAATGATGATGCGTGCGTGATGGATTGCTCTACAAGTTCATAATAGGGAGCAACCTCAACTGAGTTGATGAGTGCCAAAACTGTTGAAAAATTATGGGATTACATTCACCAAGTATTACCTCTTCCTTGCATTAATTTTTTTTAGATTGATATGGTACAAGATTTTGAGTTGCCTAATGATGATTTTTAGTACTTAAGGGCATTAATGATTAAGAAGTATGATGGATGAATTCCTTCATATGAGGACAAACAATTTTTAATGAATGCAGTAATCGGCCACGAAAAATAATATAATACCAAAAACAAAGTTGTAAAAGGGGTGGGGGCTCAGGCCAAACAAAAAATTCCAGTGCTTACAAATATCCCTAAGGAAACCCATAATAAGGATGTATCTAGCAAAGGCTTTGTCACCACAAATAAAACTTGTTTTCCTCCCCATGCTCAAATTTTGAAAAATCCTATGCCATCAAATGAATTTGTAAACCTTCCTCGTAACACTACCTTACCCAAATATGTTCCTTATGACATAGCCCAAATCCTGAGTCAGATCAAGATTATTGTTCCTATTGTTGAATTGATTAGAATCCCTGAGCATAAGAAGAGGGTGTTTGACTATTTGGGGCTTAAGGAAGAAAAGGTCACCCAGGGTAAAAAGGTAAACAATGTAGAGGTTCCTCCTGCCATTATAGAATTAGAAAAACCACAAGCATTGGAGGAATTTGGTGAACCACCTGAGGTTTATTTGGGAACCTCTCTGGTTGAGTCTCAGCTGAATGTGGATCCATTTTTCACTACTTTGATTATTAAGGATAGGTTGTTACATAACTGCATGTTTGATTCAGGAGCCTCATGTAATGTAATGTCTCTTGAGGTCATGAATGAGTTAAATCTGAAAGTAACACTAGCTTATGGGAAACGTACTACCATGGATTCAAGAGAGGTGTCATTAGTTGGATTTGTTAAGGGTTTAGTAGTGCAATTGGTAGTTTATCCAGGTAAGTACTTGACTTTGAATGTAGTAATTGTGGGTTGTCTTGCTAAGTGGGGAATGTTATTATCCAAAAATTTGGCAGCTAATGTGGGTGGAAGAGTGTAGATGGACATGTATTATGCCACCATACTAATTGATGGAAGCCGTGTGAAGTTATCTAGTGAAAATAAAATGTTATATCTCATTAAGGACCCCAACAATGCTTCTTATGAAGTATTGCATGTAGACATTGATGTTGATAACTCTATGAATTATGTTATTTTCAAGGAGTATGAAATTGATCAATGCAGATATCCTGAGTAGACTAATTTTCCTAGGACTTTGATGTTTGATGCATCCTTAAGAGATGTTGAAACACTTGATTTAGGCACAAAGGATAATCCTAAGAAAATATGGTCAGATAACAACTTGGATAGAAAAGAGAAATAATCATATGACCAGTTGTTAAAGACATATCATAACTGCTTAGCATGGTCATATCTAGAATCGAAGGAACTTGAAAATTTTCCTTGATTATTTTCTCTGAATCATGGTGCACACCATTGTACAGTGTATAGTCTTTTGGTTTCATTCTGCTTTCGTGTTTTTCTGTTTTGGTTCGTTCTGGTCCCTAGTGACCAATTTTTGTTGGTTTCTTGATTTGTCTTGGGGGAATCGGTCTCTCTACTCTGTAAGATTTTTCTTTGAATCTGTTGCCCAATGGATTTTTGGCACATGGTCTATTGTTCTTTCTGAACTAATAGGGAATTCCCATCCCCGATTTGGAGTCGATGTTGGTGCTCGATTTCATCTCACCCCATTTGTTCTAAAAATTTCCCAATCTGCCTGGTTCGTCATATTTTCTATCTCCCCGAATGGATGCATACAAGTTTTATCTTTACCAAGGTGTTATTGTAAATCATTCTCTACGGTCGTGAATCACATTTGTCGAGCCATGAATTATTTATAAATTATTTTACCTTGAATAAAGATTCAATTATGGGCGTAAATGGTGAAGTTCCCCTACATCTTACTGTTCGACGGGTGTGTTTTCACTATCAAAATTTATCTCAGCATCTTTAGCTACGTGGTCTCTTTTGATTGGATGAGGCATGTCGGGTCTATTTTATAACCTTTAACTTTTTTCTATGTTTACAAAAAGATCAATTTAGCGTCATGGCCCAGTTGAGTTCTAATTAGTCGGCCAAATTTTTAAAGGTGGAGCGAATTTCTCTTTTTTGCCCCAAAGGTGTATACGTGTTCATTTTTAATTGGTTGCAGCCTGGTGGGTCTTTTTGGTGAAATTTGCCACTTTGGTCAGATTTGTACAAAATACCAAATTAGCCCTGCGGCCTCGATAGTCTCTGATTGGCTATTCAATAAATATGAATTGGCAGGGAAAACGTATTGCTTTGACCCCGAAGATGGACAAGTGGCAATTTTTTAAGATATAAGCGAGGAAACGGGTTAGTGGAACATTTTGAAGTATTTTACCTCTTTGTACGAGGGAACAAAGTCATGAAATAAACCACAATTCCGTTGGGGCCCACATAAAAAGATAAAAATGGGGAGGCGGGTCAGTGGAGCACTTTGAAGTTTTTTGGCTCAGTAGGTAGGGAAAAATTCTTACTTTGACCCCGAAGATGGACACATGGCAATTTTTCAACCTACAAGCAGGGAAGCAGGGCGGTGGAGGAAAATTGGAAATTTAATCTTTTTGTTAAAAAGGGTAAAATTGCAGAAATGAGTCGTAACTCCATCAAATGCACAGATTAAGCCACGTGTCAATCTTGATTTTCAAAGCAGAGGGGCGGGGCAAGATGTGAAAATTATGAATTTTCTCCAAAAGTCATAAAATGTAAAAGGAAACCCCAGGCCCTCTTCGAATCATATTTTTCCACGTGGATTGTTCTAATCTAAAGTTGAGAAAGGGCAGAATTAATAGTTGTGCATTGCATCTGATTTTGCCCCCTTTTTTTCTCCAATACTCCTAGAGATGGGTATATGCATTGATTTTCATCATTTTTTTGATGAAATTCCTTTCCATTTTTATCTGTAAAGTGCAATTGAATGGGTTTAGAGCTTAATTTGTGAGTCCTAGGAATGTAAAGGTTGATATTTTGAAGTTGGAATTACTCAGGCATTTGCAAAAAGACAAATTACTAAAGAAGTTGGATGGAGAGAAAATTTAAAGAGGAAAGAATGGGGAAATGATGAAATGATGGAAGTTGCATGCATGAAGGATGAAAACGTGCTCCCAGTTAAAAAACTGATGGAGATATTTGTAATGATTAACATTTTTGAACAACTGGAAAATTTTTGTTGCAAACCTGTTAAATGTCATTTTCTGGAAATCATGATCATACATGTAACAAAAAAAGATTCCTCAAATATTATTTTCTTGGGGGGAAAGCTTGGAAGTAAATTGAGTGCTATAAAAATCATGCTTTAGTCATGTAAATGGTAAGGAGTTGAATTCTTACGAAAATTTTTAAGAAATCCCATCTTCCTGAGAGACCATCCGAGAAACCTATTAAACTCTTGTGTTTTAGATTTGATCATGTCAAGATGGTTGGGAGTGTACATTCATTGACAAGATCTGAGACTATTCAAGAAAATTTTCCTTTCTAATAAATCTAATAGATCTCAAATTAATATGTGTTAATCTTGGGAAAATTTATGTCTACTCTAGTTCAAAATGTCTGCAAATAGTATTTCTTGTTCCTATTGCAATCTTGTGTTAAAATCCCTCTGAATCATACAGGATCTCATCCATGTGATAGTTTACTGGCATTTGTAATTTATTTACAAGAAGAGCCTTCATCCTGTAATGAGATAAACAATTTAAAATCACTTTACTGTCATTTTGTTGATAAAGATTTTCTATAAGCCTTTGAGTGTATCTTAGGCATGAGGAACCAGGGGTCTTTAATCTTTAATTGAGTCTTTAGCTCAATCCTTCATGTCAAATTCTTGGAGATTGTGTGAAACCGTACAAATTCAGGCCTCCATTTATGCACACCTTCTAGTTAAAGGAATATTTTATCTATTCTGTAGCATTATGTCATTTAGTTTTCCAATTGTTGTGAAGGTTCTCAAAGATATAGCAAAATCAATTTTATCTTGCATAATCTCCCACCAAAAATCATTCAAAAACAATGAATCCTACCTGAACTACCCCTGTTTTCCCTGTATGTCCACAAATGAATAAATTCTACTACCAAAATATGCAGAAGCAGATAGGATTCCATAATGTATTTAGTAACCTTAGCCTTGTGTATAAAATATCACCATTATTTAGAAGTGACAACTTATGAGAGTTAAATTTTGGTGCATTGATTATATTTTCTTAAGGTTTCCTTTCAAATTTGTGTAAAGAAGGATATATTAATTCTCCTTCACCAATAGAGGTTATAAAATGGGTCCTCTCACCCTGGTTGAAAGGCACAACCTAAAGTAGTGAGGATAGATCAAATCCTTTTGAAGGTGCTATCCATTTCTCTAATGCCCGAGTGACAAAGAGCCAACTGAATCACCTCCCTAGCTATAAAACGACATACATGATTTATTTGTCTCTATGATTCTTGTTAAATATATGATGTTGTTCAGCTTGCAATGGAGAATCAATTTAGATACCAACATGTATCTAACATAGTACCAATAGTGAAACCTAATGGCCGAGTTTGTTGTTCTACTGATTTCCATGATCTAAAAAAAGCTTTACCTAAGGATAGTTTCCCATTACCTTATATCTAAACTATTGTGGATTCCATAGCTAGATATGATATCATGTCCTTCATGGATGGATTTTCGGGTTACAATAAAATAAATATCAATCCTATTGACTAAGAGAAAACTTCCTTTACCACTCTTTGGGGTACATTATGTTACACAGTCATGTCATTTGAATAACTCAAAAATGCTGGAGCCATGTATCAACATGCAATGACTCATATATTCCATGACTATATTCACAAGATCCTGGAAGACTATGTTGTTAATATCTTAGATAAATCTCAAAGATGTCCCTCTCATGTGAAGGACCTCCACACATTATTCAAAATCTTATGCCAATATCGAGTTCTATTAAATAAAATAGATGTGTTTTCAGGGTCACAACTAGTAAACTTATTGGATATATTATCTCCCAACGCTGTATTGAAGTTGATCCTAGCAAAATTAATGCCATCATAGACATGCCTCCTCCCCAAAATTTACATCAACTTTGATCTTTACAAGGATAAATTTAAGCTATGTGGCGCTTGATTTCACAACTTGCAGATAAGACCCAACCATTTACATGACTCAAGAAAAAATATACCAAGTTCCTTTGGGATGAAAAATGCTAGAAATCCTTGAAAAATATCAAACCTTACTTATTAAACCCACCTGTCCTAGTTCTTCCCTTTCGTGATCAAAATTTTCTATTGTATATCTCTGCTCCGTTTCACATATTAGGAGCCTTATTGGTGCAACACGATGATTCTTAATGTAAAAAATCCATATATTATATCATTCATACCCTACTCTCCTATGAATGTAACAATAGCTACATTGAATTTATTTTCCTTTGTTTTGTCTTTGTAGTGGACAAATTGAGACACTATCTTATCAAAAATGAGGTACACATTATCACTAAAGTTGATCCCTTATGCTATCTCCTCTCCCACATGCATCTCTCAGGACGTTCGAAACATTGGATCATGATCCTTACCAATTATGATTTTAAATTCATACCAAAAAAAGTAATCAAAGGATAGGTTTTCACCGATTAACTAGTTATAACAACTCACCCTGATACATCACTTATTTTTGACTCTTTTCGTGATGATTTCACTTGCTCTACCATTGAATCTTATATGTGGACAATGTAATTTGACGGCTCTCATTTTCAATCTGGTTCTGGAGATGGGATAGTATTCATAGCCACACATGGTGATCCTCTCCACTTCACATATCGGTTAGGATTCTCTTGTACAAACAACATTGTTGAGTACGAAGATATTTTCCTAGGATTTCTTACCTCTCAAAAACTTCTCATTTGTAATTAATGCATATATCGTGATCCTCAATTAGTCATTAATGAAGTTAAGGATACATCTAATACTAAAGAAGAACATCTCATCCCATATAATACCCTTGTTAATGACCTTTTAGCTATTTTTATTTGTACTCCATATTTTTCATTGCTCACAAGGAAAATTTCCACGATGATGCCATGGTGAGTGAAGCTTTACTCATCTAACAAGACATAACTGATGAACAAGCTAATTTTTTCATTACACATTTACAACACCTCTTTATTTCTACAATACCTGTTCTAACTTTTGTAATCACAGATAGTAAAGAAACCGTTTAATGGTTCACACCTATTTATAATTAATTATATAAGAAAACTATCCTCAATAACCTATAACCTCATGAAGCCCACCGCTTATGTCATAAAGCTACTCGTTATGTTATAGTGGGAACCGAATTATTCAAGAAATTTATCGAAGGTCATCTTCTTCATTTCCTCCCACTTGCAAATATATCCATAGCCATCTTTCAAATTCATGTAGCATATGTGGTTGTCATTTCTCTAATAAGGCAATGCCACAAAAAAAATTATGTGAGGGATATTATTGGTCCACCATGGAACAATATTTCCTCAAATATGCCTCCCGCTATGAAAAATGTTAAAAAAAGGGTAATCTCCATCATGCACCACCATATGAGTTATAACCCATTGCACACACTTGGATTTTTTCTCTATGGGGACATGATCTAATTGGCATGATTAATCTTGAATCAAAAGACAAAAATAAATTTATCATCACTAGTACTAGATATTTAAAAAATTGTGTCAAAGTGGTTACTCTATGGAAGACTACCAGTCAAAATATTTGTAACTTTCTTACCACACATATCATCACATGTTTCATGATTCCTTCTTCCTAAATCATTGATAACAGTACCTCCTTCAAAATAAATATGTTAATAATCTTTTCACTAAGTTCAGAATAAAACTATCATTCTCTACATTGTATTATCCACAGGGAAATGACCAATCCAAAGCCACCAACAAAAATATTGTTAAAATCATGCATAAGACTATTGAATCTAGTGGTGTTGATTGACATAATCAGTTATTTTACACCCTTTGGTCTTATCACACTAGAATTCGTACACCTACTAATCCCACACCTTTTTCATTAGTCCATGGTCCCGAGGTGGTTATTCCCCTTGAACTAGAAATACCCTCCTTGTGAATTTATCTTAAAGAGATCCTTAAAGGTAACGAATATGATGACAATCACTTACATGAATTAGATATGTTAGACTCACGTCGTGTTTAGGTGCTAGAGAATCTTCACGAATATAAATATCACATTGCAAGGTGCTCATACAACCGTAAAACTCGTCAATGATAATTTAACATAGGTGATGTTGGTATCCAAATTGATTCTCCCTTGGAAACCGAGTAGCATCACAAATTTAGCAAGACACTGAGAGACAGAAAGATCATATTATGAGTCATTTTGTAGCTGGGGAGGGGATTCAGTCTAACTCTTTATCACTCGGGCATCAGAGAAATGGATAACACCTTCATTAAAGATTTGATCTATCCTCACTACTTTGGGTCGTGCATTTCGACCATGGTGAGAGGACCCATTTTTTAACCTCTATTGGTGAAGGACAATGAAGATATCCTTATTTGTACAAATTTGAAACGAAACCTTGAGAAAGTATGATCAATGCACCATAATTTAACTCTACAAGTTGTCACTTCTAAAGAATGGTGACATTTTCTAAACAAGGTTTAAGGTTACTAAAGACATTATGGAATCCTGATTGCATCTACATATTTTAGAAGTAAAATTTATTCATTTTTTGACATACAGGGAAAACATGGATAGTTCATGTAGGATTCATTATATTTTGAATAGTTTTGGTGGGAGATTAAGAAATATAAAATTGTTTTACCAGATATTTGAGGATATTCACAACAATTGGAAAAATAAATTACAGAAAGCTTCAAAATAGCTAAAATATTCCTTCAACCAGAAGGTGTGCATCAATGGAGGCCCAAATTTGCATAGTTTCACACAATCTCCAAGAATTCAACATGAAGGCTCGTGCTAAAGACTCAATTAAACCTCAAAGACTCCTCGTTCCTCACGCCTAAGATACACTCAAAGGCTTACAGACAATATTTATCAACAAATGACAGTAATGTGATTTTTAATTGTTTATCTCAATACAGGATGAAGGCTCTTCTTGAAATGAAAATGAAAATTCCACTAAATTGTCACAGGGATGAGATCCTGTGTGATTCAGAGGGAATTTAACACAAGATTTCAATAAGAATAAGAAAAACTACATGCAAACATTCTGAAATAAAGAAGACACAAATTTTCCCAAGATTGACACAGATTAATTCGAAGTTGATTACATTCACCAGTAGGGGAAAGTTTCCTTGAACAATCTCAGAGCTTATCAATGGCTATACACTTACAACCAACTTGACATGATTAAATCTAAAACATAAGAGATTAACAGGTTTCTCAGATGGTCTCTCAGGAAGATGGGATTTCTCAAAGTTTCTCATAAGAATTAGACCTCCAACCCTTTGCAAGAGTATTATCATTGCATTTATACATTTCACTCACTCACACATCCCAAATTTCCTCCCCAAAAAGAATAATAATCAAGGAACCTTTTCTTATTACCTATTGTCTTAGAAACTGACACTTAATAAATTTACACCTGCAACTGCCAGGTGGACAAATCATGAACTAATCACATATGTCAGGCCCTCAACTAATGACTGGGATGTCATGCCACAAATTTTTGATAGTCCTAATCATTATTATTATTTCATGTGATAAATCCCCAATTTAATCATTTTCCAGTGGATCTGTATAACTAGATCTAATAGGCAATCATTTTCTCCTTCAAGGAAACACCTTGAGAAATGAGTTCCCTCGCATAGATGCCTGCATTCATGACCCTGAAAAATGAGTGTCTGCACATGGATTATTCCACATACCTATGTTGTGAATCTAATTTGTAAGAAAAATAAAGTGTAGTCACACCTCTAGGAGTCTTGGAGCAAAAAAGGTGGAAAAACCAGATGAAATGCACAACAACCATTGATTCTACCCTTTCTCAACTTTGGATTAGAGCCTTCCACGTGTTTCCTTGGTGTAAATACAAAGGTGAAATACAGAGGCAAGTTTCCAAACAAACATGGCCCTTCCATGTGCCCTAGGCCCAAGGAAATTTCCTTTTGGCCTTTGAAAAGTCTTAGTGTAAAAAGGAGCTAGTGGAACCCTCCACGTGTCTCAATGACACACTTTTGATATGGTGCCCAAAATTGGAGACCCTAAACAAGTGTGGACTCAGCACGTGTATGAGTCTGGTAGAGTTGTTGAAATAATTTAAGGACCAGCGGAAGGTGCCACATGCCTAGGTTCCGCGAAAGTTTCCTCGGCCATCGAAAAGTCCAAAAAAGGGTAGAGTGAGTGGAAACTTCCACCTATCTCTATGGCGCTCTTTCAATAATAAAATTTAGTGGCAGGTCCCCAAACAGGTGCGGGACCTCCACATGTCCCATGCCTTAGAAAGTTGCTTGAAAAGTTGAAGTATAAATAGGAGCCATCGAAAGCCTCCACGTGTCTCCTTGGTGCAATTTTGATATGGTGCCCAAAAGCGGAGACCCTAAACAAGCACGAGCTCACCACATGTCTCCCTGGCACAACTGTTAAGGTATGACCCTGAGGTAGAACCTCAAATGAGCACCAGCCCTCTATGTATCCATGACTTGAGTTGAAGAAGGCCGTAGAGTTTCAAAATTCCCTGTCGAGCCACATCCAATCAGAAAGGACCATGTTTCCATAGATGTTGGGACAAAAATTGACAGGGAAAACAAAACATGACTATGGAAAAAATACAAGGAAGGGGAAAAACCTGATTTTACACCCAAGTTACAAATTATTTCACATGGACAAAGGAACTGAAAAAAAATTCTTGACTTAAAGTGATCCTCGACCAAAGGAAAGGAATAATCATGGAAACCAAATGAAGGACAGAGCTTTCACGCATCAATACGAGGAGATAGAAAATATGATAGAGCCCAAAAACTGAATAATTTCAACAAAAAATGGGGTGAGATCAAATTGAGCACCAAAATTGGCTCCAACTCGGGGATGGGCACTCCCACTGAGTGCCACAAGAACAAATAGTAGACCAAGTGCCAAAAATAAACCATTGGCCAATGGAGTCACAAGCCAACCTTCTAGGAAAAATTTGAGAAACTGACAAGAACAACCTCCAAGGACTAGGATGAACCAAAATATAAAAAAATGAAAGCAGAAAGAAATGAAAATACTATACACTGTATAATGGTGCGTACCTTGATTATGAGAAATCAATCAAGGAAATGTTTCAAATGCCTGCCATTAGTAGGAAATTCAAGCAATTCCCTATCTAGGTCTTTTAAGAAGAAGGTATGTTCACCAATTTAAATGTCAATTAAATAACAACCTATCTAAAGTACATCAAAATTTCCATGTTTTCCCTTATCCTCATGCCTTCTATCCCACAATAACACAAGATCTCTCACACTGAAATCTCTTGGAGTCACTTTCTTATCAAACAAATTCTTCAATTTCTCTCTGAATTTTACATGCCTTTGAAGGGATGCCCTTCTTTCTTCATCTAACTCAACAATCTGATTTATGTGAGAATCATAGGGACTAACCTCTTGATCTTCCATTTTTTGAAGAAATTGAAATGAAGACAATTGCATATGCAGGGGCAGTAGAGCATGAGTTCCATACACCAACTCAAATAGGATTTTTTTCAGTAGCTCGTTAAATAGTGATTCGATCAGCCCAAATGGAAAAATTCAACTACTCACCCCACTTCCTTTTGTTTAACTCCAAAGTTCTTATAATTATCTTCAACAAAATTTTATTGTTGGAATCTTCTTGTCCATTTCCTTGGGAATTATAATTAGAAGCATATGTCAAATTGATCTCATATTTATGGCACATAACCACCAAAGGTTTATCCTGGAAGCTTATGGAATTGTCAGCAACTATCTTAGCAGGCATCCCATACCTACAAATGATATGATTCAGAATGAAATCCATGACAATTTGGTGAGTTGCTTTCTTATTGGGAATTGCCTCCACCCACTTGGTGAAGTAATCAATGGCTACTAAAATCCACTTATGACAAGCACTTGAAGGATCTAAAATCTCACCAATCAAGTCCTTTAACAATTTCCTAAATGGGGATTCAATTGATACAGGATGCAAAGGAAGGGAGCTTGAAGCTTTTAGTCACCTAGGAAAGCATTGGAAACTTTCCCATTTTATTACCAATAGATTTGTATCCTTGAAAAGAGTTGGCCACCAAAAACCAACCCTTAATATTTTATGAATTGTGTCTCTTCCAAAAAATTCCCCCCAGAAACTCCTCCATGAAGATCACCAATTATTTTAGGGGCTTCATCTTTAGTAATGCATCTTAAGATAACTCCCTCAGGGTTCTTCCAAGCTAACCAAAAATCAGTAATGAAATATTTTTGGGAAGCTTACTTGAGTGATTTTTTTTATTCTTGCTAAAATTTTCAGGTCAGTGTACATGTTTGAGATAAATAATTATGTCCTTGTACAATTCAGAATTTATCAGTTTTTCAAGGTCATTCATCATTTCTTCTTCAAATAAATTTATCTCAATTGTCTATAGATTTCTCTCTGCCATAATTTTTATCATGTCCAAACCTCTGCCCATTTTTATTGTTTGGATATCCATATCATACTCTTGCAATTTTTTGGCCCATTGGCATCTTTTTCTTAAAACCTCCATTTTTGATAGGATATCTTTCACCATGGTGTGGGGAACATAAGCAATGACTTTGGAACTCAGAATATATGGCCTGAAGAACTTTGTTACTTTTACCAAAGAAAATACCTACTTCTCTATGATAGTATAATTTATCTCATCTCCTTGTAATGCCTTGTTGAAAAAGGCAATTGGTCTTTTAGCTCCCTCATCACCCTTCTGCAATAACACAAATGCAATAGTACTTTCTGAAGTAAAAGAAAAAATTTGGTAAGACTTTTAATAATCTATAGCTGCTAAAACATGGGCATTCTTTAATACTTCTTTGATCCCAACAAAATATTGAATAGCTTCTTCTTCCCATTTGATACTTTGATCTTTCTTTAGCATGCTAGTGATTGGGATATTTAGTTCAGCAAAGTTGGAGATAAATCTCCTAATAAACTTAATCTGTCCAAAAAACGATTGAATTCCCTTCTTGGTTCTTGGAATAGGGGCTTTTTTTATGGCTTCTACCTTTTTAGGATCAATCATGACCCCTTCCTTTAACACAATGTGTCCAAGAAATTTTGCTTCCTGAACTCCAAAATGGCACTTCTTGTGATTTAGTGAAATACAATACTCCCTCAATCTTAACAACATTTTTTCTAAGTGTTACAGGTGGTCACTCCTTTTTCTAGAGAAAATAGTCACATCATCTTGATATACAGCAATGAAATTATTAATATAGCCAGAGAAATCTACAACCATTGCTCTTTGGAAATTTTCTCCAGCATTCATTAGACAAAAAGGCATCTTGAAATATACATACATTCTCCTAAGAGTGTTAAAGGAAGTCTTGATTCACTTTGATTCCTTCACAACTACCTGGTTATATCCAAAAACACCATCCAAGGTGGATAAAAATTCTGAACTAGTAGCCAATTGTAGCATATTTTCCATGTTTGAAAGAGGATAGTTATCCTTCATTGATGCTCTATTCAAGTTTCTAAAGTCCACACACAACCTTATATATCCATTCCTTTTTCTAATAGGTACCAAGTTTACAACCCATGATGAGTACCTTGTGGGCTGAATGATTCCTCCATCCCTCAAATTTTTCAATTCTTCTTGCATCTTTAGGGAAAGGAGTGGATTGATTGGCCTTTATTTCTATCTATACAACTTGGTAGAAGCTTCCAAGGGAATTTCATGCTCGAAAATATCCTCTTTTTATGCTTTCAATTCATAATAAGACCATGCTAAGCAGTCTTGGTATTTCTTCAACAATTGGACACATGAATTCTTTTCTTCCTTACTCAGTTTGCTACCTATCTAGATCTTACGTGGTTTATCCTTTGTGCCTAGGTCATGTTCTTCAACATCCCTCGTGGCTGACATGTGTCTGTTGACAATGCAATCAACATTATCAAAGTTTGATTCGAGTACTACCAAACCTCTGGGAATAGTATTAGTCTTCAAATAAATGATGTATTTATTAAATAAAGTCTCCTTTCCATCAGTGACACAAACCATCGGCTCCTAATCTATACGTTGATTGGAAAATTATCCTTGGTTCTGTAAAAAACTTTGCACCTAGGTGTCATCTTCAAATACTTTTCAGTGTTTAACATTGTTTAGAACTTGGAATAGGGGGATGAAGTACAATTTTCAAATCTGGACCCCAATACAACCAATTTGTCTACTAGATTATTGTACTTCATATCATGATGTATTGTGTTGAAGAAGTCAAACATTTCAATGAAATCCCAGACTACATGCTTATACTACTTAATTCTCTGATTTTTTTACATTAGTTTTCTAACCTGCTTGACAATTAGCTCTGAATCTCCTTTAAAAATGATGTCTCTAATATCATATTTCCAAGAAATTCTTAAGCCCAATAAAAATGCTTCATAGTTTGTAATATTGTTAGTGTACTAGTTTAAGAGGCTTGCATTGATCATTTTTGTGCTCTTTACCATCAAAAAATCCAACAAAGTTATCAACATCAATGTCAGTGTATAACAATTCATAGGAAGCATTATTGGGATCCTCAATGAGATGTAGCATCTTCTTTTCACCATAAAACTTTACAAGGCTGACCCTCAATAGGTTTTCCACACTCCCACCCACACTGGCAACCCATTTTATTGATAACAAAATTCTCCATTTGGCAGGGCAATCAACAATAAAAACATCTAGTTTTAAGTTCTTTCTTAGGTAGGCTGCAAGTTGCAATATCATAACCTTGACACATCCAACCACTTACAACTCTTTGGAATCCATGGCAGTGCACTTCCCATTAGTTTTTTTCACTTTGACATCTAATTAATTCATGACCTCAAGAGGCATAACATTGCATGATGCTCCAGAATCAAACATACAATTGTGTAACAACATGTCCTTAATAATTATAGTAGTTAAAAATGGATCTACATTCAGATGGGACTCAACCAAGGATGTCCCCAAATATAATTCAGGTGGCTCACCTAGTTCTTCCAGCACTTGGGGTTTTTCTAACTCTGAAATGGTAGGAGGGCTCTCAACATTGTTTACATTTCTACCATGGGTAATATTTTCTTCTTTCAATACCAAATACTTAAAGGCCCTTTTCTTATGCTCAGGAATCCTAAGAAGCTCAACAATTGGAAAAAAATCTTGATCTGACTTAGGACTTGGGCAATGTCATAAGGATTGTATTTGGGCAAGGCAACATTTGGAGGAAGAGTCAAAAACTCATCTGACAGCAAAGGATTTTTCACGGTTTGAGCATTGGCAGGGATACCGGTTCTATTTGAGAAAATAAGGTCTTTACCATATGTATGTTTCTTAGGAGTTTCTTTTGAGATATTGGTGAGAACTGGATTTTTTGGTTTTCCCTAAGGCCCTGCCCCTTTGACAACTGTACTCCTAGTGTTATATTCCTTTTCATGCCCAACTACATCATTCATTAACAACTGCCTATTCTCTTTAGAAGGGATTCCTCCATCATACTTTTTAATCATTAATGCCCTTAAGTATTCAAAATCATTATTAGGCAATTCAAAATCTATTTCAAAAGCGTGAGAGGGAGGAATGGGTAATACCCAATGGATACAATACCATAAATTTGTAGTAGTTCTAGCATTGATTAATTCAGTTAAATTTTCTCTTTGTCGTGATCCTATAGAGCACCCCATCATGCACACATCATCATCAATGTCATCATAAACTTCCTCAACTTATTTGTCTTCATCACATGGGGCATGTGTCAAGAAACATCTGTCACACCACTCAATTTCATTGGCTTCTTCAATAGTATAAACTCTAGCAGCTAAAGGATCATGCACCAATTTGTTTTCCCAGGGTTGGGGTTGTCTATTCCCTGATCCCATAGGCCCTTTACCCCTGTCATCTAATCTATGATCACCTCTAGAATGATTAGCAAATGTTTCTTGACCTTGTGGCCTATGTTGACCCTGGGAACCTTATCCAATCCCCTTCTCTACTCTGGCAATTTTATAGGATATTTCCTTAACAACTCCGGCCAATGTTTTTACAACCTCCTCCAGATCCATAGACTTACTTGACTGAGGATTCTCTGGATTGATTAGCTTGATACCTTCCCTCTCAGGAGGCTTACCAACTACTTTGATATTGTTTTCTATCTACAAAGCCATGGTGAAGGCCTGCCTCAATGTTGTTGGGTTCTTATCACTGAAATAATAGGCAGTCTTCTTATCAAAAGCATCAGAGTATTTTATTAAACTAGAAACATCACTTGGCCTCAGGATCATAGGTAGCCTATTCAGGATCTTATTGAACCTTGTATTGAATTCATGAATAGATTCATTAAGATTCTTTTTACAATTTTCAAAGTCTGATAAAATAAACCTAGGGTCTCTTTTATCTCCATACTACAATATAAAATCATTCTTCATTTTTGTCCATGAATCAATGGAGTTGTTTGGAAAATATTTATACCAGTCCCGTGTATCCTCCTCTAGAGTATGAATAAAAATATTTATATACACATCCTCAAATTCAATCTCAAAGTCTTCCATCATATTGACAAAAATATTTAAGTGTTGATCACCAGTAATAACATTATTTCCTTGAAATTGAGGTAGTCTATTTCTGACATCTTGGGGTACAACATTTGGATATCTAGCCATACCTTTGAAATCTATAGGATCAAAAGTGTTCACAAAAAATGAAGATTTGGGTGGGGGATGGGCCATATTGTTTTAGGGAGGTGATCTTACAAGAGAAAAAAATGATGAGGAGTGAGGGGTATGTGGGGCACATGAATGCAATTCTCAGAATGAATGTTCTCTAAAAACTCAGTTTCTTGGAAGATCATATCATCTTTAGGGTAAGTGCAGGAAGTTGATGGACAAATATAGGGTCATCCGTGGACATCATATTACAAATAACAACATAATATCAACTTCTAGGGATTATTAGCAATACATACACTCAAAATTAGACAAAATTATATTAATATGAATCGTAGCATCCAGAATCTAGTTTCTAAAATACTAATTTTTGTAAAAAATGGACAAGATTAGCTATATTAAACACTCAAAAATTCAATGACTTGGTATTTTTTTTTTAAAAAACACCGATAAGATTATAGTCCGTTTGCCCACAATTTGGATGACCAAAAATTGATATATATTTTTTTTCCTTTGGTGAGAAGTTATATTCCACTATCTATCTTGGGATGGATTTTATTTTGTATTTTTTTTAGTAATATTTTATTTTTTATGATTTTTTTCCGTGAAAGTGGTATGAAAAACATAAAGAAAAACAGAGCACTTTCCGTTTGCCCACCATAACTTCATCAAAAAATATTCAAATCAAATACTTTTTTTTTTATAACATGTATATAATTTCACCACGGTTGGGATGGTATAAGTTTTATCACATTCTGATTAGTGAAAAAAAAAATTGCAGTCTTAAACGTAGACATAAACATTCACAGGAAAAAGTGTCTTAAAGACCTACTATTAGTAAAAAATTATAAAATTATATTTATCCTCTTCTATTCACTTTAAAATTAGTATTTCTCTACAAAGCTAATAGTCTCCCCTACGTAATGGTACCCATTTTTATGACATAGTTTTAACTTTTCGGCATGGTTCAAGTCTGCGGAAGACTAAATTTGATGTTTTGTTGTTTTTTAATGTAAAATTCAGGATTTGATGTCCACTTAATTGTCCCCCAACTTGGTGCACTTACCCTTTAGAGAACATAGGGATAGAATGAGATGTAAATTTTTCTAATACAAAAGAAGGACCCTCTCCACTTGGAGAATTCATATTCACAAATAGACTACCTGATTCAAATGCACTTGAGGAAGTATGGTAGTCTTCAATGACAGGCTGATCAGTTTCAACAATTGATAACTCCTTTCTTGATTTCTGATCTCCAACAACTTTCCATATTATTCTTCCTTCAAAATTTGTCTTTCCGAATTCTGGAAACAACTTTTTGGTAGGGTATCTAGTGAAGAAAGATCTTCTTCCTTAAAGATTTGCAAAAATTATTGATAAATTTTTGATTGAAAGAGGTTAAGACATTGGCATTTATCAAAAATTAATTCAACATGGAGTCGCCACTAAGAATTTTCACCTTAGTTATGAAAATGCACTAAATTCATGTAAAGCTTCATAGATCTGACCTTCCTTTACCCATATTTAACATTGATGATGTAAACTTAGTGTAAAAACCAATAGAAACTTGAAATATTACATGCAAAACTTGTAACTTTACTTGATTCTTAAAAATATGGCCAGAGGATGATGCTATAACAATGTATTTGCACATAGAACATGTAAGAAACATTACCAGGGAAAAATATAAGGATGCATTTGAAGATCCCTGGAAATGATGCCATTTTGGTGTTTTTGCCACAAAATAAATCCCAGAGCTCAAATAATCCCCGACAATAGTGTCATTCTGGGGTTGTTGTCGTACAAATAAGTCCTAGAGCTCAAATAATCCTCGAAAATAGCCCCATTCTGGTGTTGGTATCCAAATTGATTCTCCATTGGAAACCAAGCAACATTACAGATATAGTAAGACACTGAGATACATACATATCATATTATGAGTCATTTTGTATCCAAGGAGGGGATTCTTCTGACTCTTTATCACTCAGGCATCGAAGAAATGGATAACACCTTCATTAAGGATTTGATCTATCCTCACTACTTTGGGTCATGCCTTTCGACCACATTGAGAGGACCCATTTTGTAACCTTTGTTGGTGAAGGAGAATGAATATATCCTTCTTTGTACAAATTTGAAAGGAAACCTTGAGAAAGTATGATCAATGCACCACAATTTAACTCTCATGAGTTGTCACTTCTAAAGAATGGTGACATTTTCTAAACAAGGTTTAAGGTTACTAGAGACATAATGGAATCCTGATTGCTCTACATATTTTGGTAGTATAATTTATTCATTTGTGGACATACAAGGAAAATAGGGGTAGTTCAGGTAGGATTCATTGTTTTTGGAATAATTTTGGTGGAATATTAAGCAGGATAAAATTGATTTTACCAGATCTTTGAGGACCTTCACAAAAACTGGAAAACTAAATTACAGAAAGCTTCATAATAGCTAAAATATTCCTTCAACCAGAAGGTGTGCATCAATGGAGGCCCAAATTTTCATGGTTTCACACAATCTCTAAGAATTCAACATGAATTCTCGAGCTAAAGACTCAATTAAACCTCAAAGACTCATGGTTCCTCACGCCTAAGATACACTCAAATGCTTACAGACAATATTTATCAACACATGACAATAATGTGATTTTAAATTGTTTATCTCATTATAGGATGAAGGATCTTCTTGAAATGAAAATGTAAATGACACTAAACTGTCATAAGGATGAGATCCTGTGTGATTCAGAGTGACTTTACCACAAGATTGTAATAAGAACAAGGAAAACTACTTGCAGACATTCTAAAATAAAGTAGACACAAATTTTCCCAAATTAACACAAATTAATTCAAAGTTGATTACATTCGCCAGTAGGGGAAAGTTTCTTTGAACAATCTCAGAGCTTATCAATGGCTGTACACTTACAACCAACATGACATGATCAAATCTAAAACCTAAGAGATTAATAGGTTTCTCAAAAGGTCTCTTAGGAAGATGGGCTTTCTCAAAGTTTTTCGTAATAATTAAACCCCCGACCATTTGCAAGAGTATTCTCATTTCATTTATACATTTCACTCACTCACTCATCCCAAATCCCCCCCCCCAAAAAAGAAGAATATTCGAGGGACCTTTGCTTGTTATCAATTTGTCTTAGAAAGTGACATTTAACAAATTTACACCTGCAGCTGCCAGGTGGAAAAATCATGAACTGATCATGTTTCTCAGGCCCTTGACTAATGACTGGGATACCATGCCACACCTTTTTGACATTCCTTCTAATCATTCTTATTATTTCGTGTGAGAAATCTTCATTTTAATCATTTTCTGGTGGCTCTGTATAGTTGGATATTACAGGAAATCCTTTCCTCCCTCAAGCCAACATCTTGAGAAATGAGTGCCCTCTCATGGACACCTGCATTCATGCCTATGATAAATGAGTTTCCGCGCACAGATTATTCCACATACTTCCACTGTGAGTCTAATTTGAAAGAAAAATAATGTGTATTCACACCTCCAAGAGTCTTGGAGCCAAAAAGGTGACAAAATCAGATGCAATGCACCATAACCATTGATTTTACCATTTCTTAACTTTAGATTAGATCCATCCACCTGTTTCCTTAGCACAACTACAAAGGTTAAGTAAAAAGGCAATTTTCCCAACAAGCACGGCCCTTCCATATGCCCTAGGCCCAAGAAAACTGCCTTTTGGCCTTTGAAAAGTCTCAGTGTAAAAAGGAGCTAGCGGAAGCCTCCGCATGTCTTAATTGAGCACTTTTGATATGGTTCTCAAAAGTAGAGACCCCAAACAAGCATGAAATCACCATGTGTCTTAGTCTGGCAAAGTTGCTGAAAGAATTTAGAGATCAGCGTAAGGTGTCATGTGCCTAGGGTCGTACAAAGTTTCCTCAGACGTTGAAAAGTCCAAGCAAGGGTAGAGTGAGTGGAAACTTCCACGTGTCTCCATGGTGCTCTTTCAACAATAAAATTCAAGGGCAGGTCCCCAAACAAGCACGGGCCCTCCACATGTCCCAAGCCTTAGAAAGTTTCTTGAAAAGTTGAAGTATAAATAGAAGCAAGAATAATCCTCCATGTGTCTCCTTGGCACAACTTTTATATGGTACCCAAAAGTGGAGACCCTAAACAAGTGCGGGCTCACCACATGTCTCCTTGGTGCAACTACTAAAGTAGGACCCTAAGGCAGATCCTCAAATGAGCATCAACCCTCCATGTGTCCATGACTTGATTTGAAGTGGGCCTTAGAGTTTCAAATTTTCCCTCGAAACTACATCCAATTAGACCATGGTTACACAGATTTTGGGACAAAAATTGACAGGGAAAACAAAATGTGACTGTGGAAAAAATAGAAGGAAGGGGAAAAACCCGAGTTTACACACAAGTTACAAATTATTTCACATGGATAGAGGAATGGAAACTAAATTCTGGACTTAAAGTGATCTTTGACCAAAGGAAAGGACTAATCATGGAAACCAAATGAAGGATAGAGCTTTCACGCATGAATACAGGGAGATAAAAAATACGACAGAGCCCACAAACTTAAGAATTTCAATGAAAAATGGGGCGAGATCAAATTAAGCACTAACAAGTGACATGGTCTTGACAGAAACTAAAAAGAATGTTAATGTTGAGGAACCACCAAAATGTAAATTCAAGCATAATTGGCTAGGTCCATAAGTTATCAATGATAAGCTTAGTGGTTGGGTATATAGCCTCGCCACCATTTTAGGTAATCCACTTAAAAATACAATCAACATGATACATGTTAATAAGTACTATGCTTAATCATTACCCGATGACATACTCTTTTGCTTTTATTCACACTTGAATTTTGAAGGATTACTTCTACATTGAACCCTACATGTTCTGTTATAGGCATTGCACATCTACATTTTATCACACACATCACACATCATACATTATCCATCCTACACTTACTCTACATTCTAAATTATAGTACATACACATATTACACATTTTATGTGTTATATATGCCACTAGGCTATTTCATACTACACATTTATACATACCCTATATTCTATATACTCTACTAGGTTACATTACATATGAGTCTAGATTTATATTTCATCAATACATCCTACATTACTAGTCTATCTACTCCTATTACATCACATTTTACAAATTGCATATTATACATCCCACACATTTAGAATTGTATCCAACATACCCCACATTTACACACCATATCCATCACCTGGTCATCTATACTACATTGTCTTCTATGTGCTGCACTCACCACCTGATGGCGCACTTTAGTTGATCGGTCCATACTTGACTACTATGGGTTTACAAATCAAATGGACCTTACACTTATCACACCCATATTATTCCACCTTTCATCATGTGAAATCTCTATCTTAGTGACATATGATTTAGGCTAAATCATTACCTATTCTATCATCTTGTAGTGGTATACACCCTAGGTTACATCAGCACTCCTTATCATTTATTATGTAGTGATATACACTTAGTGTTAAATCATCACTCATTCACTCATCTCATAGTGATATACGATTAGGGATAAATCATCACTATATACTTCATCTCATAGTGGTATAGCCTTAGGCCATGAGATCCTGAGCCATTTCTTCTCTATGTCACATATCATCAACATTACGTATACACATTCATTATAGCGCGCTAGACATGATATACACTACTAAACCATTTCTGAATGATGTATTCTCGTTTACGGGTCTTGAATCCTTAGGAGGAAAAAAATAAACTTCACTATATACATTTCCATCCACTCGGGGGGTACGTGGCTCCTATCATTCCATATTTAATTCCATTCCATTCATCCACAACATACTCTATATATGGTTTCTTTTATTTTTTCTTATTTTTGAACTCAAGTTTTAAGCTTTTAGAGTGCTTAGAGTGCCTAGATTATAGACCAGGGTGCCTCGGGGCACCCCATTACACGCCTAAGTGTTTTAGACATCTCATATTAACCAGATATTCCATTCACAACATCTCTAATTATTTGGCTACACTTATAGATTCTCTGATCATACTTGTGATAACCTGCGTCAGTATTCTTCAATCAGCTAAGATATTTATCTCTCATCTCTTACATATTAGGTTTTTGTTTATATTAGATTTAATTATGTAATCACGTTATATCACTTTAGTTCATTTGCTAAAAAATTTTATTCCTCCTAAGTTAGATTAACATTAATAACCTAACACCTCATTTACGTTAATTAGGCCCTATTTTTGTTAACCCAACGTCTCTTTTTAGAACCTTCAAAGGATTTCAATTTTCCTCCCTATTGTCATTATTCTTGTCCACTTCTCTTTTTCCTTTTTATACACCACTTATTCACCTTCACTTCTACCTTCTCCCTTTATATAGTTATCACTAAATTCAATGCACCATGAGCATATCTATTCATGTGTACTTATAAAAATACTTGGATTGCCTCCTTCTCCTCCAAAAATACTAAACTACCAATTATGAATCTCCACACATATCTCTATAATATGTTTACCATGAGTTTATTTTTGTTTTATCCATTAATTAAGATCATATCACTTTCACATCTAATGACCTCCCGCTAGTAGAATTATTCACCCATGACCCTCCCTTATCTATCCAGGTTTGTGTTGACAAAGTAGGTGTTAAGCATGCCTTACTAGACAATGGATTTGGCCTCAATATTTGTAATATTACCTTTCTTCACTAGTTAGGTATTTCAGAATCGTCTCTTACTCCATCATATATTTCCATATGTGGCTTTGATAACATCCCTAAACATGTGTTAGGTATTATAAACTTCCCTATTACCATTGGTCAAAAAATAGTTACCATTCCATGTCATGTTATGCCCAATGACCTCAACTATAACATCCTCCTTGGAAGACCTTGGATCCATGCCATGAATGGGGTCCCTTCTACACTGCATGTGGATTTTAAATTTCAACATCAAGGCACTGTCTATAGCGTGTTGGCCAACCAATCTCCTTTTGAATATTGTAACTCAATTAGCAATCCCATGATCCTTCTACCAACAAGTTGCAAGATTTTTCTGAGTATGGGTTAGGGTATGAATTTTTATAATGTTATGGTTTTACTAATACTAGTACATAAGACCATAAAGTCACAGCCCATTGGGATCTTCCTACAAAAACACATAAGCATGGGTTAGGCTATCCCTCTTTACTCTCTACAAATGTTTATACTACCTTACATCGTCCTCCACCTAATCAAACCTTACTAGAATCAATTCAGGTTATACATTCATTGTTTCACAATGAGTTTCAAGATATAGAATCTATTATTACATCATTCAAATTTAAAATCCAACATCTTAAATATGCTTCTCAATCATGTGTTTCTCCTCATTCTACATCTCATATGCAATCTAGGTCCACTACCTGAGCCATCACCTGAGCCTCACCCGAGCCATCACCTACTTCTTATACTTGAACATAATAATAATGCTACATCCCAATGGATTGATAGCATTGAGTCATCAATACCTAATGATCAAACACCACCTCAGAAACCTCCTCTAGAAATCAATTCAGCACCTCCTTCTCTTAAGTCATCCACAACACTACCAATTGAAAGTATCCAACCACCTCTCATAAACAGTCCACCTCCTTTGCCTACCAACATGTCTAGAGGATCACCAACCCCACATAAGCTCCAATCAATAAATATTGAAAAAGACACTACTACAACTAATGGGCAGTCCACAATTCAAATTTCGTCATCGTCGGATGGTTTTAATGTTGTTTTAGCCTACCATTGTGTTGGCTCTCTTTCCTATCATGACATAGACAATGGCATGCCACCTCTTGTATGGTTGCATAGAATACTATCATAATAGTACACTTGGGTGAATTAAACCCTACACCTACCTACTCACTCGTACATTTGTTCTCTTTATATAGGAATACAATATCACGCATTATAGCAACGCCATTGCTCAATGACGCAATCTCGTGCTTCATTTCAAAATGGAATATTGAGGGATTACCATTACAATGATCCTCACACATTGCATGCTAGGTTATACACATGTACACTCTATCATCATTTCTATACATAGCTTACATGCTACATTATCCTATACATACGTCACCTATTAGTCATCTATACACCATCCATCTCATACACACTACACTAGTTGTCATCTCATCTATGTCTAGTTTTGTTTCTCTTCCTTACATTCTATATTTATGCTAGGTTACATTATAAATAGATCTAGATTTACCTATAATCACTACATATTCCATCTACACAACCTACATTTTGTACATTATTTTATTCACATAGCACATCTATTGACCATATGCATTCTACATACTACACTAGATTCCCTTACATAAGGGTCGAGTTTCATCTTATCATACTTACATATTACATTTCACTAGAAAAATAGTATTACCTCTCCCACATTACATATTCTATATACGTTACACATCCTAAATTTCATTGTTTACACTACACATTTGCATCTCGTAGTCATCACTTGCTCATTTACACTATATTGACTTCTAAGAACTACAATCACCACCCAATGACGTACTCTAGTTCCTTGGTCCATACTCAATCACTGAGGTTTTACAAATCAAATGGAAATTACCTCTATGTAAGATATCATCATACCACATTTATCAGACTAGTGACCAACACTCTAGGCTATATCGTGACACACACCCATCATCACATAGTGGTATACACCTTAAGTTCAATCAAGATTCTTTTCATCACTTATAGATCATCCTAGGAAATTAGATAATCTCCTATTATATCATCCTATGATTTTCTAATATCAAAATTATTACATTACATTTTCATGCCCTCAATAATCATATAGTGGTATACACATTAGGTTAAATCACCACTCTTTTCATCCATTTCTCCTTATCCTCTTACACCCTATCATCACATATGTTATTTTCCTATCCTAAGTCATTTGATTACATAATAATATATCCTAATCATCCCTTAGTGGTATATGGTTTAGGCTAAATCACCAATTCATTCCTATTCATCACATAGTGTTCTATGGTTAGTGTTAAATAACCATCGTCCGATATCCATCACATACTCATATACGCTTCATACAACCTCATCACCCATATCTCATAGTGACATACACTATACGCTAAATTGTCACCTTCTTCTTCTATTATGTAGTGATATACGCTTAGGGATAAACCATCACTCACCCGTTCAACAAGTCGTTGCACATGCTTAGGCTATATGATCCACGTGCATCTTTCCATATGTATCATCCCCATCTCCTCTTTCTCTAGTGATATACGCTTAGGGATAAATCACCACTCTTCAGTTTAAAGAGTTGTGGTATATGATTTTACTATAGGGTCCATGCACATCTTCTCCCCATGTCACATTTCATCACCCTTACATATACTCACTCATCACAACACGCTAGACATAACCCACACTACTCAACCACTTCCCAATGGTGCACTCTCATTTATGGTTCATTCTTGACTGTTGAGGGGGAAAAAATGAACTCACTGCATACACTCGGGGAAAATTTTCATTATCATTCCATGTTTTATTCCATTCCATCCATCCACAACATACTACATTTTCTTTGGGGCATTTACTTTTTCTTTCTAGTGTTTTGCATGATAACTTTACTAGACATGTTAACTTATTTTATCATATGTCATTATCATAAAAACATGCATGTTCAACTCTTTTTTTAGTGTGATCATAGATACATGACTCTACACATGACATGGATGCTTGCCTTCCACCCTTAATATATTGTTCGGTGGGGGCATCCACATTTGTCTCATACAGGTGATATTGTTTCTTTTTTACTTAGCATTTTACTTTACTTGTTCATATTTGTCCTTGAAATATTGGTTATCACTCTAACATGGTAATGGGTATTCCATGTGCAACACTTGTTTTGCAAGACTACATATTGCCATGACTACTTTTTTTATTTCTACCTTTATGCTTTGTTTGTTATTGTATGTGGTATTTTCCCTTTGCTTGTGTGCACACTTTTCTACTATTTAAGGCCATGATGGCCTCAAGTTTCTTGTGACATTGTGAGTGATGTCCCTTCTTTGTAACCTACTTTGTGCAGTCTTCTTGTTGTTTCTTGTTTGTTTATGCTACCATGCTTAGAATTTTTCTACACTTTTTGTGTTTTTCTACACTGATTACATGTATGTCCTTGCGTACTAACACTTTTTTTTTGCTATCCATCCCATTTTTTGTGTGCCTTGGTATCTACAAAGTGCTTTCCCTTCCCCCCACAACATTGAGTTGGTTAAAGGTGAGAGTACGGTTAGTCCTCTTTTGGGGATACATTCTCCTTCTAGGGTTGTCCCATGCACCCTGAAATAGGGGGCATCATTATGGGTTATCTACTAACATAGTGTATTTACACTAGTTCACACACATCCAGCAAGTTTAGACCAGTCTACGAACTCCATACACATTGGCCTTAATAGGACATGGTGTCCTTCGGCAATTCTATAGAGTAGTTATAGGCTTGAGGGTTAAAGTGGGTGTGCCTCTCTGCAGTTCTCCATCTAGCGGAATTGGATAACCCAAAAAACAATGCAGTACACATATCTCTTTAATAAATTTCAGTAGAATCAGTTAGATTTGGAGGACACAAACCATTTCCGCCCTACACTTCTTCAACAAGGGTGGCATGAGATTTCCTGAAAAAATCTCGACAATACAGGATATCCTTCTACACCCTTCTTCTCGACATGGATATGGTGCACATGTTTCATTTAAACCTTTCCTAGCATATTTTACATTTGTGCACTTTACATTTAATTATTTTACACAGTTTTTTTACATACATATATATTTGACTACTTGATTGTTTTCTCCTTGCAGGTCCACCATATGAGAAACAAATAGTCAAATTAGGGGTAACAACAAAAACAAAAATGACGAAATTGACATCGATAATGATAACACACCATTAAAAGCATTCTCCTTTAATAACCATGTAGGTACACTACACATAGTAGCATCCACACACCTACTCTGCCCTAGGTTCACTCTCATCACTTTTTATGCACATTTTTCATGTTTAGAATCCACACTCCTCGATATTTTTCTTTTTTCATTCCATGCTTGAGTCTAGTCCATTGACATGTTTTCTTCTACACTCTACATGGATACCAAGTAGACATATTTAACTACTTTATGTTATTGGGATTTCTATTCACCAACATAAAGTAGGGGAAAATGTAGAAACAAAATTATGCACTTCACACATAATTTCACCTAGTCTTATACTACTATTTAGAAGGTTCTCAAGTGTTTAACATACTAATCAATCCCACCTTTTGGCCATCTTTACTTAATATTTTGTTTCACACTTCTCATTTATTTTCCAACACATACATGCCAATTTTGGAATTGCCTCATCATTCTATCCCAAATTCAGGGTGCCTCGGTCCCACTTCTGAGCACCCCGGTCTATGCACATCCTTTTCCTACTTTTTTTGTGCTTTTCTAGATATTTTTTGTCTTTATATTTTCCTTAGTCGGTCTTGTCAAGATTGATTACAAAATTAGACTTCAAAGCCCTATAAATATAAAGCCTATAAGACCATAATGAGGGTCCTAGCGTCATACATTACTATCACTTCATATAGAGCTACATCCATTCCATCACTTAGATCCATTAGTGTCATGCATCAAGGCTAAGAGATCTGCATCACACACACACTGCATAGGGGGACAAAATTTATTCTATTCTATGCACACATTCTACTTACATTTCCTATAGCTACTATTCCTCATTACTTTACAAAGTGTGACTAGAACGAGGCAACCTAGGGCACAACATGCACACACAAACCAAAACTACATCTGGGTATGAAATGTAGTGTAGTGCTTAGTGATAAGACCACTAGTTTTGTGGTTGAGGTCATTTTGACCCATTCATTTGCATATTTTATATATACAAGGTTGTTATACTTCTCTTTACATTACAAGTCATTTCCAAGTTCATCCAACAAATCTAGTATGATAGATAGATAGGGTTTCATACCAAGTTGTGACACTACCAAACTCAGGTTTTTACCTTTTAGAGTGTCCAGAGCACTCAGATTGCAGACCACCGAGGCTCAAGGTACCCCAGTACACTCCCAGGAGCC
Organism: Taxus chinensis; assembly: GCA_019776745.2. NCBI lineage: Eukaryota > Viridiplantae > Streptophyta > Pinopsida > Cupressales > Taxaceae > Taxus > Taxus chinensis. The sequence goes on from CM034156.1 coordinate 483,686,020, forward strand.
TCAAAGATCTCATGTTCACAAGATCTACCCTTCGCAAGGTCTCTTAATTTTCATCTACACTTCCAGATTATTTGATCAGACTTGTGACAACTTGCAACAGTTTTCTTCAATCAACTAAGTTACTTTCCTTGCCTCTCTTACATATTAGGGTTTTCTTTACATTATATTTAAATGTGTAATTAATTTATATCGCGTTAGTTCATTTGGTGCAATGTTTTAGTCCTCCTAATTTAGATTAACATTAATACCCTAATACCTCATTTAGGTCAATTAGGCCTTATTTTTTTTAATAAAAAAAAGTAATCAAATAGGGGCAACAATAAGCAATATTAATAAAAATAACATTTCATGACTGCACACATGCTTTACTAACCATGCAGGAACACATTGCGACATCTACACACACATTTTCTTCCCTAAGTGAAATCTTATCACTTTTTATTTTTGTATATTTCATCTATAGTTTCCATTATCCTCAATATTTTTATCATTCCACTCTTTATCTTGTCATTCAACTCGTTTCTACTACACTCTTGACAAACATGATGTACGCATCTCCATCTACTTTATGTTATAGAGCTTTCCACTCAGCAACATAAAGTGGGAGAAAAATGCAGTCACTCAATCATGCACTTTATACAGTTATTTATCCCAGTCTCATACTACTATTTAGAAGGTTCTTGAGCAAGGAAAGAGCTACTAGCCCCCATCCCTTTGTCTATTTTATTTATTTTATTTAATAATTTGTGACCTATTGCACCTACATGCCCAACCAATTTCACACATGCCCCGTAATTTTAGCTGTAAATGGGATGCCCGAATTTAGAAGGGATATTTTTAGTGGTGAATATTCGTAATATGGTGAAAATTTCATTTTAGGAAAATTTGAAAAGGTGATTTTTTCAGAGCAGGTCGGTGTCTTGTTTGCCTAAAATTTACGCTATATTTTTTTTTGGGTCAGCTTTTCCTTCATTTGAAAACATCTCGTATACAAACCTAGGTGATTCATCGGGTAGTATACTAGGGTACTACCTCAAGTAGCTTACCAAATTACCAATACCGTGAAGTTTGAACTCGCATACTCTTAAGCACCATAGATTGTTGTTATCCTGTTAGGGTTAGTTGTTAATGTGCGACAAGGATATAGTTGATGTGTGACAAAGAGGTATTGAAAACAGACAACAAGGAGATATTTTAGACACGTGACAAGGGGGTAAGTAGTTGACGGATGATAGAGACAGTGACACCTTGTTGACGTGCGATAGAGAGAGTTGGCATGTGATAATGGCATAAGCAGTTGACGCATGAAAAGGATAGAGTTGATGTGCGACATAGCCATTTGACACATTAGTGACTCACGATAGAGAAATTTGACACCTTGTTGACGTGTGACAGGGATTCCCATGGTTGACGCGTGATAGTAATTTTGACTCTAACTCGCTGAGTTGGTACTTGGTTCTTTGGTTGACGCAGGACTCTATTCAAAATAATTGAAGGTACTGGTCCTAAGAATGTGAAGACCCTTAAAGTAACTAAGAAATTTGAGAATTCATTGTTCAAGTATTTTAGAAACTTTACCGAAACAAATATTGAAACTACCAACAACCATATACCTTCCACTAGAAAGAATAAGAATACTGACTGTGTGGAAGGTATTATAGAGGTGGACATGCATTCTACATATTATCAAACAAATGACACCTACGATAATATGTGAAATCTTGAACAATGACAACAAGGGTTCCTGACGTGTATCAATGGCCCTTGTTGATGCGCATTAAGAGGATTCATTGACACGCATCAATACGAGCCATATATGTGCATCAACAAGGGTCATTGACGCATGTCAATAGCCCTTGTTGATGCACGTAAATTGGCCTTGTTGATGCGTTTCAACACAATTTCAGCAAGATCTTATTGACGCGCGTCAACGAGGTGTCATTGTCTAAAAATATGTAGTCTCTCTTGCTTAAAAACACTAATGAAAATTTAGTTTTGGAAAACTGTCAAATTCACCTTTTGCTGAAACCAGTTCCGGGGATATTCACCAAATATTTTCCACCTCCAATTTTCTAGAGGTGTCTTAAAATGAACCATGGATTTTAGTACTAGGGCACACATGGGCACCCTGATCCTACCTGGGGATGCCCTGATCCTTCTAGCACATTCCCTCCACTTTTTGGTCCTCTTCTATTCATTTTTCATGTTTATATTTTCTGTGGTTGGAATTTATCAGGTTAATTACAAAATTAGAGAAAGATAACCCTTTAAATATAAATTTGTGAGATCATAATGAGGGACCTAACATCATACGCTATTATTACTCCATCTAGAATCACATTCATAATTTACATTGGCATCAACATAGCTCCATAATTAGTGCACAAGCTAGAACACATGCATCGCACTTCATAGGGGGGGATTCTATTCCATTCCATGCACACATACTATTACATTTTATACATCTAGCTATTGCTCGCTATTTCAAAAAGTGTGACTGGAACAAGAGAATCTAGGGAACAACATGCACGCACACAAGAACTACATCCAGGTCTGGAATGTAGTGCAACACTTAGTTTAGTATTCCCATTACTGTGGTAGCTGAGGTAAGCCCACTATTGTAGTTGGAACCTTGAATTGAACAAGTAATTGAGGTACAAAGGGTCATGGTGCGAAAAAGTAGGGCACGTGCAAAATTAACTCTTGGGGATGCGTGAAGGATCATGCCTAGGCAGAATGGATTCTGTACTTTGTCGATTTTGGACTATGAGTAAAGTTGCATTAAGGGAATGAATGGAAAAGTCAACTATGGATAAACTATGGAGACTTGCAGCTCAAGAAAAGAATATTCTAGGTCCTTATTATGGTTATCATGAAGGGATAAGAAGTTGAGTTTGTTATGGATTAGATTGCACTTGCATGCTAAGGATACTCGATTAGGGAAACACGTGATGACATTTGGCATGTTCTTGGGTAGTGGTTAGGTGATCATGGAATATTTTTTTAGGCCTTTTCTTGTGATGATGAGCGGTTAGAAGAGTTTTCTTCTAGTTCCTTCTTATGGATGGTTTTTCATGACATTCAAGATATAAAGAAAGAGAGAGAGAGAGAGAGGGAGAGAGGGAGAGGGAGAGAGAGAGAGAGAGAGAGAGAGAGAGAGAGAGAGAGAGAGAGAGAGAATTTGTTTGCAGAGGATGGATATAGATTCTAATACATGATTGTAAGCTTTGTAATGAAGCTATGATAGAAAGCATTTTGAGGCTTTGTTGTTGTATTATATCCATCCATGGAATATTTTAATGTATTTTTGGCTACTATAATGTGATATATTAATACAATGAAACTGTTTAGAAAATCTGTGTTATGGATCTTGATTTGTGTGTTCTATTTATTATCTATGAATTCATACCCTTGTGTTCTTGATATTAATTATGATTTATATATGATATTTCTTTAATGTGATCATGTTAACTTCCATATGTGGCGCGTCTGAACCTAGATCTAGTTCTTGATCTGTGTTGTAAAGATGACTAATTTCTATCTGCATAACCATCTCTTTGTTAATGGATAAAATTCTTGTGAAGCTCACATAAAATAGGGGCTCAGCACCTACGTGCACCTCAGGTGAGCATCCAGTCCAATATGGATGATGTGTTAACATGCTTGGGGTTGGAAGAGAAGTAAGAGGTAAATAAAAACTACAGTTTGGTTACATTACCAGGACCTATTTTCGAATTTGTTATGATAATGGTGCATGATGACAGAGCACATGACCTTGGACAGTGTCTAAGCATGGCTTAAAAATATAGAGGATGAGTTTGCTACAAAATTTAACAGTGGACATGATTTTGATACACCTAAAGGGTAGAATAAAACCTATATCATGCGTTGTATTAGAACTTCTTTTGTTGTTTTCCAATAGAGTTATATGAATGTTTTTCAACATATGCATTAAGGTAAATTTAGTACTATGGACCTCGTTTATGGACCCAAGGTGAGTATCAGAGGCATTATGATGTCGATCTGACATGGAACCATGTTTGTGATTGCTAGTCAAGTAGAGTGGTGACTAGTTACACCTTGGAATACGCTATTTCTATGTCTTCTTTCCTAGATATTGTTGAGTTTGACTTCTTGAGGGAGCTTAGAAGATTTTTATTGTGTGCTATTCCACTTTCTATCAAGATTCTGGTTATTTCTTTGAGCCTAGAGGTATTTCCTATGGTTGGCTAAAATCCTGTTAGGCGTAGGGTGTGGAAGCCAGTGTTGTAAAAGATGGAGGAACCTATGGTAAAGAAGGAGATAGAAGAGAAGTGAAACAAGTATGATGAAGTACGGGAGATGGAATTGCATAGATAGTGAAAAGTTGTAGGATCGATGTAAATATGGAGGTAGATGTTGTGAGAAGGATTTGAGGTCTGCACAAAAGGCATGCTATCTGAGAAGTCTATGTTACCCCATATTGGCAAGCATGGGAGAGTCACCTCATCGGCTTCAGGTTAAAGTTAATTGTGTGAAGAAGAAATGAGAGCCATAGGTGTGCATCCTTACCCACCTAGTGACCAAACCGTGGAACTTAGTCTTCAAGTTTATGAGGAAAACTTTGTTTATTTGGCTATTAATGGTGATGATATTAGTGATCAAGAGAAACCTAGGAGGTATAATTTTTCATTTCCATCTATGAACACAAAGTATTTTCCAGTGTTTAGAGGTATTTTTTATGGCACAACATTTAGGAAAGGTATAGGTTCACATGGTTTGGGTATCGTGTCTGTAAGTGGCACGGGAAACACATCTGGGAGTGGTTTGGTATCACAAACGTTTGGCACATAGTTAACCATGATAGTGCGGACGTAAACCAAAAGTACTTCAGGCCCCTTTCTTGCTACGGGAGGAGGATTCGGTGGATCTAGAGGGATAGGAGCTAGTGGGTCTAGTATATCTAGTGGTACAGGTAATACAGGAGGAAATCAATGCCCTGAAACTAGACAAGGACCACAACTACCTTGGCAGGTGTATTACGAGATCTATATACACTTTCATAATTACAAGGGTGTATAATATGTTGTAGAATGTACATAAATGTGGTTTTCTATGGTGCACAAAGGGTACCACTTCCCCACAATAGAAGAAAAGTCACTTTGTAACTATGTTACAAAGACACGCGCATAACTGGTACAAGATGTAAGATCCACACTAGAAGGTGGTGGATTACATCGCACTACGTGATGCATTCTTGGTGAATTTCAATTTTCCTAAGTTTGAAAAAAAGAGCATCAGCGTGTTGAAGGAAATTCAATAAGGGATGACAGAGAGTTTACGGGAGTATGACACTGACTTCAAGACTCTTTTATTAAAAGTGTCTTATGTTATTCATTCATCACAACATGCTCAATGGTTCATCAGAGGGCTGATCACACTATTCAGGAGGGTTCTTTCACATAATACCATCACAAATCCACACTAGGACTTGGAGGATACCTTACGTGCTGAGGCCATGGGAAGTGTGGATACCAGAGTCACTCCATTTTGTGAATCTTAGATCACTGCCATGGCAAAGTAGTTGGAGAAGTTGTCTATGAAATTGTCACATGAGCCTTGTAGTGGGCTATGGTGCATGGATTGTCAAATAGAGGGACATATGAGGGAAATTTTTCTACAAAGATCAATGCATGCCATATCAGTAGATTGTGAGATCTGCCACAAAGATCATAATGAAAGTAGGTGTCTATTACTACATTATGTGATCCAGAACAATGGATCATGTTATTGCACAATTTTCACCTCTACTACTCATGAAACAAAGGATTGTAGATTGATTGACTAGATACATGATGTTATTGACACGGGGGTGTCCTAGGCCAATATTTCTAGCATTTTCAAGGATGAGGGTCGTCATTATGAAGAGTGAGAGGATGGAGGAGGTCAAGGAAGAGGATTTCATGAATGATTTAGAGGATGTGGAAATCACAGAGGAGGAAAAAGTGAATTCCATTATGGAACCTGTTATAACTGTGGATCTATAGAACATTACAAGCGTGAGTGTCCCAATTTTCTACAATGCTCATCATGTGGAATGAAGCACAAGTATGAATAGTTCTCAGAGTTATATGAGCACATGAGGAAAAACCAGAAAAAAACAGGGGCATGGGGATGATAAGCATGAAGTGTGATATTCCAAAATGGATTTTGTGGGTGGCATGTGAATACAAATTAGAACCTATGCTAGTGATGAACCGAGATGAGGTTGTACGTGCCAGTGAGATACCAAAGGAGATACCACTTATTATAAAAGAAGAAGTGATAGATGGGAAGTATCCTGACCTAAATCATTAAAAGGAAGTCTATCAAGAGACCATGGAGGTTATTAGCAGTCTTCAAGGGGAGATTCAATGCTTGAAGGAGAAATCGTAGATGTTGGAGTAGAATAAAAGTGTTGAAGTCCCTAAAGTGGATATAGATTAAGTCATGGAAGTATGTATGATGTTGTGCCAAGATAATATCATCCCTTTGTTAGGAGAGTGGCTGAGAGGAAAAGTACCAAGTGATGGAGGCTATCATGAGAGGTAGGTTTTGCATGCTAATCGGCCTCCTCATAGTCTTAACTATGATAAGGAGATCACCTTCAATGTAGTTGTTGATGGATGGATCCTCAGTAATATTCTGATTGGCATGGCTGTAGGAGTTAATTTTCTCACCTTGGATGCATGGAATCAAATGGGAATATTCCATTATAGCCATCCTCAAATGTGTTATATATGGATAACACGACAAAGGTGATGCCCATTGGTGTTTGAAAGGATACTGCTATAACTATCTAAGTGGTGAAATTCACAAAAGACTTGGAAGTCTTGGTACTTGCTAAGGTGAAAAACTTTCTAGCATTACTTGGGCACCCCTAGTGCTATAAGAGTAATGTTGACTTATGTTTCAATAAGGGGTATATAAGTTTTGTAAACAAGTAAGAGTGTGTTATAATCCTTCCAATGGATGGAATCTTTGTGCCCTACATAGAACCTTTGTGAGAATAAGAGTCTGATAGAATCTATGTGTGCACTATTAAAGACCGTGAGGTTATACATCTAATAAAAGGAGTTATTCAATGGAAATACACTCAATCTATATGTGATATAACTAATGTGACATGTGACAATTGGGTTCATAGGACATATTATTTAATTAGAAGGTAGTGAATAGGTTTTGTGAAAAGAGTTACAAAGGCATGATCATTCAGGCTTCTGGGAGGAAAACAATTTATGAGTTACACTGGGGATGACAGTGTTGATGCTTTATTAGAGAAATATAACTTCAGAGGAGATGTGAGATCAAGAAGAGAAGTATTTTTATCTATAATTTATACAGAACTGTACATCAGTTGTGGTTAACCCATCGAGATAACCTTCTATAGTGGTACAAGTTGAGAATCGTGTTCTCTGTTAGGTTTCTCCGAAGAAATGAGCCTACTTCTATACAAGAATGTCATGGGAAGGAAATTTCCTCATCCCACATTCAGACATGTGAGAATGCCTAGCTTGAAGGCACATAATCCTTACCTCCATCACTATGGGTGCATCTTCTTTACTCCACCTTACAAGGTTATGTGTGCACGTGGTACATTCATTTAGAGCTGGGCCGTTAGATATGAAACTGGTAGGAGTTGACAGGTGATATTATTAAAACTTTAGCGTATCGAAGTATTAAACCATTGGTGAATGAGGCACTGTAAGTTTTTAAGTCCCTAACTATGGGAGATAGTACCATGGAAGAGGATTGAATATTGGAGTTTTTGGGAGAACTTGACTTGGAATCATGTTTCAATGAGGAAGAATCAAAGGAGGTAAAGTTTTTGTGCACCTGCATAGAAAAAGAGAAAGGGAAGTTATTCTATGTGATAGATGGTCTAGAAGTGGAGAGCTTAGATTTTAACCATACTATCGGTGCGTGTGAGGTTATGGATAATGTTACTGAGTAAGGATGCACCTACAATGAACTCTTTAATAACTAAAAAGGTTAACATTGGCTCGGAGGTAAAACCTAAGGAAGATACTATTGGGGAGTATTGGGCAGAAAGGGAGGTTTCAATGATTATTGATTTGTTGTGTTAATTTAAATATTTGTTTCCACACGGGTACCATGAGATTAAGGGAGTTTACCACTCCTTGGGAGAAATGAAGATCAAGCTAAAGGAAGGTGCATGCCTAATTTGGAAGCGACCTTACCTGATGAATCTGAATCTCCACGTTAAGTTTAAGGAGGAAATTGACAAGATGATCACATCAAGCCTCATTGAGGTTGTTAACGAATTAGAATGGATAATTTCAATGTTCATCATCATTAAAAAGGATGGGAGGATAATAATTTTTGTTGATTACAAGGATTTGAATATGGTGTGTGTCATTGATCCTTTTCTAGCCCCCTTCACTAAGGAGATCTTGGAAGGAGTAGCCGGTAACGAGATCTATTCTTTTACAGATGGATTTTCAGGGTATAATCACATTAGAATCGTAAAGGAGGAAAAATAAAATACAAATTTCACCACTGGATAGGTAATTTTTACCTATACGGTTATGCCTTTTGGACTGAAGAACGTGCCTATTGTGTTTTTGTGCATTGTGGTTCAGGTGTTTCAAGACTTCATCCATGATTTTATTCAAGTCTACCTAGATGATTGGAGTGTTTAAGGACAAGTAAGAGACCATTGTGGCAATCTTCGGTTGATGTTTGAGAAATGTTGGTAGTTGAGTATATCTCTCAACATTAATAAATGTGTTTTTGCTAATCCATTTGGCACTCTATTGGGATATATCATATGTAAAGAAGGCTTGCTGGTGGATCCTGCCAAAGTTGTCGTTATTGTGGGATTGGGGGAGCCCACCAACCAGATTGTGGTATGAGGATTTCTTGGACATACGGGGTATTACCAAAAATTTATTAAGGGGTATGCCAATATCTCCATGCCATTGGATGAACTTATGAAGCACAAAATCAAATTTCATTGGGGAGAGGCATATCAGATGACATTTGACACATTAAAGAATAGGCTTATCATTGTGTCCATATTACACTTTCCCTCTTGGGATAAGCCATTCCATGTACATGTTGATGCTTTAGGGATGAAAATTGGAGCAATATTGGCACAACCAAGTAAGGGAATTGTTGATCACCCTCTATGTTTTGATAGTAGGAAGTTAACCCACATAGAGAAAAAATATACTACTACCAAGCGCAAGGCATTGTCAATGATCTACAGACTACACAAATTTAGATAGTATTTATTGGTAATACCCCCTATATTCTCCATGAACCACATGGCATAAAAATACTTAGTGAATAAGCCCATTTTACTAGGGCACATATTCCAGTGGGTTTTATTGTTTCAAGAGTTTGAGTATACGATTACAGTGATGCCAAGAAAGAATAATTTTTGACTTGATCATTTATCAACGATAGACTCAAGAGAGGATGTGTAGAGCATTAAGGATACAATGTAAGATGCATAAATGTTGATATTGTAGCATGCACCCTCTTATTTGGAAGATATCGTTTTGTTCTTCAGAACAAGTATTGCACGGGAAGGAATGAAATCCTTAGAGAGGAAATAGTTAGCTATATACGACACACCCTATATGTTAATAAGTATAGACCTATACAAGTTAGGCCGCCACGAGGTCTTGCATGGTGTGTACTACAACATGAGTGCACTACAATCATGGAGGAAGCACATGGCGGGGTTGTAAGAGGAAAATATAGTGAAAATTCCACCACGAGAAAGATTTTATTGGCAGGAATTTGATGGGAAACCCATTACTAGGATTGTATTGGGTTTTTTAAGGCTTGTGATCATTTTTAGCACTTTGGCAAGCCAGGAATAAGAGATCAAATTCCCTTGAGGCCGATAGTTAGCATTGAACTGTTTGAGAAGTGGGAAATTGACTTCATAGTCCCTATTTCACAAGCCACACAAAGGGCTAGCTTGTGCTATATCATTATTTGTATTGATTACTTAACATGGTGGGTGGAGGTAGTGCCTACGAGGGATTGCACAACATTCACAACACCAATATTTTTATGGGAAAATATAATCAGTAGATACAGGTGCCATTTGAGTTTTACTAGTTATAGAGGTGCTCAATTTTTCAATGATACAGTCAATATTTTGTTGGAAAATTTCACCCTCAGGATAATGGGACTGCTGAGGCATTTAACAAGATATTGAGTCATACACTAACCAAGATTTTTGATGTTGGGAGGAAGGGTTGGGATGAAAAAATCTAAGTCGTGTTATGGGTATATAGAACAACTTACAATAGATTGAACAAAGACACACCATTTCAAATAGTGTTTGGTGAGGAATATTTTTTCTGGTAGAGTTTATACTACCCTCCCTGTGTATTGTGTGCACAAAAGGATTGGGTGATGAAAAATAATTACAAGAGTGAATAGATAAGTTGATGATGTTGTAGGTAAGGTGATCACTTTCTCAGTGGAGTTAGAGGATCGAGAAGGCACGAGAAAAGGTATGGCATGATTGTCACATCAAGGATAAATAATTTTAAGTTGGGTAGATGGTTTTACTTTATGATTCCAAGTTTCTGTTCTATCTTGGGAATCTCAAATACCATTGGTTGGGTCATATATTATATCTTACATCCTTTATTCAGGTGCATCCTATTTACAAGCACTAAATGGGATAAGGTTTCTTGGTTAATTAAATGGGAGTAGGATGAACCCCTACTATAAATAAAGCTTTTATACATTTATAAATAGCTAGTATTTCTAGTAAGATGAGATATCCCTTAATGCATTTCCCTTTTTCAAATTTTTTCTTTGTCTTCTTTGGTTGGTGATGTATTGCATGTTGGTGTGCCAGTATCTAATTACATTTTAAGTGATCCCATGTGCAGAGGAATGGGCATACTTTTAATGCGGGGTGGATGGATTAATGTCTAAATTTATAAAGTCATTAGTGCATCTCGAAGGAAGAAAAATGAGTTGTGCAGAGGTGTGCTAATGTGTGCTTGGGAAGGTGTTAGGATTTGTGCCAATTATAAATATCTGTTGAGTAAAGTTGTTTAAATACCACCAAAAGAGAAACAATGATCGCACAATATAACATGAGGTAGGTAACACCCTAGGGAACTACTTGGTGGATAACGCAATGGTTATGTACTTCGGCATGGTGACATGCACAAAGGAGGTCTGTGACAGTGAAGTAGTGTTGGAGCATGAGAGGTTTATAATTGTTATGCACAAAGGGAAGTCAGAAAATTTTATTTAAGTAGAATAAATTTCTTTATTAAAATGAGACATTAAGACACACGGTCATAGGAACCTTAAGGTGTTGAAAAAGTATAAATAGAGGGTAAAGGTATTCATTTAGACTACTTTGCTTTTGTAAATTTTTGTGCTCCTGAGTTCAAGTTCGATGAGGGATTTGTGAAGAAGAACGAGGTACCTGTAATGAACCAGTAAAGTTGTGTGAGATGTGATGATATCTTGTTGTAGAGCAAGATGGGAAGAAGATAATAGAGTAGGAAGGGGTTTTGTGAGAGATAATCGTTGAAGTCATCAAGTTCGGGTAAAAAATGAAAATTTGAAAGAAAATAGGGCACAAAAAAATGAAAAAGAACAGATATGGCACCCAAGAAGTCTCATACAAAGAGACCAATGGTGGAAAAGATAGAACCCGTAGATATTTATTCATAAATGTAGTACCCCTAGGGGTTAATAAGGCAAAGAAGTGGAGTTTGAAGTTGTAAAGCTGAAAAATTAGTGAATATAACAAAAGGAACAAGTGACAATGAGAAGATGATGTAGAAAGATTTGGTTTCAAACACTTCAAGAGTAGATGAGCTTAGAAACCCAAAGGTTGATGACTCAGTAAATCAAGAGTTATAGAAAATTGGAATTTTTTAGCTATGGGAGATTCCATTTTTTGCAAAACATGCCCCATTGTTTAGGTGGTTAATGTCGTGGGTACACGAGGGATTCTCCTAATTGGTACAAAGAAGGATTAGGATTACATGCCACTTGATTAGGACAGTAATAGGCTTGCAAAACACTGGAAAAGACATGACACTTGACATATATGCCACTACAAAAATTTAGGACTTAGCAAAAAATTTAAACTATGAGAAAGGGGGAAGGGCTTAGGTGGTTGCGAATCTTCCAAACCCAACATTGAGAGTCACTTCCTGAATCATTAGCTGCAAGTTGGGAATATCAAAGAGGTTGACGAACATCAACAAGAGGTTCTTGTATGTGGCCTATTGAGTGTCCACGTGGGCACATTATAATTTTGCACAGTTTATTGTAAGCAACATTATTGAGGAGGCACGAGTGTAAAATGAGCTAGGAGTAAAAATCACATGGGGCTCCATAAATCTGTTAATCGTATTCTAGATATTGGCTTCCCATATGTGTTCACCCACCAGAGCACTCATCTCCTCCAAAGCATTTTATGTAATTCACTTGTGATGGATCCATTTTGAGTGCCTATAAGACATGAATAAGTGTATGCTATTAACAATTATGTGAGGGCTTTGAGAATGATTGGTATACTCCCCATGATTTCCCACAAGTTATTGGGGATCATGTCAAATTTGGGGTCACACAAAACTTCTTCTTGGTGAAGTTTATGATGGCCAAAGGATAGATGGGGCCATGGTGCAAGATTCCATTCGCGTTCACTGCTAAATAACTTAAGTGCACCATCAAATGAATAAAGGACAAAAAAATGATGACTTTTGATGTAGATAAAGTGGATTTTGATGTCCATACCCTTCACGCAACATACAAGTATGGCACCCAACCCATCTATGTCAAGGTTGTGGAGATGGATTCTATGGAATTACATGCATAAGTCAATTTCACCATCAAATTTATGTCTATAGGGTATTTATTCATCTTTTCCCCAAAAAACAAAGGGGATTGGATTAGATATTACAAAATCCCCCTTTCCAAAGCCATGGGAGGTGTCAATCCTGCCGATAAAAGTAATTTAGGTGGAGGGAGACAAATAATAAGAAGAAAAAAGTGAAGGGAAGTTGGACACCTCTCCGAAGATAAATTATTTCATGTGTCACAATGGTAACAAGGGTTTAAGCATATAACAACAAGGTGGCATTGAGGCTTCACTTACAAAGCATGAGGGAGAGAAGAAGTAGGGAGAAGAACTAGAAGAAAAGAAACATAGGACATATAATGTATTGAGTTTTGTGATAGGCTGGAAGGAAGAATATGAGGAGGACCACACTACCTTTAGGGAGGAGTTAGAAGAAAAGATCGAAGAATAGGAGAAGAGATCTTAAGCTAGGGCCAAGGCTGTAGGTGTGGTGCATGAGAAGGAAAATGATAATTCTATAAAAGGACCAGAGAAGAGTACAGTGCATATGGACTCCCTAACAAAGATGACTAACCCTTAAGAAAAACATAAGGGAGACTCCTTTCCTATAAAGGATGATAAAGAATTCACCCTGGGATCCAAGAAGCAGTGGTCAAAGTGAAAGGAAAAAAGGAATGAGTGAAAACCCATGTCCCCTCATATAGACTTTGTGGATGAACCCACGAAGGTTTTTCGTGTAAGGTTTCAGGCCACCCTTACCTCGGAGAAACTACATGGTTGGAATCTCATGGATCAAGAAGGGAGAAATCCAAGAAATATAAAAATGCTAAGCTAGAACTTGTATTTCCACTCTGAAGAGCCTAAATTTTAGGTAAATGATCATGCAATCAAGACCATTCATCTAAAGAAGAAGAAGGGAGGAGAGATATAAAACATGGTGGATCCTAACTACCTCATAGACTAGAAAGCATGCAATGCACTATAGATGATGTCTTAGAAGGTGATTCGATGCAGTTTGGATACAAGGGACATTGTTTGAACCTGATTCATGGTGAAGAAGGAAAATGAAAAGGATATAGAATGATTGCGTCAAGGACTGAAGGGAAAACAAGTACAAACTAGGGAGTCCTATGATCGAGCTTGCACCCTCGTCAAAGAAATTCTAGGAAAATGTCCAATGGTGGTGAGCCATGTCATGATAGATTATGGGAATGAGATGTATTATCTCATAGACCTTGTAGGGATGTTACTTGCAAACATCAAGGATGACATGGGGCCTATAGTTGTAGAAATCTACAAGGAAAAATAAGAGAACAAAATATTCATTGAATCCTGGATCATTGAGTTAGAGGATTTACTTACTCAACTCAAGGAAGCGAACCTATTGGTAGACAGGGGTTTCAAAAGTTAGAGGAAGTGTGATCCCATCATTGATACACGGGTAATAGATGAGGATGAAACCCTCAAGGATTTGTAATAGAATATCCCCACTAACAAGGTTGAGCAAGTGTAGTTGATTTTTGATACCATGGCTCAGAAAGATAAGATACAAAAAGTGTGAGAAGATGGATTTTAGGTTTAACGAGCTCCAGTATTCCATCATTGAGTGGATAGATGAGTTTGAAGGTATTTGCATGGATTCGTTAGTAGCTATGAATTCACTCAAGGGGATGGTGGAGGAAGTCACCCTGGACCAAGTGCCCAACATTGTGGGAGAAGCACCAAGAAAAGTTTTATCATAATTAAGGGCATGGGAGAAGATGGAGGATTAAATAGACACAGATTTCCTTGAACTCCTTCAGCTGGTAACTTATTGATTGAACCAGATAGAATTTTTTCCCTACCAAATTTCTAGTTGTTAATATCTTGTTCGGGAAGCGTGAAGGATTTCTAGGCGAAGTGATCAAATTAGTGTGGGGGTATTTTGGACCCCTGAATTGACCAAGTAATTGAGGTGTGAAGGGTTATGGTGTGTATAAGTAGTGTGTGAAGGCACACACAGAAGTAGATCTTGGGGATGTGTGAAGGCTTTCACCCAGTCAGGATGGATTCAAGACTTAATCAATTTTGAACTATGAATAAAGTCACCAGATATAATTATGGCTAAACAATGGAGACTTGTAGCTCAAGAAAATAATATTCTAGGGAATCATTACAGTTATCATGAAGGGATACAGAGCCAATTTTTTATGGACTAGCTAGCACTTACATGCTAAGGATACTTGATTAGGGAAATACATGATGACATTTGGCATGTTCTTGTGTAGTGCTTAGGTGATCATGGAATATTCCTTCAGGCCTTTTATTTTAATGATGAGTGGTTAGAAGATATTCCTTCTCGTTCCTTCTTATGGATGGTTTTACATGACAAGAGAGAGAGAGAGAGGACATGTGTGTGTAGAGGATGGATAGAGAGTGTAATATGTGATTATATGATATGTAATGAAGCTATGATATAATGTGTGTCGAGGATATACTACTCTATTATCTCCATCCATTAAATCTTTTAATGTATTCTTGGAAGGTCCATGACATCATCTTGCTTCATTTGGTACATTTAGTGTAGTTCAGTGGCTCCAGTATGACAAAAGGCTAGGGTTACATGTCATCTTCCAAACCTAAAAAGACAAGTTGTAGAGCATTTTTAGAGACCATAATGCCTATTTTTGAAAACTATGGAACCTTTGGGCATCCCAATACCTTATTGGGAACTCTATTTTATTCATATCTTCTAGATCCACTCTTTTTAGGACCCTTGTTCATTTGTTCCTACTTCAGGAATTTCTTGTCACACCTACGATAGTCGTCTGTAATCAACTAAGTTCCTTCCTCACTTTACTCTTCCACATTAGGATTTCATTTCTATTAGTTTAATTACTTAGTTATTTTATATTTCTTTAGATTATTTATCTTACAACATTTATTTTCCTCCTAGATTAGGTTAACTAGTTCTTAGCTAACTTAGACATTAGTTAATTTATGTTAATTAGTTTTGATTTTTGATCTGCCAAGCTCCAAAAAAATATTGATACACTATGTTGGAATTTAACACATGTCAAACACCTTGAAAAATTCTAAAATTCATCAGGGTGGGTGTTTTAACTACATGAAAAATATGAAAAAACCCCTAAATACACTTAGCTAGCAAGAAAATTGAGGGAACACCCAGATCATGAAAAATCCTCTTAAATTGTTAATCATTTTCCAATCTCTTTAGGAGACTGATAGCTGTTAAAAAATATTGTAGTTTCTGAGATTTTTTTGAAGCACCCCAAAAATTTCATAAACCCTCAATAATGAAATCAACCAAATTTGCACATATGAAGTACAAAATAATGAGAAAAACACCCCTATTGAAGTACATAATTCTATTACCAAGGATAAATATGAGCATCTATGTCTTATGAAAAATCACTAATTATATTTTGTGGGATTTAATGGAAAAGAAAGTTAGAACATGTGAGAGGGGTAATTATATTTATAGTCATCAAAATTCACATGATCCTCAGACTTGCAGTTGGATGATTAAAACTGGCCTAGAAAAGACAAAAGCAACTTATTTACAGGTGGTTTTAAGCAGGATAATCATAGAAATTGTAAAGGAAGGAAAATGAGGGGAGCTCTATGTCAGGTAGAGCCCAACTTTGATCCCACTTGGAAGGATAATTCTGAGCTGTGAAATTATCTTCAAATGGGGGGTGTCACCAATTCTATCAAGAAAATACAAGGTCCCAACCAGAACATTTTGGTGTGTTTTTCTATGGATTGGAAAAAAAGGAAGGTTAAGTATGGAGGAAAAAGAGTATTGGTGAATGAGGAGCTAATTTATGAGGTTATGGGTCTAGCTTTGGATGAAATTAGGTTTTTCATCAAAAGGGTAGACAAAAATGTTAAAGTGAAGAAATTTTCTGAAACAAGGGAGGCGTTGATCTTTGTTATGGCTGGCATTAAGATAAGTTCCATACCATAAACCTTTTATGAAATTAACAGAATGATGGTATGATTTATCTCCCTTGAAGGTAGGTACATAACTACCCCTACAAAACACTTTATTTTTCTTAATCATTTTAGGATAATTTTTGTTGTTTTCTTCCTGCACTATCTCCTAAATCCAATGGAACATTCTCTTCTTGACTTTCAAAAGCATACTAAGGCAATTCCCCTCCACCAGGGGCTCATCTTTCTCCTTCACAAGCAATTCCTCATCAATTTTCCTACCATTCCTAATACCCCTAGTGCCTCGCCCATTCTTATGCACAATATTCCCACTATTAACCCAACCACCACTCCTAGTCTCAGAAATGTCAAGACTAAGAACCCTTCATTCTCCAAAGTGGCCCCATCTCCCTCTAGTTGTTTCCTTACGAGTAGAAAGGATATGAAAATAGATCACAATCCGCTACACATCAGTAATGTAGGACATGATAATGATACTCAATAAGAGAGGGAAAATCTTCTCCTCAGAATGGAAATGCTAGAAAATGAGGTGGAAAGTATTAAAAAATATCTGCATTGATTAAATAAGCAAAAGGGGAAAAGAAAGATAAATGAGGATGTTGGTATTGGGATAGATCAGACTGATGAAATATACAAGAAATTGAACTCCCTAGATAATAGAATTGGTAAATCTAATGATAGACACGATCACAATATGGCCATCTTCAAAGCCATATGTGATTTTCTTGATCAACAAGTTAGAAGCATCACTATGCTAAGTGGAGTCCTTGAGGACATTTGGGGTATAGAAAAGGAAAGAAACTAGGTCATCTCACATCTGAATGCAAATGACCCCACACATATCACCACTCTGGCACTTTTTACTTCTCTACATATGATTAAATAAAAAATTGATAGGGATTTGAATAAATAACACCTTCTAGGCAGGCTAGATGCATTCAAGTTGTTTTTTTGCTGATAGTATGCTTTTTTATGTTGTTTAGTTACAATTTAATCCATGTCTTTCTTTTTCATAGTAGCTTCTCTTTTGACTACTGTTTGACTTATTGTAATACCTGGATTCGGATCCTTTTCTACTATTTTTTCATGTTTATCTAACTATTGAGCCTCTTTTGTAATAGGGTATAGTCCCTTCAAAACTATTTTCCATTAATAAAAAAAATTGCATATAAAATTATTAGATTAAAGACTCCTGAATAATACAACAATAATAAATTTACGAATAAACCTTTTACCAAGAAGGCTATTCTACCATATCATATATTACGTCAAATTATTTGATAAATAATTCTTTCTCACAGGAAGTTACACGAATCAAAAAATATCTAACAAGTAATGTAATATGAAATTAACTCACACTAACAAATAATGGTGTAAAATCAGGAACCTCCGAATAGCTCAAGTGGTGTGTACATATAGGAGTTTTGTGTAACTACTCCATGATAATATTCCAAAAATAAGAAGGGGAGCTACACACCAAAATGGGAATGTAACTCCTATGAAACACTATGGCACACTAGGATATGCAATACATGTCATAGTAACTTCTATGACACTCAATACCCCTAAAAAAGATGATTCACCAAGGTCAAGGATTTTTTCCAAGTAAATAAATATGAGGAAAATAATATCCTACAACAACATTCTTTCATTTCCCCAGACTTTTCATCATATATGTTTACTTGGAGCATTGTGAATTTATAAGGAAAATGATTCCAAAGATGATTTAAATGAAGGAAATTTTATGCATGACTTATGGAGACATCAAAGTTCAACATCCTTATCTCTTCACCCAATTTATAGTACACAAACAAGCCATATTTCCTAAAGATAAAACCTAATCCACCTCTACTCAAATGACCACTTATGCCTATAGGTAGGAATAATATAGTAAGAAAAATGAGGCCTATATCTTATCCGTAATGGAAGAGTAAAAATTACTCATAGTTGTGTTTAACTCCACCCGTGACATCTTAGAATTTATATCCACATTGACCACATCCAATTTTATGATATTTATGATGGTGAAAATGGGGGTGCGAGAGGAAGGGACAATTGCCTCGTAGTTGTGCTCTTTTCTAGGAACATGGATATCTTACCCCTTGTTATTTGCATAACTGCACCAACATGGCTACATCCTTTTTTTTATCTAAGAAAATGAGAGTGTATAGTTTAGACATGTGTGATTTTTTGTACTAAAAAATCTAAATTAGAAACTTGTGCACCGAATTTCAGGTTGTTGATGGTGATAAGACTTTCAATGTTGCACTTTTTATACTAGTCCTATTCAAGCATGATATGAATGCTCTAATTTTTTCATTTTCATTTCAATTTGGTGATAGATATGCTGACATAACATCTCACCCCCCCCTAATTTACAATTGATACCACTATGAACACACTAAAAAATAGCCAATGAGTACAAATCACCATGATAAATAACAGTAATCATAATATTCAAATCCATAAATTGAATATGCCTCATCTCTCCTTTAAATTCACTTAGCATTATGCTCACATTGAATATTTTACTTTCACCAAGCTTTACTCAATCCTTTGAATTTGATTTTTATTGGATTTGGATTTGGTTTTTGGATCCGTAAGAATTTGTATTTGCATTGACGATTCTATGAGCTCGATAATGTATTGCATCATAGATTCCATATTGAGTATTATGATTCATAATTAATCTTTTATAAAATATTTATGCAGTACCGATGGGATCACATAGCTTTGTATCTTTCCTTAACTCGCCCATTTTTTCTCTTTTCATGTATTATTTTCACATTGTATTAGTCGAATTTGAAATGGATAAATCATGCATGTAATATGTGTCCCCATGCATCAACATATGGTTTGGAATCCCTTCAAAATTTCCTCAATTATCATCTATATATTTAAAAAATTTGATGTATTTAAATAAGTTAGCTCATGAAAAAAATATAATCTTCAAACTAGTCAGATCAGCTAGCTTTGCATCACCCTTGAACTCACCCATATTTTATCTTTGTATGGATTAGTTTGACATTACATTGGTCGAATTTGAAATGGATAAATCATGAAAGTTATATGTTCACCCATGTGTCAACATATGGTTTAGAATCCCTTCAAAATTTACTCAATTAAAATTTATAAATTTAACAAATTTAATGCATTCAAATAAGTTAGTTCAAGAAAAAATTATAATATTCAAAGAGATCTACTGAATTATACTCTTCAAATTATAACTTTCCCTATTTATAATATTAGATGAGATATAACATAAAACAAAGTCCCATGCATGCATATTTTTTCTCTCCCAACAATGCCTCAAACATTAATAACATTGATGGGAATTTGCAAATGGGAGTCTCAATGGCTATGCCTAACATGTATCATGGAAATGTATGGTCAAGGTTTTGTGTCAGTGGTTGTTTATATATGACATCATGTGGATTGTTGTTGAGAAAAAGCCTAGATTCTACCTTGATCACTTAAGATAAATGTTAATCACAAATGTCCATGAAATCAGGGACATAAGGAACCCTAAAAGACTTTTTTTTAATATATAGTATATTGATATTTCAAAGTTCAAACATATGTAAGTTTGCCTAAGTAAAACTTATAGTGAAGGATACTTTGAGCTATAACTAAGCCTCTTTATGTGTAAATCAGTCTCAAGTCAATAATTTGAGAAAGATAAATATGATCAACTGGAGCACATATAGTATATATTATTTAGGTGGGAACAATCTGAGCCATGGAATAGGTGTGGCACATGTAGGTATGTAATTTTAACCATTTTATTTCAAACTTTCCATTAATGTCTTTATCTTATCTAAAAAAGAAACATTTTCCATTCAAATACCTTTATGAAATAAAATAGTGAATCCCTAATGTTGTAGAAAATAAAATTGAAGAGGGGGATGAGAATGACATATTGCAGCTTTACATCATATTGTTATACATGTTGTATTTATAATTTTCCTTTTTCACTATATTGCATGCAAAATTAGGATTCCTTTCATTTCCCTAGACTTTTTATTGTACATGTTTACTTAGAGTACTATGAATTTACAAGGCCACTGATTGTGAAGATGGTATCAATGTAGGAAATTCTATGCATGAACCATGGTGAAGTTGACAATTTGGTATCATTAATCTCTACTACAATTTATTATCTGTAGAAAAGACATAATTCCTAAAGACAAAATTTAATCCACCTCCACACAAATTTCAAACCACACCTATAGTTAGGTAGAATCCAATAGGGAAACTAAAATATGCAATCCTGTCTGTAATGTCAAATTGCAGCTTGCCCATAATTGTGTTGAACTCTAATTGTAACTTCTTGGAATTTATATTTACCATGACCACATCTAGTTTCATGATATCGATGATAGTGAAAATGGAGGTGAGAGAGGTATGGGAAAAAACCTCATAGTTGTGTCCTATAGTGTAAAATAGGTATCTACCACATCTGTTATCTACAACACTACAGTGAAATCAAATCATGATCCCTCCTCTTTTAGATAATAAAAACATATGGTTTACGTATGTTTGAACTTACAGATTATTAATTCTGAATAGAAAACTTGTGTAGGGCATTGCATTTTGTTGATTATGATAGATGAGGATGACGACGAGCCTCTCAATTCCACATTTATTATAACAATCCCACTCAAATGTGAGATGAATTATTTAACATTTACATTTTCATTTCAATTCGGTGATTAACATGTTGTCATAACATCTACCCTTCCTATTATAACCCTCACCACCACCACCAAATTAAAAAATCTCAAATGAGTACATATTGACATGATAAAAAACCATAATTTTAATATTGAAACCCATAAACCCATTATGAATATGCGCTCCCCTATTCTTCACCTAACATTATTATTCCATTAAACATTGTACTTTCACCAAGCTTGAATTGATTCTTCAAATTCTATTGTATTGAAATTGTATTTGTTCTTGGGATCAATGAATACCAATCTTCGCATTGAGGATCCTTTTAAATCAATAATTTATTGCATCATGGATCCCATTTTTATTATTACAACTCAAACTTACTCATAGATTGTAAACCATCACACAACTAACGAGATCAACAAACTTTGCATATTCCCTCGAATTGCTCAATTTTTCTCTTTGTATGCAGTGGTTAAAATTGCATTATTCGAGTCTCCAAATGGAATTATCATATAGGATACTAGAGTTCCCATGCATAAAAAAACATTAAGGAATATTTTACAAATTTATTTGACCAACATCCATGCACTCAATAGTTTTTATGCATTGGTTGGCTCATTAATAGATTATAATATACAAAGTGATTAACCAAAATATAATCTTCAAATAAATCATTTGAATTATTAACTCTTAAAATTTAAATGTTCTCTAATTCTAATTATGGATGATCTAAAACATCAAATGAATACCTAGGCATGCACATAAAAAGTAAATTCTCTTCTCCAATGCCTCAAACATTAATTACACTAATATGAATTTCTAAATGGGAGCCTTGATGGGTTTTCCTGACAAACTTCACATAAATGGAAGTTTGAGATTTTGTGTTTGTGGTCCTTGACATGTACATCATCAAGATTGTTGATCAAGTAAACCATAATTGTGACTATAATCACTCAAGAGAAACCATTATCATAAATGTCTATGAAATCAATGACATAGTGTTGACCCTAAAAATAATTTTTTGTATCTAACATATGTAAATTTTAAGTTTCAAACTTATTCAAGTTTATTTATCTATTGGCATTGGAAAAATAGACTCTAAGCAGTGACCAATTGACCAAACTATATATGGAATACACCAATGAATGTCACTTGAATAATGATATGTGTTTTCCTCCACTAAGATTGAGAATATTGATTGATTTTTCCTTAATTTAATCTAAGATATCTTCATATTACATTACCTCATTGACTTTGGTACCAAAATCCCAACCTTCTACAAATGATTAAAATTTGTTTGCATGTGGTTCATATGTGTTAGGCTTTAAAAAATAAGAGTTTCACATTCCCCCCAACATTTCCCCCGCCCATCCACTTCTCCTTCCAAAAACCTCTAATTCATCATCTATATTCCTCCTATAATGTTACCCTTCCTCATGTTTAACTTATTTTCCACGCATCCTTCAAACTCTTCATTTCCCCATATATGTGCAATTGCTAGTTCTAGTCTCAACCTATATATCAATGCAATGTCTATGACCTCTCAACTATTTTTGAGTCAGTTATGCATGTATGTATGGACATACCTTATGCCAATTCCATCTCATAATACAATTTTATGACCTTAGATAGATCGACAAGATATTAAAAATGAGGTAGAAAGTATTCTTCAAGCTTCACATTGTTTACCTCCATATTGAATTTTTTTTTAAAAGTGTAGGTTTTGGGTTCATCCCCATCACGTGGTGATCACTGATTTTCATGGTAGTTATATTCATAAAAAATATTCCATTTAAGGATATCGTAAATTTTATGTCGTCTGATTTTTAAATGCCATAGCCACCACCATTCGATCCATGGTTGATATGACATGTCAAAAGGTGGCATAATTGTTTTGGTACAATTTTTATTTGGATTTTCTATGGGAATCACTAAGTCGTATATCCTAAATATATCTATCTAAAAAATATCAAGGTTTTTAATCCTAATTCATCACGTAGTTTTTTTATTATAGGGTCTCACAATAATTAGTGTTTTATAATATTCATCATAAATTTCCTATTGATTATTGATGGCTAGCTGAAATTTATTTTCAACATTGAAATATTTTTGAAAATTAGAAAATAGACTCCAAACTCCACTGTATACCTAATATATAGAATTTACTATTACAATATGTAAGAAAATAATATTTCTCTATAACAATCAAATAGACATGAAATTTAAGGTCGATAATTTTTATTGACATCTCACATAGTTACACTTGTGGCTTCCACCCCGCTTGTGTGAAATTGTATGTTACATATATTGGCTCAAATAGTTCTTTTTTAAAATTTATGATTGAATAATTTTTTTATTTATTTTAACTATGTCCATTTGTTTCTTCTAATGTTTTAATTTCATTATTGCATCAATTTACAAGGTGTATACACATAATATTGGCACAAGAGTGCTTACTTTCTATACTAGTGTATTTATGTATTTTTTCTTATTAGTGAAAATTAGGATATTATCGACATGTTTTCTTCTATATCACCACTTTATTGTCTTTTTGAACTCATTTATATTGTAATTTTCATTCCTTGTTTTATGGAAGATATTTTTCCACAATTCTACTAGTTTTCTTAAACTACTATTTTTGGTGTCATTTCCATTTTCTCCTCAAGGAGATATTTTTCACACCACATGTAAATGGTCATATTTTTATAGAAAGGATGCCCTTTCTCAGTTTGGAACTTTCACTTCTTAACCCTATTTCGTCAAAAATTTCCCTCTCTTTTTTACATTTCTTATTTCACAATCCAATGGCCTAATAAAAATGTAGATGGATAGCATAGGTCCCCATCACATCCTCCATTTTATGGGTTTTGCAAATAGGGTAAAAACAATCAAGTTTTCCACTCAAAGGGGACTAATTTTACATCAATTTTAATGTGATACACACATTTTAAAATATAATTTGAAACATTAAGGCCCATAATTTATTTTTTTAAATTTAGTTTTAGCTATTCACTCTCATATCCATTAATGGAAGGAATATATCTTTTTTAGGTGATGAAGAAATTATCAAGTGTTGGCATAATTAGTTCGACACAATTTCATAATCTAATTTTTTCACAATATATTGAAAGATAGTTTTGGATATATATTCAGGAAGGACATTAAAATGTAGAGCTAAAATGGGGTCAAAAGTGGCCACCTTTGTTCCAGAATAAGAAAAATTTCAACTTGAATGAGTAATCTGACATGTCTATGCTCAATTTGATAATTTGATAAGAACAAGAATCCTTATGTTCATAATATAGTTTCTAAAATGATATTTTTTTAAACGATAGAGATTAAGTGGGCTAAATGTGGTGTTTAAAAAATTAGTTCTTAATTGTCTCAAAAATATATCATAGTGTCACGTGTGTGCCCCCTATTTTTTGAGTTTTTTTAATTAAATTACAAATCCCTTAAGCAAAAAAGTTAGTTAACTTCACGTCTTAGATCCCACTAATTTTTTCTTATTTTTAAAATGTATATATAATTTATTACTAATTTTCAAAGTGGAGACATCCCGAAAATGAAACAAATGCATTTTCTCCCCACTAATTTTGCTAAAATACTCAAAAATCAATTTCTATTTGAATATGTGTAGAGTTTTACAATGTATTTTTATTTCAAATTTGTTAAGCAGATCAAAAATTACATAGAAAAAACAAGAGATATTTTTGGAAAAAATAAAGATACTACTAAATGTAATCAATGATAAAAACCTTAAACTATTAAATTTTTAATAATAAATACATTATCACAAACCTAATATGGAGATACACATTGTAGAATTTTTTTTCCAAATATTGTCTAAAAATGCGAGTGGATGGAGAGAAAAATTGATATTTTTATGTTATTTGTTTTTTTTTACAAAACAAGAATTCAAAGAGGGAATAAAATGCCCATTTCTTATCCTTAGATATCCAGGCCTTAGGATGTATAATTTCCAAGTGAAGGAAAATAAAACAACTTGAATGCATTATAATCTCTATGAAAAAAGCATAATGTGTGAATGATTTGTCTTTGCTGAGATTTTACATTATTTCAATTAGTAGAAACATGGTTGTATTATAATGTAAGTGTGTTTTATTCTATATGAAAAATAATAATTTTTAAATGTTTGGTCTCAGCTAAGATTAATATTTTCTTGCATTGTAAAAATGTAAGTTATAATGCAAGTTCTTAATGGCTTGGAATTACAAATCCATAACGTGCTCACGTTATTACATGACCTAGTTATAATATGTTCATACTATAATGTCTCTGAGATACAAAATATTGACATTATGTGTAATATCCCTCTCAAACACCTTTTTGGATTGTTTTTTGACCCTCATTTCCATACACATAGGCTATTTTAAATTATCTTTTCAAGGTCACTAGCATAATTATGAAAAATCACATATAAATTTAAATCCTAAGTTTTCTCTATTAAAATAATTGATTTATTTTACTATTTAATCTATCTCACTTGTCTCCTATTTGTATGATCTAGATTATACCATTAAATCAATGTAATTTGCTATAATTTATTAGCGTTAAAGTACAAACTACCTACTTATGTAATTTAGATGCACATTACTATAATTGTATGTTAAAACCAATTTTACACCTACATTATCATGAATCTACACTCTTCAAGCACCCAAAATACTCATATTTTACTCACCCTAAAGCTTTACTTTACGAAACCAATATTTTATTTCGTTATTACAAGGATTGATATCACTTCTTATTCTACTTTTTTTAATTTTTCCAATCTATCTAGCCTTATCTCTTTGGATGTATAACTTTGGCTGCATATTTTTCATTTCACATGTTACATTTTTTTATGCCTTAAAAATAAAATAGATTGAACACTCCAACCTAATATATTTCTTGAATAAATTAAAATTAGAACGATTTCATAAAAATTCTGTCTTTTCCTCCTAGAGTGTGCATAAAAAATATAAAGATGGTTCATATTGGTGAAAATCAATCTCATTCTACAATCAATCCAACCTATTTTGAAACCCCTATGGATGATTTTTTTAAATAGAATCCACATATTATTATTTAATGTCAATCTACAATAAGAGAAAGGATATGTTTTCAAAGGCTTGTCTATTATTTAGGAATTAGATGTTTATCTATTTTCCATCAAGATATTTTCTATTTCTTCCTTGGCCAAATATCCCAACTAGATTCATTTTTTTGAGACCATTGTAACCTATGATTTATGTTGATAATATGATTCATTCATAATTTTTTCTAAAAGTCATCCACTACACAATTTCCTAACTGTTACATGTATCCTAGATCACTTCAGAATCTACACCAAGGTCGCAATACAAAGAGGAGTATCACATAATTAAATTCTTATTCAAAATTTCAAGACAAAATTTTAAAATTTCATGAGTATACGTGAATTAAATTATTTTTTAAAATTTATTTTTTACTAATAAAGAATAACACACAAAGGTAGAATCAAAAGGAAGGTGAGCATAAAAAGTCACCCCCTACTACTTATAAGTTATAACATGGAGGATTATAGTTATAAGCACAAATTTTTTTATTCATAAATTCATTGAGTTTGTTTTAACCAAATTCAAGCCCAAGAGAGTACCGGTTTCAAATTTGAGTTTTTAAAAGTTCACAAAACTTGAAATTTTGAGGACATAGTACATACAAGACTGCATAACTGATTCTTGTTCGACATATGGTACTAGATAGAGAAGATTCATGCAAATCTCAAGGAAGGATACAATGGAGATGATGAATACAAGATAGAACACCCAGAAGAGCATTTGTGTCACAATACACGAGCATATCGAGCCCACCTATTTATCTACAACTCAGAAAATAAGAGAACATCAGGTTATAGCGATTCACAGAAATTCATACATAGTCCTCGCCACAAGAAGCTAAAGGAAACTTTGTAATTCAAAAAAATAATTAATCAGAAGAAGAACTATCAATATCAATATCAAAAGACGATTGTGTTTCGAGTTTTCCTTTGTAAACACAATGAAATAAGGATGAATGTTGGCATAATTTAGTATTTACCTTTATCTACTGACCTTACACATACCTGTCATCCCTTGTTATTCACATATTATGGAGCATGTACATATTAAATTGTAAAATCATTTTATTAATCATCCAATGTATTTCAATATTCATTATTTACTGGAACAACTTTTTTGTGTTAGAAAAACTTAGATTATAAGATATGTCTTTAACCAGTTGCAATATTATACATTTATGTACAAATATTCACACATCCATATTCACCTTAGATAATATTAAATATCCATTTTATGTGCTAAGGTATTATCCAATCCAGAGTATCCAAATTTGATACCATTGATCTTATGAGAATACATAATTGTTTGCCTTTTCAAAATAGTATTTCAAAAAAAAAAAAAAACATCTAACAAGGGTTTCATATCAATAATTTTATGAATTTTTCATGATTTGCATGTTTCCCTTTAGTCTTATTCATGTACGTACAACTCTATGATGAATTTTTAAAAAATAACTTCCACTCTCATTTATATCAATAAAATATTCTTCCTACTCAATCCATTAGCAGCCTATTAGGTTGTCCACTCTTTTGCTTCAACACAAATATTTTTTCTTCAAGGTACTCTACCCACTTCATATTTATTTTATTTAAATTCCCCTCATTATTTAGTAAATATAATTTATGATAATTAATAAACAATCCAAACTCTATTGGCAATAAGTAGTGCCTCCACTTCCCAAATTATTGTAAAATTATATAGAACTCTTGATCATATACACTATGCTTCTTCTTTAAATCATCCAATTCGTTAGTTAAACAATACAATGGATTTAATTTTCATATTAATACTTCACCAATAGATATACTCTAATGCCCACAAAATTCCCACACAAAACCCAAGACAACTCAAAAGTAAAACTAGAAAAAATATTGAATAATATTTTTAAAAACCAGTTGCAATGTTTAGTTCATTAATCAGTTAATAATATATTGTTATCAATTAACAAATAATTTATATCTACTGCTTTTTTGCAGTATTTTTGTTGTTTTGTCTCGTTTGGGTAGCTGTTTTTGGGCTACTTTGAGCTTCATTGTAACATTTGGATTCTAATCCTTTTCTCTCTGGTTCACATTCCTATTCTAGCTCCTAGGCCATCTTTTGTACTGAAGGGTATAGTCCCTTTCAAAAAATTATTTGCCAATAATATAAAAAAACAAATAATTTATATCATTTAATCCCCCATTTAGGTTTAAAATTTCGTTCTTATAAATTTTTAATTAGTTTAATAACGTGTTTCAAATATCATTTAATAGTTTACTATACTAGGGCCAAGTCTAATTTTCCTTTCCATTTAAAAAAATACTATTAAATTTAATCCCTACTTATAAATTTTGTTTAATTACTAAGGAGTGAAATTTTTTTAATTAACAAAAGGTCATGGCCCTTTTATTTTTTTAAGAGTTACTAATTAAACTTTATGGATAACAAAATAAAGATAACTTCTACACCACTTAAGTGGCCCCATTCAAAAATTGACCTATGCATTTCAATTTCAAAAAAAATCACCTAACACTCACCTAACTTTTGTAGGGATTAATTTGGGCCATTGGATGGATGGAATCTGAGCCTTTGGATCTTAGGGATTCAAACTAACCCTAATCTTCTTTTTGGAAATATTTTCTTCTCTAATTTGACTTATTTCATCATTTTTGTTTTGCAAGTTTATGGAGGGAGAAAGAGAAGAAAATCATGGAAGAAGATGGAGCTTAGGGTTGATGCTTCCATTTTATTTTCTTTTTTTAATACTATTTCCATTTTACCTTACTAAAATTTGATTGGAATTTCTAATTATTGAAAATCTATTCATTTGTAGATCAATTTTTCTTGTATGTACCCTATTTGGACGAATGGGCATTTGCCCCTTCTAATAATTTGGTTACTAAGTAATGAATACACTCATTTATGAGTATATATACATATGTATGTATATATATATACACAATTTATTGAAATATAAAACCTGAAATTTTATTTAATTAAAAAATGATAAACAAATCCCCCCCCACACACACACGTGTGTGTGTGTGTGTGTGTGTGTTTAAGATCCACAGATTAAATTTATATGGACTGCATTTAGCATTGGTTCAACTGACTGTGTTTTAATACAATGGCGAGTTATATTAACAATGATTATAGTGTTTGGGGGGAGGGTCACTGACCACACCCCCCCTTTTATTTAAAAACAAACAAAACATTGGTAGTGTGGTGTTAACCCAATGTGGCCCCCATTCAAAAATATTTTTTTTATATATATTTTCTTATTATTAATAAGTTTGGTTTTATTAATAAATATTTTAATAAATATTTTAATTATATATATATATATATATATATATATATATATATATATATATATTAATAGATTTATTATTATTAATATTTTAATTACACTACTATTATTAAATTACAATAATATTAGTCTATTAATGATATTTAAATATTCAAACTAATTTACATTCATTTTTTAAAATTTTGATATACAAATAACACAAGGATAAGTTTAATATATACACGGGTTTGTAAGGAATTTTTTTTATAGAATTAATCTTAATCGTAGTCACAACTAGGGATAATTAGAAGAAATAAATTTGTTCATTTATGTTATTATTATTAGAATCTATTTTTTTATCTAAGACTAAAGTTGATAGAATAATATGGTTTATTATGCCATCCAGTAAATTTTCAATATGAAGATTTGTTTACTCATCTAAACAAAATAGCTAACACACTATTTACTTTCCTTCAACAAGTCTAGAAATAGATATATAGTTTAAATACTTCAATATATTTTTCATTTTAAAAATAAGAGCAAGTAATCCTTTTTCTTCTTTCAAGATTTAAATAACAACCATTTCTCCTAGAAATGCATTTTAACAAGATTCTCATTTCTCCTAAAATAAGACATATCACCTTTTGGAAATAATGAAACAACTTGAATTAAAGGGGAAGCGTTTCCATTTCAAACAATATCAAGTTTTCTTATTTCACCTAACCATCTAAAATTTGGTAGTTTCCTTTTTACAAAACTAACACATTTTAAAAAGAAATATTCTAATTCAAACACTGTTAGAAGAGATTACAAATTATAGGGATTTCCAAGTAATAATACAACTTATTTCAAGCATACAAGTTTACAATCTTCCACTCAAAGTGGAAATAATAAAATGAACAAATCACAACATAAAGACTTCCAACTAGGCCGAAATACAAGTCTCCTTTTGCATGTCTTCCCCCAAATATAGCTTCAAACTTGCACTCTTCAATAATTTAAGAACTTAGATCACAATATAAGGAAAAAGTGGTATAGGTGATGCTCTCTGCCCAACCTATAATCCAATAAGGGGAGAATCCATTCATTTATTGGCCCCTAATTCCCAACCAAAGAACAATGAGGGATATTTTGCAACAGTTGACAACTTCTTACAAGAGAGGCTCCGAGAACAAAATACAATCCACAAAGAAAAACACAACAACCATACCAACAATTCATTCACCAAACAAAAACTTACCAAAAAACACAAAGGATTGACTACAACAATCCAACAAGGAGCAATGGAATATGGGAACCACCTCCTTGTGTCTCCCAAGTGAAGTGGGAGTTGTTATCTCAATTCACTCGCCAGCAAAATTGATCAAACACGACCCTGCATAGGAAGAAATCTAAAGGTCAGCTCCATCTTGTGAGCCCACGCTTTGAATCCAAAAAATAGATTACAGATGGGCTCTAAAAATGGAGAAGCAGGGTCTACGAAGGAGTAAATAGTGTCAAAGAAACTAGAGAGTCTTAGGAAAGAAACGGGGAAAGGCACAAAGTCTTTGAGCTTCACAAATGATTCAGAGTGAGCTCAAATTGGCTAAGTATAGAGAGTCAGTGGAAGCTACCAAGTGTCTCATTCACGCATCTTCAAAATTTAAATTTGGAGTAGAGAATCAAACAAGCACAAAGCCTCCATGTTTCTAGATCCCAAAGGTTGTACCAGCTGTTTGAAAATTCTTCGACTCGATGGAAGGTGTCAAGTGTCGATTTGGCACTCCTTCAAAGGTAAAATATTAAGAAGGTTTCCAAATGAGCGCAGGTATTGCACGTGTCCAACGTCTAAAAAAGGGACATAATTGGGGGGTTGAATAGTCAAAATAGAGCCAAGCAAGCGGAAAGAGCCACATGTCAGCCTGATGCTACTTCAAAAGTCAAATTCGGAGTGGTTTTTCAAACTTGTGTCAGGTCACACTTATGGCCCTGCTAAGAAAAAAAGACTTAGCCAAAATCATAAGGAACAGAGAAAGTCGTGGAAGGTGCCACATGACTTTTTGGCACACCTCAAAGGGTAAATCTAGAAGCAGTCCCAAAACTAGCACCAACTCACCATGTGGCCATGTTGAAAAGTCAAGGTGGGAAGGCAGGTCGTCAGAGGAAATTTGAATTTTTTTGCCCCGAGAAGGTGTAAAGTGAAAAACTGAGCCGCACCTCCATTGGTGCCTAAGGAGCCATGTGCCAATCCTCAATTACAAGCAAGAAGGTGGGACTGGGGAGGAATTTTTTCCCAAATGGAAAATGTGGACCGGCGGGCCTGAAGATGGTTTTTGGAAAAATGAATTACAAGGCTACGGGGAAATTTTTGCATTTTGTAGTTTTTTTGCCAAAAGGCACAAAGTGAGTTTCAGGCCTACAGACCTGTTTTGCTAACTGGTTTTCACCATCTTCGTACGGACCTAACTCAAACATTCAAATGGACATAGCTTTTGATCTAGTCCCTGAAATTCAACAAATTTAGTACCATTGGAAAGGTCTCGACCTTGTCTTCACCATGGGAGCTTGAAACTTTAATTTTGACAAGGTTATATGGGTGAAAATGGGAAAATGTCTCTCAAGACATTAATGAAAAATTTGATTCCTTCAACTACCATATCTGATTTGATTCAATCCACCATTCTTCCTTCTTCAACATGCCGAACAAACATAGCGTGGTAGGAATTGATGGTCGGTGGTTGGACTTTAAGAGAAGAGTCGAGCTTTTCCTCTCTCTTTCTAGTTTTCATCGTCTATTTATAGTAACACTTCTCATTTTAGAAGGGAGAGACATTATGGGTGTGCGGAAAGTCTGTCAAAGTTGTGTCCCGACTCCATTTGAGTTGTAAGCCTTCTCCTATACCTGGAGAGTGTATTTATGCCTCCGAGCACCGCATGTAATAGTCTGTGCACCTTATAGAGCAATAAAATCATTTTTTGTGGCATATTTCAACCCTTGGAATTGTTTTGTTGTTTCTTTGTACCTCTTTATCTTGTGTTTTCTTCCTGTGCTTTTTTTTCACGTTTGTAGCTGTAAGATGTCATGTTTCTTGGATTTTTGATGGCAGATTTGGATCTAGGTCTGTGTCACTTCTATTTGACCTCCCTCAGTCCCCTTTTCCCTATTTTCATTATCCCTCAGCAGAGTATCTCGCCATTTAATTTTCTGGTGTATCACCACTTAGTGTAGGCTCTTTCCCCCCCTCTCTCTACCCCCTTAGAACAGTTAGGTTAAGATATATTAGATATTTCCTACAGTGGATTAGCTTATGGTAGGTAGATTAGGAAGCAAGAACCGAATTTCTCCAGAGGTCCATATCAAGTTTTAAAAGTCCCACAACTTGAGAGATGGTCCCATGTTGTGCAATCACACCGAATGCCTCCACTCACAATCAGGCCATTTAGGGGTGTTGTGATTCTACACTAATAGTTTTGGCACGCCCAGTGGGACACTAAGGTTATATTCTCTCATCTTTCCAAGTTGTCTCATTACAACAACAAATCGTAAGCCACCATGTGACCACACTAATAGTTTTTGGCACACCCAGTGGGATAAGAGGTCTTCACTTTATTTCATCAAGTTGATGTGTTCTTAGTGAGATTCATCCTTTAGAGGCACATTCAAAGCACATTTGGTGACTCCATCTGGTCAATAACCTCTCCTCTGAGTTCCAAACCTTTTCCATCCATTTCCACTCATTTTCATCCATTTTATTATTCCATCTCTTTCATTTTTTCCCATTCCATGAAGTTGTGCAATCATGACTTCATTTCCTTCTTGGAACTCACACTTACAGCAACAACAATGCAATCCAACTCCAATGCATTTCCCAACTCCTCCAGATCCATATTATGATGAAATCCAAGACCATTATGCTTACCCATATAAGCAGGGTCAAAGTCAATTTGGCCATGGAGCTTATCAAGAACAAGAGGACACATACAATGGTGATAACTATATAGAGAATTCAGGTTTGCTAGAGAATATCCAAGGAATGGAGGCTAATATAGTGTAGTCTAGGGGTAAAACATAAATGAAAGCATTTAGGATTGGTTTCAGGGCACCTTGTCCATGGGGAGGCATTTTTCCAAGACATTACAACCCTCAAGAGAAGCTTGATTTCATGGTTGAAATGATGCCTCAACTTGCACATTGGATTGAGGATATTGAGGATTATGAGTTAGACATAAGGCAACCTTGTCAATGGGTAATCTCACCAACTCCCTTCCCTTCATTTTTTCTTTCTCAAACTTTATCATTTCAGCATGATCAAGAGTCAAGCCCCTTAGTTGCTACCCAAAGTGTTGATTTATCTCCTCCATCTCCTGATCTTCCATCCCATCTTAGTTCTTCTGCCATTTTCCCTTCCAAGCAGTCATTCCCTCCAAATAAATAAGAATTTCCACCTCCCTCCCCACCATAAACAATTGCAAATCTTGTTGAACCCCAACCTATCACTCCTCTTGATTTCCCAAATCCATGTCGAGAAGAGACTCAAGAATCCATTCAAGGAGAACAACAAGAAGAGGAACCCAACAAGTAAGAAATGATAGAAGATCTGAAGCGTTTGTCTTCCAAGTTTGGGTTTAAAAATATCCCCTTGATGGTTAAGCCAACATAGGAGGTCAAGGTTGAAGATCCAGTGGTGGTTGAGGCTAAGTTTGTAGCAAAGAAGGAACAAAAACAACAACAAGAAGATCAGCAGTGTGTTTGTTCTAAATGCAGTGTCCCTAACGACAAACAACAACAAGAAGATCAGCAGTGTGTTTGTTCTAAATGCAGTGTCCCTAACGACATTCTTTCTAAAGAGAATGTTGATCTGATCCAAGATACACAACCAGTTAAAGATGAGGAATAATCAGCTCCGAGTCCCATTGAAGAGGAGAAGTCAGGAGAGATCAAATAAGAGTTGAAGCCACTCAATGAAGAAATCATCATTGGATATTGTTTGCTTTCATTTTAAGGGCCTGATTTGATTGATGAACCCATGATGGAGGAAGACCATACATTTTCAGAGGCTCCAAGTGTGGATCAGGCCACAGAAGAACCTTCAGTTCTTCCTCCTACTTTTTCCCCTTCAAGCTCCAATGTTGAAGAAGACTTTGAGCTTTCAAACTTCATGTTTGAAGAGGAGGGGAACCATGATGAGAAAGTTTCTGATCAGGAGGACACCATGAAGGAGGTTGAGCACATATAGCAGGATAACAATGAGGAATATTATCTTTCTGACTTGGAGGATTTCTTTTATAGAGAGGAGCCCATAGAGATCATATCATTTACTCCTCCATCATCCATATTCCAAGCACAGGAGCCTATTACCATGGAGGAGGACATTCAAGGACAACAGTATGCACTTCATGACAACTCTTTGGAACCAAGATTGGAAGACATGAGTCTTCCATTTCCTTCACAGGAGAAGGAATAGAAGAGGAAGGAAGATTTCATCATCCCTCTCTCACCATCCACTCAGGAAGGTCACCAATAAGACTCCATTATTGGAGTTAATATTCAAAACCATGGGTAGATTCAAAGGATCAAACCTTGCCTAATCAAATACTTGTCTTCATTGGAGCCAAGGGAGTAGCCACAACCAGTCATGCCCACTTTAGCGCATGAGCATGAGTATCAAAGTACGAAGGGTCACCATCAACGCCTCCAAGAGTCTAATGCAAATCAGCTTGGGGAGGTATTTTTGGTTGATGTTGATACCTTGATGATTTGGTTGGAGGAACGGCTTATAGTCAATTCTTCACACATCCAAGCAACTATCTGCAGTGACAAACCATTGACATGGCTGCCCCTTTTGAGGAAGGGAGGTTATTTCTCCCTTCCTATAGTAGGATTTGTTTAAGATTTTCTTTCTCTCTGGTTAGTATAGGAGTAGGAGTAGATTTTATTTTTAGTAGAAGAAGTTATTGTGCACACTATGCATGTCTCATTTGAGGTATGTATGATTTTTGTCTTTGTATGTATGTAAATTTTTCGTATTTCTCCGGAGGTACAGAGGCCAGACCTTCAGTATTCACAATAGAGATACCCATAGTTTCCTATAAAAGTTTATATTTAAAAAAAACACAAATGCAGAGCAACTAAATTGGATTCAAGAAATTCCATTTCTAGAACAAGTTCAGGGTCGCTAAGCAAGCAGTCGGGCTCGCAGTGGCTCAAGAATAAGATGTTTCAAAGTAAAAAGGATCAGTATCAGGATATCATTCTTGAATCCATGCCCAATGGATTCTTTAAGGTTACTAGTACCTTCATCTAGCAGGAAGATGTCCCTATGAGTCACCAATTTTTATCTCAATTTCACCCCTAGAAAAATTGATCAAACACGACCTTGCATAGGAAGAAATCTAAAGGTCAGCTCCATCTTGTGAGAACACGCTTCAAATCCAACAAAAAGGTTGTAGATGGGCTCTAAAATTGAATAGCATGGTCTGCGAAGGACCAAACAGTGTCAAAGAAACAAGAGAGTCTCAAGAAATAAATGGGGAAAGGCTCAAAGTCTTCGAGCTTCACAAATAATTCAGAGTGAGCCCAAATTGGCTAAGTATAGAGAGTCAGTGGAAGTTGCCAAGTTTCTCATCGACGCATCTTCAAAAGTAAAATTTTGAATGGAGACTCAAACAAGCATAAAGCCTCCATGTGTCTAGAGCCCCAAAGGTCACACCTATCATTGAAAAGTATTCGACTCAGTGGAAGGTGCCAAGTGTCGATTCGGCGCTCCTTCAAAGGTAAAATCCTGAGCGGGTTTCCAAATGAGTGCGGGTCTACCACGTGTCCAAGGTCCAAAAAAGGGATAGATTCTCAGGGTTGAATAGTCAAAACATAGGTAGGCCAGTGGAAAAATCCATGTGTCATCTCGACGCTACTTCAAAAGTAAAATTTGGAGTGGGTTTTCAAACTTGTGTCAGGTCTCCACGTGTCTAGGGTCAGACTTATGGACCCGCCAAGAAAAAATACTTAGCCAAAATAATAAGGAAAAAAGAAAGGCATGGAAGGCACCACATTTCTTTTTGGTGCACCTCAAAGGGTAACTCTAGAAGCAGTCCCCAAACTAATGCTAGCTCGCCACATGGCCATGTTCAAAAGTCAAGGCAGGAAGGTCGGTCATTAGAGGAAATTTGAATTTTTTTCCCCGAGAAATCTTAAATTGAAAAAATGAGCCACACCTCCATTGGTGTCCAAGGAGTCACGTGTCAAGCCTCAATTACAAGTAGGAAGGTGGGCTTGGGGATGACTTTTTTCCCAAATAAAAAATGCGGACCGATGGGCCCGAAGATGGTTTTTGGCAAAAAGAATTGTGGGTTAGTGGGGAAACTTTTGCATTTTGTATTTTTTGTACAAAAAGGCACAAAGTAAGTTTCAGGCCCGCAGACCCATTCTACTAACTAGTTTTCACCATGTTCCTACAGACCCGACTCAAACATTCAAATGGACATATATTTCGATCCAGTGCCTAAAATTCAACAAATTTGGCACCATTGGAAAGGTCTCGACCTCGTCTACGCCATGGGAGCCTGAAACTTTAATTGTGACAAGTTTAGGTGGGTGAAAATGAGAAAACATCTCTCAGGCCATTAATATAGAATCTGATTGCTTCAACTACTAGATCTGATTTAATTCAATTTTTTTTCTTCCCTCTTCAACACACCAAACAGACATAGAGCGATAGACTTGAAAGATTATGGGTGGATTCTAGATGGGCATTAATGGTCAGTGGTCGGACTTTAAGAGCATAGTCAAGCTTTTCCTCTCTCTTTCTGGTTTTCATCGTCTATATATTGTAAAACTTCTCATTTGAGAAGGGAGAGGCATTCTAGGTGTGGGGAAACTCTGTCAAATTCATTTCCCAACTCCATTTGAGTTTTAAGCCTTATCCTACACCTAGAGAGTGTGTTTGGTTCCTATGAGCACCGCATGTAATAGTTTGTGCACCTTATAGAGCAATAAAATCATGTTTTGTTGCATCTTTCAACCCTTGGCATCATTTT
Organism: Taxus chinensis; assembly: GCA_019776745.2. Taxonomy (NCBI): domain Eukaryota; kingdom Viridiplantae; phylum Streptophyta; class Pinopsida; order Cupressales; family Taxaceae; genus Taxus; species Taxus chinensis. Next base: position 483,723,884 of record CM034156.1, read on the forward strand.
GTTGTTTCTCTACGCCTCTCTATCTTGTGTTTTCTCCTTGTGCATGTATTTCACATTTTCAGCTGTAAGATGTCGTTTTTCTTGGAGTTTCAATGGAAGATTTGGATCTGGTTCTGTTTCACTTCTGTTTGACCTCCCTCAGTCCCCTTTTCCCTATTTTCATTCTCCCTCCGCAGAGTATCTTGCCACTTTCTTTTCTGGTGTATCACCACTTAATGTATGCTCTTTTCCTCTCTCTCTCTCTCTCTCTGTCTCTCTTTGTCCCCTTGGAACAGTCAGATTAGGATAGAGTAGATTCTACCTACACTAGAGTAGCTTGTGGCAGGTAGATTAGGAAGCAAGAACTAGATTTCTCCAGAGGTCTATCTAAAGTTTTGCAAGTCCCACAGCTTGAGATATGGTCCCATGTTGTGCAATCACACCAAATGCCTCCTCTCACAATCAAGCCATTTGGGGGTGTTGTGATTCTACACTAACATGAGTTTCACCCAAATCCTCCATGTTCACAATACAATTACAAAACATCCTTATCTCTCGCTTGGAAGTGTGCAAAAATAAGACCATGTTTTACTTTTCACTCCCCATAGGTGAAACTCTCAAAACTACTCCCTCAAAAATGCATGCCTCACATCTCCCTTTTCTCTACCCAATGGTCCCATAAATCCATCTCCCACACCCAACAACACAAAAACAACACATTCATAACACTCATGCAATACTTAACAAGCACAAAATTTTCACATCTATAAGCAAAATAAAAGAAAACAACAAAGGTGGAGATCTTACATCTCCATCAAGCTTTGACACATTCAATCCAAGCACACTCCTAAAGCTTTGACACCTTCAAGCCAAACACACTCCAAAAGTAACACCAACAAGCTCCCAAATCCAAAAGTGCAAGAGGAAAAAAATTAACAAGTAACCCAAATCCATCAAATTTCATCAATAAATAGAAATGGGATGTAAGGATGATGAGGTTGCTCCATGTAGGATGTGAGTTCACCATTCCTCCATTCTAACACATAAGTCAAACATCATGACTAAGATAATAAATGAACAATTAAGACTTATGACAAGCCCACATGATTCACAAAATTGCACACCAAGTCTGCGAAGGACAAATTTATGGTGGCAAGTAAGAAGGTGCAATTATTTTTACCCTTTTACCCTCCAAAAAGGATAAATAAGTCAATAACTAACTCCCCATATCATAGGTAGGGTTTTTGGGTAAATTTAAGAGGCATGGGACAAGCTTAGCTTGTCCTACAAGCCTCCAAAAATGATTCCCAAGTCAAAATCCGAATTTTGAAGTTGGGGAAGAGTACACCACAAAAAAACCAACACAATATAACATACATCTACAAGATTTCAAGAACCATCTACCCTCATAACTATCCAATTGTCACATCCTTATTTTAGTTAACAATTTAAGTAGGATTAGCTTCATTAAGACACCTTATTAACTAGTAATAAAGTAACTACAATTTCAAAACATTAAAGCATAACACAAAAATAAAAATAAACATAGAATTAAAAGAAGATACATTACCCCCGTGGCTACACATTTGAGGTCACCACCCATGGGAAACCTCCTAGCTAGGAATGCAATCACAAAAGAACACAACATTAAACAAATTGTTAAATTTTGGTATGTTGCACAACACCTAAAATATTTTCGTGGTTGGTCCCCTATCCTCTCTCGATGTATGTGATAAATGTCTTGTAACACAAAAAAATACCTTTCTTTCCTTACGGTCATATCAATAACATCGATATAAATATACATATAGAAATATATAATCATCATCCAAAATTAGCAATTTTATCATCTACTAGCATATAATTAATTCAATTTTTGCATTCATAAAAACATAATTCTACTAAAACCTTCCAACATAGGCTATGCATCTAGAATATGATATGTTAGTATAAAATCATAATACTACAAATCAACATATATAACTGTATATCATCGTCATTTACTACATCATAATAAAAATGTAAATCACATAATGTCAATAGTCCAAATATCCACATAGTCCATCATCTACTGATCAAAATAAAATAGTGTCGAAGAGGAGTGAGCGCTACATCCCCCTCCCCTTAGACTTGACTTGTTCTTGGAAGTGAGTGGAATAGATGATGAAACTAGGCTCACAATAAAGGATCATCCTCTTATGTTGTCTTAGTCTCATCATACGTATCCCACTCGACCCGTATCTTGTCAATTTCATAGCCTCAAAGGCCTAGGGTCTTGCGCTCTAGGATGCGCACGTGCTCCACAGATACCTGCCCCTACTCAAGAACCTACAATGTGGTCCAATCCAAAATGTGAGAGGGATCTAGTATGTATATCCTAAGTAGGGAAACATGAAATAGATTGTGGATGTGAGACAAGATGGGTGAAAATACAAGATGATAGGGAAAATAAATGATACGCTCCAAGATCTTGAAGGGACCCACAAACATAAGAACAAGCTTAGATCATTTTTTCGTAATGGATAGGGCTCTTATTAGGCTTGACACAAAGAAACAACTTCTTTCCCACCTCAAAAATAAGATCTTTCCTTTGATGATCTGTATATTTATTCTGTCTATCCTGACACTCTTGTAATCTCTATCGAATTGTCACAACCTATTACTCCATATCCTATAATAATTCCATCCTAAGGGAAAACCTTTCCTCTAATCTATCCCAACCTAGTGGTGTCTTTCACTCCCTGCCATACAATGCCTAAAATTGAGCCATGCAAATCAAACTATAAAAACTGTTGTTATAGGAAAACTCCACTAAATATAAGTACTCCTCCCACCTCGAATGATGGTCTGTGACATACATCTGCAACATATCCTCTAAAATATGGTTCACACACCTATCTAACCATCCTTCTCTAGGAGGTAAGTTATACTAAAGTTGATACTCATCCCGAGATCCTCCTTCAAGGTGGTCGAAAAGTGAGAGGTGTACAAGGGATCGTGGTAAAAAATGATCTTCCCCAAAATCTTGTGTAGTCTAACAATCTCATCTAGATATACCTATGCCACTACACTAGCTATATAGGTTGTCTTCACTAGAGGAAAATGAGCCAATTTCGTTAATTTATCCACCGTGACCAGAATGGCATCATGGTGGTATCTCAACATCAACAGCCCTACTATGATTTATATGGAAATTTTGTCCCATTTCCACTATGGTATGGGATAAGGATATAGAAAACCACCTGATTCTCGTCCTTCACTTTCTCACACTCTAAAAAATGAGACATAAACTAAGAAATATCTTTCCAAATTCCTCTCCAATGGTACAACTATCTCAAAGTGGCATGCATCTTATTCACCCCTAGATGGGCTAAATAGGGTGCATGGTGTGCCTTAACAAGGATATCTAGCCGTAATCCATAATCTTTAAGAACATAAATCTGACCTCTGTGATGATGAAGACAAAATCCATCAAACATGCACTCAAGGGGTCTCTAAGACTCGATCTCTACTCTGACGGAAAGGTAGAAGTTTTAATGTGGAAGATGCTACAAAATCTTGGTCCTCTAGTCTGTACCAAGTGTTGTAGTCATAACCAAATGTCTTCAACGATTCAAAGCATCAGTAACCACATTCTCCTTCCCCTTCACATGCTATATCTCCATGTCGTACTCACAAAGGAACTCCATCAAATGCCGCTAATGAGTGTTTATATTAGGATACATGAAGAGGTGAAAAAGACTCAAATGATAAGTCCTAAGAATGAACCTCTTTCCCAAGAGGAAATGTCTCCATTGAATAAAAACATGCACAATTGCTGCAAGCTCAAGATCATGAGTTAGATAGTTGAGCTCATGATGTTTTATTTTTCGAGACTCAAAGACTACCACTCAGCCCTCCTTCATCAATAAACCTCCTAATCTTTCCAAAAAAGCATATGTGTAAATGAAGAAATATCCCTATGGATATGGCAATGCAAGAATGGTTATTTTCATAAGGAATTACTTCAGTGTCTTGAAGGCCTGCTCACATCTATTCGACCAAGTCAAATTCTTCCCATTCTATTGAAAGGGAGGTGATGGGGTGTGTAACCTAAGAGAAGTCTTGAACAAACCTCCTGTAGTAACCTTCTAATCCCATGAAACTACGCACCTCGGTCACACTAGATGGTGTTGGCCAATCCATAATGGCTCTAATCTTGGAAGGATCGACTGCGATACATTCCCTAGAAATAAAGTTTCCCAAATAATGTACCTATGACCAGAAGAATGCACACTTCTCCACGTTCGCTTAAATTTTTTTCTTCCGAAGACATTCTAGAACCTGGAAAAGGTGTTTCTCATGCGTATGTGAGTAGATAAAAATTTCATCAAGGAACACAAGTACAAAGTGGTCTCAAAAATTCTTGAACACCCCATTCATCAAACTCATCAAAACTGTAAGGGAATTCATCAGACTGAATGGCACATCTATGAAATCATAATGGCCATATCTTGTATGGAAATCTATCGTGTGGACATCTTCCTCTGCAATCCTCATCTGATGGTATTTGTAGCTAATATATATCCTAGAAAACATTATGGCCCCTTCATCTGATAAAAAAAATCATCAATACAAGGAAGGGGTTAACAATTCTTGATCGTTACTTTGTTCAAATGTCTATTGTCCACACACAACCTCAAGGATTTGTACTTCTTCACAAAAATCACCAATGCACCCCAAGGGGATACACTAGGACAGATTAGGCATTTCTCGAGCAGTCCCTTTAGTTGTAAATTTAGCTCACATCACTCAGGGGTGGTCATCTTATATGGAGCGCATGATATAGGTTCCTCTCATGGAACCAAGTCAATGTGAAATTCTATCTCATGTGGGGGAGGCTTCCTTGATAACTCACTAGGAAAGCATCACAAAAATATTGCAAAATTGGTTGATTATCAAGTAAAGGTCCAATATCCCCATCCTCCGACCTATAAATAACTGTAATAGCATATAACTGACAACACTTTCACTCACACCACTTAAGATTCATAGTGGAAATAATGCAAATAGAGATGGATCTTCTAACTCAAGCTATCACTAACTCCACACCCAAATCATCTACACAAGATATAACCTTACTATAACAATCAACCATGGATTTGTGTGTAGATAACCAATCAATGCCCAAGATCACTCCGTAAAAATCCAAAGGAAGGAAACAAAGTTCCAAGGTAGTGGTAAAGGGTCCTCAGTCCACTACACACTCTATGTAGGATGATGAGGTTACTCCATGTAGGATGCTACTTCATCATTCCTCCATTCTGGCACATAAGTCAAACACCATGCCTAAGACAATAAATGAACATGTAAGGCTTATGAAAAGCCCACATTATGGAAAAATTTACACACCAAGTCTTCTAAGGACAAATTTATGGTGGCAAGTAAGGTGTAATTATTTTCACCCTTTTACCCTCCAAAAAGGATAAATAAGTTAAAAATTAACTCCCCATATCATAGGTAGGGTTTTTGTGTAAATTTAACAGGCATGGGACAAGCTTAGCTTGTCCCACAAGCCTCAAAAAAGGCCTCCTAAGTCAAAATCCGAATTTTGAAGTTGGGGAAGAGTACACCAAACAAAAACCAACACAATATGACCTACATCGACAAGATTTCAAGGATCATCTACCCTCATAACTATCCAATTATCACATCCTTATTTTAATCAAAAATTTAAGTAGGATTAGCTTCATTAAGACATATTATTAATTGCTAATAAAGTAACTAAAATTTCCAAAATTTAAAAAATGACACAAAATAAAAACACAAACAAAATTAAAAGAAGACACATTACCCCCATGGCTACACATGTGAGGTTACCCCCCATGGGAAAACTCCTAGCTAGGCATGCAAAAACAACACAACACAACATTACACAAGTTGTCAAATTTTGTCCACGTTGCGAAACACCCAACATCCTTCTGTGGTTGGTCCCCTATCCTCTTTCGATGTATGTGATAAATGTCATGCAACACAACAAATTACCTTTATGGCCTTACGGTCGTATCAACAACATCGATATAAATATATTTATAGAAATATATAATCATCATCCAAAATTAGAAATTTTACCATCGATCATCATATAATTAATTCAATTTTTACATCCATAAAATCATAATTCTACTAAAACCTTCCAACATAGGCTATGCATCTAGAATATGACATGTTAGTATAAAATCATAATACTATAAATCAACATATATAATTTTCTATCATCGTCATTGACTACATCATAATAAAAATGTAAATCACATAATGTCAATAGTCCAAATGTCTGTATAGTCCATCATCTACTAATCAAAATATGATAATCAAATGTCTAAATATCAATCCAATAGTAAAAAAATAAAAATGAAATAGTGTCAAAGAGGAGTAGGCGCTACATCCCCCTCCCATTAGACTCGACTTTCTCCTAGAAGTTACTGGAATAGAAGAGGAAACTAGGATAAGAATAAAGAAGCATCCTCCCATTTTGATGAAGTCTCATCATACCTATCCCAATGGACCCACATCTTGTCAATCTCACGTCATCGAAGGCCTAGGGTCTTACGCTCTAAGATGCATATGTGCTCCATAGACAACCACCTCTACTCATGCACCTGTAATGTGGTCCAATCAAAAATATGAGAGGGATCTAGTATGTATCCACTAAGTACAGAAACATGAAATACATTTTGGATGAGAGACAATATGGGTGGAAATACTAGACGATAGGAAAAATTACCGATACACTCCAATATCTCGAAGGGACCTGTAAACATATAGCAAGCTTAGAGCCTTTTCCATAATAGATAGAGATCTTATGAGGCTCGACACAAAGAAACACCTTCTTTCCCACCTTAAAACTAAGATCTATCCTCTTCTTAAATGCATATTTCTTCTGTCTATCCTGAGACTCCTATAATCTTTGTCGAATAATAACAACATTTTGCTCTATATACTATAATAATGCTAGCCCAAGGAAAACCTTTTCATCTAATTTGTCCCAACTCAGTGGTGTCTTTCACTCCCAGCCATATAGTGCCTAAAAATGACTCATCTAAATCAAACTCTGAAAGCTATTGTTGTAGGAAAACTCCACTAAATATAAGTACTCCTCCCACTTCCATTAATGGTCCATGAAATAGATCTGTAGCATATCCTCAAAAATCTAGTTCATCCACATGTCTACCCATCTTACTCTGGGTGGTAAGCTATACTTCAGTTGATACTCATCCTGAGAGCCTCCTTCATGGTGGTTCAAAAGCGAGAGGTGTACAAGGGATCGTGGTCGCAAATTATCTTCCATGGAATCCCATGTAGTCTAACTGTCTCATCTAGATATACTTGTGCCACTGCACTAGCTATATAGGTTATCTTCACCACAGAAAAATGAGCCACTTTCATTAATCTATCCACCGTGACCGTAATGGCGTCGTGGTGGTATATGTTATACCAAGTTCACCCCTCAAGGTGAATTGGATAAGTTACATGATTCTTCAGGCTCAAGTAGCTTGAAATGGTTTGAGGGCCAAAATTTGGATTTTTCGGGGTACCTCTTCTCTATTCTCTAACTCCCATGTCCAAGAAAATCCAAGGAGTGAGTAAAAATTTCAAAAATCTAAAAAAATGAGGTCGCAAGCCTATTTTAATACAAATCGGCTCTAAGAACTATGGATGGAACCAAGGTGAATTTTACTAATGTTCATAATACCAAATTCGGGGCTGATTTGTAATGGAATCAATCAAGTCAGATTTCTTTGGCCCAATCCACACACGAGACACTGGGACAGTTGTGACCCGAAAAGTCAAAAAAGTTGATCTCAAAGCAGTGTGGGTAATGTGGAGGTCAACAGTTCTCATGGCCTGGTCAGCCAAGGACAACCAGGACATCAAAAGTCAAAATCACTGCACCAAGAAGGAATCGACAAAAGTAGAGAAAGGAGGCTCATACGGTCTATGTACGCGTGGGACACGAGTTCACCAAAATCTTGATTTTATCAAAAAATCCATGGAATGAGGCTTGTGGGTGGATCAGATATTTTTGTCCACGACATTCAGGACAAAAGGACCTAAAATAGCCGAAATGTCCGCATGTAAAGGAAAACTCAATGCTTGACCCTCCTGAACTTCAAATGGCCATAACATTTGACCATGAGCTCTGATTTTCATGAAATTTGTGTTTCTAAAACAAGCATGATGTACTTTTGATGAGCGTAGATATATAAAACTAAAATAAATATATTCATCTCCAATAGAGTAAATGCTCAGTCCCATTAAATGACACAAATGCCTAGCACAACCAAAATAGATGCCCACACTCAGAAGGTCATAACCTTTGTATTTCTCAACAAAAAAACACAAACTTGGTACCATTGGAATCATGGTTCTGATACCAATGCACATATATAATTAAATATAAAATTTAGGGATTAATTGATGGATATTTTGAAGAAACGTGCCCAGTTTAGGAAAATGATTTCATTTGGTAGTTGGGATGCATTCAATTAAGCATGGGTTGACATTTCTCACTGCTGCAAGTTATGGTACAGTATGGGGGGCCTTTTGTTAGAAACATAACATCATTTAATTTCATTTAATACATCTTACAAGTGATCGAAGGACATATGTTGGGATTTTTATTTTCCCTCTCTCTCTCTCTCCTCTTAGATTTTTATAAATTGGAGTGTTGGGATCATTATAAAAAAAGTATCTTTGCGTAGAAAAAATATGTCAAAATTGTTTTGTGAATCCACTGTTATACATTCCCTTGTATTGGACTCCTTGCATGGTCATCCAGGCCCTTATTCTGTAATAGATTGGATTGTGCATATCACTGAAGTAAGAGATACAAGTTTATGGATTCTTCTTCCCCTGTTGTGTTTATTTGCATTCTTCTTGCCATTTCAAAATTATTAAAAATATATTGTGTCTACCTTATACTCTGTAGGGATTTATTCTCATTATACATGTATGGAATATTTTTGTGAATGCATTTGCTGGAATGTGGGGAACTGTTATCACCCCTTTTAGTATGCATTTTGCTTCTACTTTTCACACATTAGAAGACTATTCTCACACTCTCCTTTTATTGTTTTTCACCATTTTAGTGTAGGCTTTGTTTTCATGAACTCTCTCTCTCTGGTCCCTTGGAATGTTAGATTAGGATTAGATATATTTTTCTGCATTAGAGTAGATTGTTGCAGGTAGTTCAGGAGCAAGAACCAGCTTTCTCTAGAGGTATATCTCAAGTAGCAAGTCCCACAACTTGGATATCATACCCATGTTATCCAATCACATTGTGAGATCAAGCACACACACTTGTACAAACCATAGGTTACTTTGATTCAGTGATAATAGAATCTCGACATCGGCATCCCTACTATGAAGTATATGGAAATGGTGTCCCATTTCTTCTCTAGTATGGGATGAGGATATATAACACCACCTGGATGTTGATTCTTGGCCTTCACTTTATCACACTCTAAACAATTAGAAATAATCTAAGAAATATCTCTCCAAATTCCTCTCCAATGGTACAACTATCTAAAAGTGGCATGCATCTTCTTCAACCCTGGATGGGCTGAATAGGGTGCATAGTGTGCCTTAACAAGGATATCCTACCTCAATCATCCATCTATAGGAAAATAGATCCAACCTATGTTCCAAAGAAGACCATCTATCTCTAAATAAAATCCATCAAACGTACCCTCAAGGGGTCTCTGAGACTTGATCTCTACTTTTACTAAAAAGTAGAAGTTATCATGTGGACGCTGCTACAAAATCGAGGTCCTCTAGATTATACCAAGTGTTGTAGTCATAACCAAATGTCTTCAACAAATCAAAGCATCGGTAACCACATTCTCCTCCCCATTCACATGCTATATATCCATGTTGTACTCACAAAGGAACTCCATCAAATTCCACTGACAAGCATTTAGATTGGGCTACATGAAGAGGTGATGAAGACTCAAATGATCAATCCTAAGAATGAACCTCTTTCCCAAGAGAAAATGTCTCCATCGAATAAAAACATTCACAAATGCTCCAAGCTCAAGATCATGAGTCGGATAATTAAGCTCATAATCCTTCATTTTTTGAGACTCAAAGGCTATCACTCAGCTCTCCTTCATCAACACACCTCCTAATCCTACTAAAGAAGAATTTGTGTAAATGAAGAAATCTCCTTATGGATCTAGCACTACAAGAATGGTTGTTGTCGTAAGGAAATCCTTCAGTATCTTGAAGTCCTAGTCACATCTATTCGACCAAATCAAATTCTCTCCTTTCCACTGAAGGGAGGTGATGGGTTGTGGAACCCGAGAGAATTCCTGAACAAACCTTCTGTAGTAACCTTCTAGTCCTATGAAACTGCGCATCTCAGTCACACTAGTGGGTGATGGCCAATCCATAATGTCTCTTATCTTGGAAGGATCGACTGTGATACCTTACCTTGAAATAATGTGGCCCAAATATTGCACCTCTAACTAGAAGAATGCATACTTATCTTGGTTATCTTAAATTTACTGCTTATAAATACACTGCAGAACCTGGAAAAGGTGCTCCTCGTGCTCCTCACGCATACATGAGTAGATACAAATATCATCAAGGAACACGAGTACAAAGTTGTCTATAAAATTCTTAAACACCCCATTCATAAAACTCATGAACACTACAGGGCAATTCGTTAGACCGAATGACACAACTGTGAACTAAAAGTGGCCATATCTTGTATAGAAAGCTATCTTGTGGACATCTTCCTCTGAAATCCTTAGCTGATGATATCCGGACTTAAGATCTATCTTGGAATAAAATGTTCCCCCTTCGTATTATCAAACAAATCATTGATGGAAGGAAGGGGGTAACAATACTTGATCGTTACTTTGTTCAATTGTCTATAGTCCACACACAACCTCAAGAATTTTTCCTTCTTCAAAAAAATCATCAGTGTACCCCAAAGGGATACACTAGGATAGATTAGGACTTTCTCGAGAAGTCCCTTTAGCTACAAATTTAGCTTACATAGCTCAAGGGTGGTCATCTTAAATGGAGTGCGTGAGATAGGTTCCTCTCATGGAACCAAGTCAATGTGAAATTGTATCTCATGTGGGGGAGGCTTCCTTGACAACTCACTAGGAAAACCATCTAAAAACTCTTACAAAATGATGTGATCATCAAGTGAAGGTCCACTAGCCCCATCCTTTGACCTATAACTAACTGTAATAGCATACAACTAAAAACAATGTCACCCACACCACTTAAGATGCATAGTGGAAATAATGTGAATAGATATGGGTATACTAAATCAAATAATCACTAACTCCACACCCAAATCATCTGCACAAGATATAAACTTACTATAATAATCAACCATGGCTCTGTGTGTAGATAACCAATCCATGCGCAAGATCACTCTATAAGAATCCAAGAGGAAGGAGACGAAGATCCAAGGTAGTGGTAAAGGGTCCTAGGTCCACTACACACTCCTTGACCTAGGATTCTATTGAGATCTTGGCTCCAGAAGCCATCTCAACATCTTAACTAAGGCCCTGCCTAACTACCACCAAACTGCATCGCTCTACTAATGATGTCGAAATGTATGAATCTAATGAGCCTCATTAAAATAAGATAGGGGGTATAAATACCACCAATGTTACCTGTGCTGTCAATCACCGTGCCCTAGTGCTCTTCCTGAGTGGTTCTCGACCGACTGCATAAATATTGTGGATCCTGGCCATGTCACCAATTGTAGGCTCAAAAATAGGTGCCTCACCCTAACTAGTAGGGTTCTGAAGGGCACTCTCTCCATTTATGTCCATGCACACCACATCCATAGCACAGTACTTGGCCCTCTCCACTGAGTCAGATAGTCCTCTAGGTGGCCTCAGTAATCCATGTTGTACAACCTGATGATCCTGCCATGGATCTTTGTTGATGTTGTAGTGGCAGATGTACTCCTTCTGACTGTAATTGAGGTGGAGCCTATGTACCTTGTTGGCCCCCCTAGCTCAAGGCCCCATACTACGCCCTCTCTGAGTATCATGACACTAAGGAGGTTGAATGGGCAGTCAATTCTACTATTTTTGTTAGTGAGGAGGATGAGAAGGAGACCAAAAGGAAGAATGTATTGAAGTGTGTCCACCGTGATGAGGAGGAACTGATCCACTCGACCTATTATATTGTATCTGACTGTATATGGATCCTTAATCTATCACGAGCCTACTGATTCTTTCCCCTAGTTTCCCCTGTTATGCATGCCTTCTCCATGGCCTCTGATAGTGTCTCCAGAGAAATGAATGAGCACTACTGTCCCACCCAAGTCTAAGTTTAAGCCCTTGATGAACCGGTGAAACTCTAACATGCTCAACCTACATATAGTCCACATACTGAAGCATATCCAGAAACCAACCCTCATACTCTGTTACCAGTCATGGAGGCCTATCGCAGATCATGAAACTGATCGATCCTACTACTGAATGAATCTCCTGGATAGATATCTACTCCTGAAATGCTCCTTCGAAGATCTCTTAAGTAACTATCTATTGAATCCACATGGATCTTCTTCTCCTCAGTCCTCAACCGAACTCTAGCTTCTGTCTCTCAAAAGGTGGATGGCAACAATGAGCTATCGTGTTGCTAGAAAAAGGGAATAGCTTGAAGCATCTTCTCAAGCTAACCAACCATGCCTCGATATGAAATCCACCCATGTCTCCAGAAAATTGAGGTTGGTGTAACTTCAGTATCTCTTTAATGTGATATGTTACAGTCAATTGTTGTCCTCTAGGTCTATATACTTGATCCATTTTTACACCCCCCCTTTGCAAAATGGGCTCCTAGACCTATCAGTCTATGGGAATTTATAGATTCATCTATGGGAGCAGTCCCTACAAGGTTATCTCATGGTGAGATTTGCAAGCCGCGGTGAAGGTTTGGAGCAAGGGCATTTGCATTGAATGGTCCACTCAATGGAACCAACCATGCCTCTACATGAAATCCTCCTTTCGCCTCTAGAAAAATGACGTGGGTCAACCACTTCTTGTTGTCACGCGTCAATGTGCCCCTTCTTGTCGCGTGAATGTTGGCCTTTAGGTCTATGTTGTGTGAAAACACTTCCTCTTGACCTAGGGCGACAACATCTATCCTCTTTTCGTGTGTACAACACTTCCTCTTATTACATCAACTAGGACACTATCCATCTATAAAATCACGCAACAGTGGGAGTTCTCTACCCTATCCTCAGCATTGTGACATGAAGGTGTGTGAGCCTCCAATGTCATGCGATTTGCATTTCCTATCTTCTAGGTCACTCGACTAAAGATCTTCCTCATATAGTCGGCATTAACAACATGTTCTGTCTTGTCAGTATCTGACGACAACTAATTACTATAGCCTAATTGTGGGCATCGAAAGCATAGGTCCTCTTGTTGCTCGACAACACTTCCTCTGTTCTGCGCATCCTGTTAACCATAAGGTGAGAGTCCTAGTTCATTATGATCAATGCCTTCTTCCTGTCACATTTTCTAACCTCCCATACGCTGTCATGCTAATAAAATCATTCAATCTTGTCGCATGTTCTAAGTTGAGAGTTCCTCATCATCGACGACTCTTCCCTTCTTTTCGTTGCATCAGTTCTAAGTGGTTCCCGTTGGGTAACAAAAAAGAGTTTCAGACCCATGGCTCAGACATTAAGTGATGACGCATACAAGGTAGCTCACACAAAACCGAATTAATTAGGTACTGACACCCCTGTTCACCGTTACAAGAAAGTTACCATTGAATAATTATTTTTATAAAACCAGTTACAGCCTTTTGTTCATTCCTCAGTTAATATTATATCATTATTAATTAATAAATAATTTATATCATTTTAATCCCCTATTAAGGTTTAAATCTCCATTCCTACAATTTGAAAGAGAGATATTTTATTAATGTTGTTAAAGGAACTCATGTCAATACATTATTATACCAGGACCAAGTCTAATTGTGATCCTACAAGCCTCAAATTTATGCTATTAAATGTGAAGGACTCTTTCCTATGTGCTTATATTATTAAATGGATTGTGCATCTTTTTAAGGCAATAAAATTAGTGATTTTTAAGGGATTGGGAACTCTATACTTACCAAAAGATTTGCATTTATATTGCAAATTTCTAAACCTTCTAGGAAATAGGCTTTGCCAGGTACTATTGAAGAAACGATATTGTGTTCCTTTGCAGGGCTTAAATTTGTTGAAGCTCCAAAAGAAGAGAGGACCCCTTGATAGGTAGAGAATGTGTTTTGGCCACCCACTAGGAGAAAACCTAACTACCTTAGTGATTCCCTCCTCTGATCCAATTTCCCTCCATCTTTGTAGGAGAACTTATAGAATTTTCCTTCTTTTTGTTGTTCACCACCTTCTAACCATCACTTGCATTAGGATCCACATTCTCATCTAGGGTCGATAGGTAGCTGAATTTCTAAGAACCTCCTTGTTTTAAATTGGTATTTTGATTCATACTTGGAGACTTGGAGATCGGAGTCAGGAGGCATTAGCCTTCTTATCCCACCATATGGTTTGAAAACTAGCCAAATTGGGGGAAGGAGCATCCTCACACAAATTGATCCCTCCAATTCATCCTTAGTGACAAATTGAGATATTTTTTGTATCAATGTCCTCAAGTCCATAGACCAATAAGATTGTCTAGATTAAAATCCTTCCACCATGAAACCAGTCTTTAATATGTTTTTCGTAACCATTTGAAAATCGACCGACCAGACGTCCTAAAGTAAAGCAAAATTCTACATCTGAAAGGGAACCCTTCATAATCTAAATTTTGAGTTCCTATTGAGTCCTTGTCTAAATGAGTTCTATAGTGGCTAGAAAGTCAGCAGTTATGTCCATATCCACTAGTGATGCGGAATAAAAAGTGGGTGTGATCAAAGGAATTCAGTTCTGGGATCAATAGCTAAGGAATTTACCCAATGTGTCACCCATATCTCTAAGGTCAATCCTCACTCCAGAAGTGCAGAGGGGCATATAGTGGTAACTTAACATCCATGTACTATTCTGGTATTAAATGTTTTCATTAAAGGATTTAAAACTGAAGGGAACCACCGCTTCATGAGAAGGAGATGTGATTAGAAGTTCCAAAATTTTCCACCTAAAAAATGATCTCCTTATGAGAGGAGATATCATAAACTATAACAAAAATCCCAAGGGAAGAAGAATAAATATTAACTTTACCTTCAATGAGAGGGGGCGCATTTTTTCTAGAAATCTAAATTATGCAGAGCAGGGAGTTCTAGGGAAGCCATTACTGAACCCGCAAGTTTATTTGTTTATGTTTCGAAATATTCAAAGTGTGCCCGAGGTCACATCTTCTTTGAACCCAAATCTTAGGATTCTAAAAAGTGTAACGCCCATGGGTTTAGTAGGATTTCTACACACACTTTTGGCAAGACAACTCAGGAAGGATTAAACTAGAACCGGGCCACTAAATATTTGGTTTTTTTGTTAGCCCTACCGCCTCCTGCAACGTTTAGCTTATTCCTCACTGGTTAACAAACGATCGTTTTAACTAACAATCAACATGCATGCCTCCATTCAATTTCCTGGTTTGAGGGACATAGTGTCATTTAATAATTTATTATTTTAGGCTAAGTCTAAGGGCACCGTCTCATTGATTAGGAACATGGGAACCTTACCCACCATTAATTTCCTATAATAGCACCTCCACTAAGCCTATGATTCACTGAAGGAGTAATTTGAGTTTAATTTACTTGTCAAGGGTCATGGGATTTTATTACCCAAGACATCCAAAACTACTTGAAACCCAGGTTATAGCCATCACCATTTAACTTCATAACACCACTTAAGATGGCCCCATTTAACTAATTGTTCCACTTGTGGACTTTGGGTATGCACAAGTCCCATGAGCACCTGTCGCAACACTAACAGAACTAGAGCCTTTTGTAGGGATGCTATGGTTTGGGCCATAGAGAACAGGATTAAATCTATGGCCATTAGATCTAAGACGCATTTTTAAAAACTTAACCCTAAACATCTCATAAATGGAAATTATTTTAATTCTATTAAATTTGATCCTTATTTCTTCATGTTGTTTAATTAATGCAGGTTTGAGGACTTACTGGGATTAAGAGAAGGTCAGTCATGGATAGCAAGATGAAGTTAACTTCTACACCACTGGAGTGGCTCCCATTTCATTTTTTTGACCCATGCATTTCTATTCTAAAACAAATCTCTCCTAAGGGTTTATTTAGAAATTCATTTGTTGGAGATCAATTTGGGCCAATAAATGTAGATCAGATTTTTCTGGGCATTTACCGTATCTTAGGAATCCAAACTAGACCATTTTCATCCCTATTTAATATACTATGGTTATTCACTCAAGTGACTCAATACACTCATTTTCGTTTTGCAGGTATATAGGATAGGATATATAGAATGTAGTCATGGACAGATAGATGGATCTTAGGATGGATATATCCCATATATATATATATATATATATATATATGCTATATTCCATATATACCCTACTAGGTATTCGATATGGAATATATATAATTGTTGAAAATCGTAGGGTTGCATTGTTGTAGATCAATTTTACTTGACTGTTTACACTATTTTAAACAAACTGGACATGTTACCCAAAGAAAAAAATAGTGGCCGATTACGCATTGCAATGTTTAGTGTAATATGGTGGGGAGGGTCGCCCACCACATATCCCATATAACAATGGGGTGGGGGTGGGTTCGGCAACCCTCCCCCCCTTATTCAAATTAAACAACAAAGCAGTGGCCGATGTGGGCTTAACCACACACGCCCCCCACCCCCATTCAAAAATCTTATTTTTTACTATATATTTTCTTATTATAAATAAGTTTGGTAATATATATATATATATATAATATTAATATAATATACATATGTATGTACATGTATGTATGTATGTATGTATATGTATGTATGTATGTATATATTATTAATATTTTAATATCAATGTTATTATTAAATTGCAATAATATTAATCTATTAACGATATTAAAATATTTGAACTAATTTAAGTTCCTTTGTGTGTGTGTGTGTGGGTGTGTGTGATACACAAATAACACAAGGATAAGTTTAATTATATACAAGGGCTTGTAAGGATTTTTTTTGGTTTTATATAATTAATCTTAATCTTTGTCACAACTAGGGATAGATTAGATGAAATAAATTTGTTCATTTAGATTATTATTATTATAATATATATATATATATATATATATATATATATATATTATATAGATAATTTATAAATCTAAGACTAAAGTTGGTAGAATAATATGATTTCATATACCAACTTATACATTTTCAAAATGAATATTTGTTTACTCATCTAAACAAAATAGTTAACACACTACTTACTTTCCTTCAACAAGTCTATAAATACATCTACAATTTAAATACTTCAATATACTTTTCATTCAACAAAACAAGAGTAAGTAATCATTTTTCTTCTTTCAACAATTCAATAGCAATCATTACACATAGTAATGCATTTTAACCAAATTCTCATTTCTCCTAAAATGAGACATATCACATTTTGGAAATAATTAAAGAACTTCAAATAAAGGGGATGCATTTCCATTTCAAACCATATCAAGTTTTCCTACTTCACCTAACCACGTAAAATTTGGTAGTTTCCTTTTTAAAAAACTAACACATTTTAAAAAGAAAATTTCTAATTCAAACACTCTTAGAATGGATTACAAATTATAGGGATTTCCAAGTATGAATACAACTTTCTTTCAAGCATACAAGTTTACAATCTTCCACTCAAAGTGGTAATAATGAAATGAACAAATCACAACATAGCGATTTTCAACTAGGCCAAAATAAAAGTCTCCTTTTGGATGTCTTCTGCCAAATGTAGCTTCAAACTTACACTCTTCAATCTTTCAAGAACTTTTATCACCATACAAGGAAAAAGGGCTATAGGTGACTCTCTCCACCCAACCTATAATCCAATAAGGGGAGAATTCATCCCCTTATTGGCTCCCAAGCCCCAACTAAAAAACAATGAGGGATCTTGTGCAACATTTGAAAAATTCTTACAAGAGAGGCTCTCACAAGAAAATACAATCAACAAAAAAAAAACGCAACCATACCAACAATTCATTCAACAAACAACAACTTCCCAAAAAACAAAACGGCTTGACTACAACAAGCCAACAAGGAGCAATAGAATATGGGCACCACCTCATTTTGTCTCCCAATTGAACTGGTAGTATCACCCAAAGCCTCCATGTACACAATACAATAACAAAACATCCTTATCTCTCCCTTGCAAGTATGCAAAAATAATACCATGTTTTCCTTTTAATTCCCCATAGGTGAAAATACCAATCAAACTCCCTCTATAATCCATGCCTCACATCTCCCTTTTCCCTCCCCAATCGTCCCATAAATCCATCTCCCAAACCCAACTTAAGGTAACTACCTGTTAGGAAATAAGGGATAAAATATGTGGAATAATATTCCCTCACAGAATCGCAACAGTAGAAACTATTATGCAGAAAATATTACAGATATTAAATAAAAGTGCAGAATAAAATAACACAACACAAAGAGATAATATTTAACGTGGTTCACCCAATTTGGGCTATTTCCACCAAGAATCAGCCACCACTCTCTCAATACAATACCTAGATTTGTTTGGAGCTATGCTCAACAAACTGTACATGATTCACACCCGAATTCAAAACACATTTGTAATGTTACATAATACCTACAATATGCATAAAACCATATAAGTAGACAACTGTTTAAACCATTTTACAAAATAGTGGGTATCAAAACTATGGGCAGAAACCGTCCCATAAACCTATGGGTCAAAATCCTGCCCATTTGAGAAAAACACATTTCCCGGTATATCAGGCACGTTTTTAGGCCAAAAAAACGTAAGACATTTTAGCTGAAGACTTGTTTCATTCTCTACCAAGGAATTCCATTCAATAAAAATGTCAAATATATCATATTTGTTTCTAATACAATAAAGCCAAACTTTCCTTGTTGCATCATCAATAAAAGTAACAGAATAACTTGAACCCCTAAGAGATGATACCTGACTTGCCCCCCGCACATTAAAATGCACCAGCTCTAACTTACTCTCTTCTTTATAGGTCCAACCTTGAGAAACCTTACTCGCTTCTATTTCCCATATATGAAGTCCTCACAGAAATCCAAACCCATTTCTATATATCTGAGAAAATCCTTCTTTGTGATCTCCATGCCCTTATTGCTCATATGACCAAGCCTATAGTGCCACAATGTTGTATCTACTTCTGAAGCCACAAGATTACAAACATTAGTGCTATTAGTGGTTAAATACAAGGTTCCAACCTTCTTACCTCTTTCCACCACAAGAGCACCCTTGGTAACCTTCCAAGAGTCCGTTGTAAATATCACAGTACAACAAACACTTCCCAACTTCCGTGCTGATATCATATTTCATCTTAATGTAGGAAAATGTCTAACATCCTTCAATAGCCAAGTATTCCCATTCTACATCTTAACATGAATAGAACCTTTTCCAACTATGTTGTAAGGCTCATCATCACCAAGAAAAACATGCCTGAAATCTCCTTGAACATAATCAACAAAATAATGCCTATGTGGAGTAGCATGGAAAGAAGCTCCCGAATCTAAAACCCAAGATTCAATAATATTGTGCAAAGAAAGAATCAAAGCATCCTGACATACATTACCCATTTCCACATTTTCCACTTTGTTTTCTTCTTGTCCCGAAGTTCCCAACAGTCCTTCTTTACATGCCCATACTTTCCACAGTCCCAACATACTATCTTGCTTTTGGATTTTAACTTTTCCCGATCCTTTGATTTTCCACGACTTCCTCTATTTTTCTGTCTCCCTCTAGTTTTCACTATCAAAGCATTCCTTGAAGTAGAAGATTCTCCAGAGCTTTTTCTTTGCATTTCCTCCCTTAGAATCACCCCTACAAAACCCTCAAACTTCAACTTTGAATTAGCTGGAACCGAGTTACTTACTGCCATTACTAGGGTATTCCAACTCTCAGGTAAAGAGCACAGAACTAATAAATCCCTAACTTCTTCATGAAATTCTATTGTAACTAAAGCTAGCATATTTACAACCATATTAAAATCATTGAAATAATCTTCTACTGAACCATTCTCAGACATCTTCATATTAAACAACCTTTTCATTAAAAAATCTTATTATAGGTTGAGGGTTTTTTGTACAACTTCCCTAATGCATCCATCAGTTATTTTGTAGTCTTTTCCTTTGAAACATTAAATAATACCGAAGATGCAAGACACAACTGGATTATCCCAAGTACCTTCATATCCAACAAATCCCATTCCGCATCTTTCATGCTCGAGGGTTTGTTCACCTTCTTAGACAACAAAATATAAATATCCTTCTGATAAAGGTAATCTTCCATCTGCATCTTCCAAACACTAAAATTCTTCCTGTTGAATTTCATCATCTTTTATAGCTCCCACTAAAGATAAAACTTTCCATGCGATTTAACACTTGAGCAAACCAAACCAGGATCTCATACCAATTGTTAGGAAATAAGGGATAAAATATGTAGAAGAATCCCTCACAAAATCGTAACAGTAGAAACTAATATGCAAAAAATATTACAGATCTTAAATAAAAGTGCAGAATAAAATAACACAACACAAAGAGACAATATTTAACATGGTTCACCCAATTTGGGCTACGTCCACCAAGAATCACTTGCTCAAATTTTATTACAAGCCACCTCTCTCTCAAAAAATACCTAGATCTGTTTGGAGCTATGCTCAACAAACTCTACAGAATTCACACCCGAATTCAAAACACATTTGTAATGTTATATAATACCTACCATATGCATAAAACCATATAAGTAGACAACTACTTAAGCAGTTCTACAAAACCGTGGGTATCAAAACCATGAGCTAAAACCATCCCATTAACCTATGGGTCAAAATCCTACCCATATGAGAAAAACATGTTTCCCGGTATATCGAGCACATTCAAAGGCTAATTTTTTTTTCCTGGGGGCTGCACCCTCAAACCCTGGCGAGACAACTGTGGAAAGTGTACAGTGCTCTTAGTGTACATTCTTCAACACTTTCTCACATGAAAACAGGCTCCACAACCTAACACTACCCAACCACACAAAAACAACGCATTCACAACACTCATAAAATACTTATGAAGCACAAAATTTTCACATCTAAAAGCATGCAAAAAGAGAACAACAAAGGTGGAGAGCCTACCACTCCAACAAGTTTTCAAGAGTCTTCACTCCACAAATTTTGATGCCTTCAAGCCAACCACACTCCAAAATAAACTCCAATAACCTCCCAAATCCAAAAGTGTAAGAGGAAGAAACTAAACAAGTAACCCCAAATCAATTGAATTCCATCAATAAATAGAAATTGGATGTGAGAATGATGAGTTGGATCAATGTAGGATGCCACTTCATCATTCCTCCATTCAAACACACACGTCAAAGACCATGCCCAAGATAATAAATGAGCATGTAAGACTTATGACAAGCCCACATGACACACAAACTTGCACACAAAGTCTTCCAAGGATAAATTTAATGTGGCAAGTGAGAAGGTGCTATTACTTTCAGCCTTTTACACTCCAAAAAGGATAAATAAGTCAAAAAATAACTCCCCACACCATAGGCAGGGTTGTTGGGAAAATTTAAGAGGCATGGGACAAGCTCAGCTTGTCCCACAAACCACCAAAAAGGCATGCCAAGTCAAAATCCGAATTTTGAAGTTGAGGAAGAGTACACCTCACAAAAACCAACACAATCTAACCTATATCCACAAGATTTCAAGAACCATCTACCCTCATAACTATCCAATTGTCACATCCTTATTTTAGTTAACAATTTCAGTGTGATTAGCTTAATTAAGACACATTATTAATTACTAATAGAGTGACTACAATTTCCAATAATTAAAACATAACACAAACGAAAAACACACACAAAGTTAAAAGAAGATACATTACCCCCATGACCAAAAATGTGAGGTCACCCTCCCCATGGTAAACCTTCTAATTAGGCATGCAACAACAACACAACATAATATTACACAAGTTGTCAAATTTTTGCCACGTTGCAAAACACCCAACATCCTTTCATGGTTGGTAACCTATCCCCTCTTGGTATATGTGATAAATGCCCTCCAACACAAGAAAACGCCTTTCTGGCCTTACGGCCACATTACTAACATTGAGAAAAATATACATATAGAAATCAATAATCATCATCTAAAATTAGCAATTTTATCATCTATCATCATACAGTTAATTTTATGTTGGCATCCATAAAATCATAATTCTACTAAAAACATCCAACATAGGCTATGCATCTAGAAGATGACATCCTAATATAAAATTAGAATGCTACAAATCAACATATATAATTTTGTATCATCGACATCTAGTGCATCATGATAAAAATGTAAATCACATAATGTCAATAGTCCAAATATCTGCATATTCCATCATCTAATAATCAAAATATAATAATCAAATGTCTAAGTATCAATCGAACAATAAAAACATCAAAATAAAATAGTGTCAAAGAGGAGTGGGCACTACATATAGCACTAACATCAAAATTTTCTGAACATTACTTTCACAAACCCAAGTAATGCAATTATTGATTGTTTGTTTAGTTTATTGCTCAAAGTTTTAGAACTTATTTATGTTTCTATGCTCTAGAAATAACTCTTCCCATCCCATCACATTTCGTCTATGATAGAAATGCACATTCCTCTAAATTTCTTGTTGATTTTTTTTTAAAAAATATTTCCAACCCATGAAAACCATGTGCTTCAAAACAACTTATGGTAATGTCCATAATATTATTACACATACCTTATGTAGATACAATTTTATATCCATGCAAGATATCAATAATTCCAAATACAAAATATTTTCTAATACAAAACTATAGTTTATCAAATGGATCAATGAATTGTCTTATTACGACCATTGCTACAATTATCTTAAATGCATCAAATAATATTTTGTTTATCTCGCAGAATATCAATAAATCATCTAAGTACGAAATTTATTTTTTTTAAAATGGTTTTAGGAATTCATTCATAAACCTCGTGAAAATAATTTCTTCTTTTATTTATTCAAATGGAATTGTAAGAAAATCATACAGTCCTTCTCACATATTGAATGCAATATTCCAATCATATGTGCTCTTTAAATCAATATTGCTCAAGTATCTTAGTCCACTCAAACAATTCATGATGTTATCTATGTAAAACAATTGAAGAATATGTGCAATGGTTATTTTATTGACTATTCTAGAGTATATACATGACATGGTATTATCCACCATTCTTCAGTGCAAGAATTGTCATTACTATACACAAGCCTAGGATGTATTTTATAAGTCTTATATCTAATAAATCGTGTAATTTATTTTGCATCTCCAATTATTGTTGTGGTTTCATATTGTATGTTCGCTTATTAAAAAAACTAAATCTTGGGATAAAATCCGCATAATGATTTATGTTTCTCATTAAAAAAAATCATTTAGATAATTTAATTTATAATATTTCCTCAAACTCCGACATCATATTTCTAATTTCACATGAAAGTGTTTCTCTATTCACTAATGTACCTACAATATTCTCATACGTCAGGCTCGCTATTAGCGCAAAATACGAAGTACTATGCCTTACATCATTTAACAATTATTTTCCTAAACGACAACATCTATTGGGCCTTTTTCTAGTTCCTCATTCGTCTCTTTTATCGTGTTTAAACTATATTCATCTCCATCCATTGTCACCTTCTAGGTATTTTTCATGTCTATCATGTTGTTTATTTTGGAACTAAAATTTAGTAATTTTTAGTTTCACAGTTTCAAGTTTGACTATGCTCTTTTGTTAAGAAACATTCACACATTCAGAATTCAACCAATATATATCTCTTGTTCATTCGTGACTTCAGTATCTTTACATTTTAGTCCATCATTGATTGAAGAATTGTAATAAAATTAGAGAAGTAATCAACCTCTGTAATTTAGGCTAGAAAGTTTAATATTTCACTTTATATCCCTCATGTCAAGGACCATACAAAAAGTTATGATGTGGCTTTCGGTCTTGGCTGACCTATATGTATTCATTATTTTATCATTTCGGAAATAATATTAACTAGTAAATCAAAAGTTTCAAAGTATTGGTGCGGTGATGCATGATATGAGACAAGTGCCTTTACAAAGAAGAATATAAGAGTTGCATTTGTTACAATAGTTTGTTTTCCACCAAATTGTTAATTAAGACTTATATTCATAGTAACATAATATTTAGGAATATAACTGAATTTTCAAACAATATAATATTATTTATAATAAAAACAAAAAACTTAATTAAAAATTTGTACTCATTAATAAGTATTTTTTTAATTCAGACATTTTTTTTTACGTGTATAAACATATATAGTAATGGTGTGAAAGAAATTTAAAAAGATACACAATCATTTTATTAAAATATCCATTCACATAGAATCCCATATATTAGAATATTATATAATTAAGAAATATGCACTTTGTAATCATTCTTTTTATTTTACAACAATTATGGAATAGCAAACTCAGAAGTTTGAAATCTCTAATTATATTTATGTGTTTTAAACTCCACTGCTTGAATATATATTTGAGTGCATTTTGAACTCCAAAAATTTGAAATTTACATATTATAAGAAGAACAAAGACCTGCCCAATGAATCAAACTTTTTACCCATAAAAAAGGCTGGCATCGGTGTAGAAAATAATAAAGATTTACTGTTAACTATTATTAAGATGAAAGAAATTCGAAGACGAATTATGTATAGATCAGTATAAAATAGAACCAGAGAAGAACAAATAAGAAATCATGAAGATATGGGCATGCCATTTTATTAATGATGTTCAATGGGAGCTCCGGCTGCCGGTGCCGGTTTTGGTAGCGGATCCACTGATCCATAGTCCTCAGGATTGTAAAATATCTTCTCTTGAGATGGAGTTGGAGTTTGGGTTGGTGTTATGAAGTTAATTGCTCTTCCCACTTTACGTCCGATGAAGGGGCCTATTTCCATATATAACAACAATACAATACATTAACACTGCAGAAAAACAAACATCAACAATGAACTGTGAATTAAATTAATTATAAATAACCACAATAGTAGTAATCTCACCTGAAGGGGCAGCAGCAGGGACAGTTCCGTGTAAATGAGACCCAATCATCATCGTGTTGAAGATGATAAACCTGAAAAAAAGAATCGCAGTCAAGTATTTCATGTTGCAGATTTGTGAGACCTTCAAATGCACCGAAAACGAATTTGTAATGGAGTTTAGTAGTGAAAAAGAAAATCCTTGTATGGTTTTTATTCTCACATATTTTCGAATCGTGGTATGGTGAAGTTAGCCGATCAGGACGACATAGTGATGGCGACGAGGATACCTCAGTTGGCGATAAAGCTAATAATTTGGAAAAATCAGTTTGGAAAAAGATAATAATTTGGAAAAATTACAGTCGTTTTTTACTTTCTTTTTAAACGATAACTCTAACATTGTTGGTGGAAATGGCCGAGAGTGGTGGGCCACCAACAAGAGATCAAGGTTAAAGGAATCCGATGGTTGCTTAGTCAAAGAAAAATGTGAGGGATATGGAGGAGTTGTAATAACTCACCATGGGTCAAAGGTGAGTGAAGTTAGTTAAAGGTGAGTGAAGTTAGTTATGTTAAAAAATATTTTGAGTGTCATTATTTGACAAGGAAATAGATTTGCCTTTAGAAAGGGCTTGAGGGTTCACAGAAGTAGACATTGATTTAAGGGTGTATGAGGGTTTGTGTGTTTATTTGAATTCCTGCATAAGGTAATCATGTCGCTTCGCATGCTCATGAGCCTATTGTACTATGTTGGGAGAGATGGATCAAACCTTGTATTTGACAGTAGCAATAAAATCCTTAAGGAATATTTGACAATGATTTTTACTATCAAGATGATGGTTGGGTTGATTACAGAAAGTCATCCATTCACTTGATGAATTCATGAGCTTATTTGTTAGGAGATTGTTTCAAGTTAATGATGTTTTGAAATGTGTTTTTAGCCCGAGGTCATTCTACTAGAATTCCTCTACTAAACCTTCGACTAAATTTTCTAGATTGTAGATAGAATGTGAAGGGAGTTGATTCTATGTTTCCAAACCATCCCCTACATAGGTCTTTGTAAGGAGTTTGGTTATAGCATAGATATTAGTTTGAATCCATTATTTGTAGATGTTTCATAATTATTTCAGATAACTAGTTGGACGAGCTGATCCATCATAAACAATGGTATATTATATCCATATATATCCATAGAAGTTATGTAAGGAGCTAGGGTTCATCATGCAATGTTTGAAGAACCTTATTGTGGATTGGAGGAGGACGGATGTTAATTTTATCATCATCAAAAGGAACAAGATGTGGTGAAGTGAGATTAGGCCCTATAAATACTTGGGATGGTTGAGAGGCCATTTGTAAAATATACTTTTACATTTGGAACATGATAGAAATATTGGAGGATTGTATAATTTCCATTTGATCTAATATTTTGATAATAAAGATATTAGACTGAATTGGTGAATTGGGGCTACTAGATGAAGAAGCCTTAACATTGATGTTTTGTAAAGGTGTTTTTGGTGATTGATCAAAGGTACCCAAATTATATGAGGGTTTTTATGGTTAATGGATTATGAATGGGCTTAGGATCATTTCTTCCATAAAACATATACATTGAGAGACATTAATTAAGCCCACTTCGTTGATGGGTGTGACAAATTCATTATAGTATAGATTTTTGATAACGTGTATAGGGCAAATTCCCTTCATTTCTACTACATCCCATTAAACTATCAAACTCCCTTTATATAAGATCTATTTGACTATGGTACATAGGATGATGGAATCAACTAATGGAGAAGAAGAATCAGGTAGGATAGACCCTTGTACAATATAGTGGCCAATAATGTTAATATGTGATGGAGAAGAGTGAGATCTAAAAAAGTGATGTTTTTAGGGGAAGAATGAAAGAAGAACCCAAGGGATACCTAATAGGGTTCAAGCTAGCTAGGAATATCCTAACAAGTGACATGATAAAAAATAAACAAAATATATTTTAGAAGACAAAATAATTTTCCCAAAACCTACACAGGATTGGCCGTTGAAAAGACACAAAGGGTCTAATAGTGTACATTTTTGGTGAAAATGTGATGAACATGATCATCCATATAGTAGGGTTACACGTAAGGGCCAATGGTTTTAGGGTAATATGATCAAAGTAAAGACAAAATTGTGCATGTAGTAGGGTTTTACATGGTGGCAAATGGCCTAGACAAAGTAGTAAAAAATTATAAGCATAAAAAAATGCCTAATTTAGGATATATAAAGATATATGTTAGTTCACTAGAGATTATGATAGGTAAAATATAGGTTCCATATTGTTTCTTAACAGTAGGAATACAATCTAAGTCCATACACATAATGCATATATAAAGGGTCTCAAGGAGTGCTAATGTGATACATCTAGAGGATAGTGAGCCTAACCATAGGGTCATTATAGGTTTCTAAGACCTCTATCTAAAATATAGATAGGTATACTATAAGTTTTACAAATAAAAATTAATCAAGGGAGGGGAATCCAACCGGGGTTGTAGAAATCAAATTCTAGCTATGTAGTTTTAACACTAGAATTACACTTTGTATCCTCATTTCTATCATTTGGTTATAATTAGTGTTTCTTTAACTTATTACCTAACGCTCCTCTTAACCTCGATCAATTACTAACACTTTGTTAATTAATTAGTCTACCCCTTCATTCTAGATGTAAATTTACACTACTTTGTTAGTTATAATCCTATTCTAATTAATTAATTAGTAGACTAGAATATTGATTAATTAATCCTCTAAATGAGAATTTGCCCTCTTATTGGGTCATTCCACTTCTTTGATCCTTCAAAATCCATCAAATTCTCTCCAATTGGATTTTACAACACTAACTTAATCTATCAATCAATTTAAATCACACCAAACTCACTTCAGTTAGAAATTATAATTAACATTCCCTAATCATACTTAACCATTTCTAAGCATGATTATCCTCTTTTATTTAGAAAATTTGTTTTAACCCACATTTATGAGAATGAAATTTTCTCCAATCTAGAAAACTATATAAATAACCTTACCCCCTCCCTTCCAAGTTTACACCATGTCCTTGTAAGACATTTGCATAAGATAAGAGCTTTTTGATGAAGCTATACTCACCCCTTTTATACTTGGTAATAATAGTAAGAGAAGAACAAAAAATGGCAACTAAGACATATTGGTGAGATATCTTCCTCTTCCTTGGAGAATCCTTTGATCACACGTGGTTATGTACAACTCATTCAAGGAAGTATGTACAATCCAAAGCCCATTGAGAAAGCATGAAAGCATTGGATTGCATTTCATGTTGTTAATATTAGATGCATTAGTTAAGCTTGTCCTTTTAATGGATTTATCTTGATGTTTATGTTGAATTAGCTTATTTATTGAATGCAATTATTGTTAGGTTCTAGTAATTAGCTTATATTGTTTATCATGCATACATATGACATGCCCGGTGGGACATCCCTTTTTCTCACGCATAGCTAGTTTTGTTGAATTTCATTTTTACATACTAACCCTCTCCTATTGCATATTTAAATAACTAATGTTTCTTAATGTATTGTGTTGAGTTTGCATGTGTTATGTGTCTCTTGCAAGTGAGGACGAGGTAAAGTGCTGAAAAAATTAGAGCTCAACATTAAAAATATAAGATTTTTTGGGGGAAAATTCCATGTTTTTTTAGAAACACAGACTATCTACGCTAGTGTTGAGCCTTTCTATGATAAAATTAACATTTCCTACATCTGTGTTAAACTATATGTGTTACTATTTAACTTCATGCACTAGTGTTCAATTTTTCCATGCCCAGATTGGACTTCACATGGTACCGTTTTATACATCAACACTAGCGTTCTCTAGATTTGTGCTAGCATCCTCTATGTTTTGAGTTGTGTTCTATTTTCTGTCTACACACAGGACCTTCATGAGCTACCATTCACTGTTATGTTTTTGGAGCTTATTTTCATCTTAGAGTGTGGTACACCTTCTATGTGTTACACTCGGGTATTTTTACGGCGGTCGCGCTCGTGGTGAGCGGGTTAGGGGGTTTAGGGGCGAAGCCCCTGAAGCAAATTTTCATGGGTGGTTTATTAACCCATGGGTAATGGGTAACCGTTATGGGCTCTTTTTGGGCCCATGGTTTTTCGGTACCCATTTTTTTGTAAAACCGCCTCTTCAACTACCCATAGGTTTATGGGACGCTTTTGTTTTTGCCCATTGTTTGATACCCATGGTTTTGTAAAACCGCTTAAGCAGTTGTCTATTTATATGGTCTTATACATATGATAGAAAGACAAGCAAATGTATTGCAGATGTGTTTGAATTCGGGTGTGAATTCTGTAGAGTTTGTTGAGCATAGCTCCAAACGGATCTGGGTATTGTATTGAGAGAGTGGAAGCTTGTAATAAAATCTGAGCAAGTGATTCTTGGTGGACGTAGCCCAAATTGGGTGAACCACGTTAAATCTTGTCTCTCGGTGTTGTGTTATTTATTCTGCACTTTTATTTGAGATCTATAATATTTTCTATATTAGTTTCTACTGTTGCAATTCTTTAAGGGATTATCCCGCATATTTTATCACTTATTTCCTAACATTCACCTTGTATGAATTTGCGTCTGCCTGCACATGTTAGCATATATATTCACGTGCTAGCGTCGTTGTTCATGTGATATCATATTGTTTGCATGTATCTATGTATTATGTCCTCCTGTGCATTCTGCCTATTTGCACTACCATTATTATGCATGTGCTATCATATGGATCCTTGCACTAATATTCCAACTGTATGTGGTAGTGTTCTCTATTATTTTGACTCAAATTTAAAAACTTCCAGAATCTATTTTTTTATTTCCCTACTATTTTTATAGGTTTTCTAACTTCTAACTTGCAAGTTTTAATTAAACATTCAATTTTCACACTTAATTTAATTTAGTTTTGTTTTTTGTTTCTTAAAGTAGGATCAAATGTTGCATATACTCTTATCATGCACTTTTGAGTGACATTGAGAATTAGAAACAACCTTGATCCTCATTTTAACATTTTAGTTTACATGGATAAAACTAATCATTTGACTTGTCATTAAAATTTTTTTTTTTGAAAGCATTTACTTGTTTTAAGTTAGGTTATTTTTCCCATTTCTACGTATTTGGATTTGAAATTGTGTATGCTCTTCTCTTTCACGTTCGAGTGACCTTGAGAATCACAAGTAACTGAGATCATATTTTTATATGGAAAAAATACCAAAAATTTGTGCATAGGACCAATTGTTTGTCAAAGAAAGGAATTGAAACAATTACTAACTACATCGTTTGGTTTTTTCCAATAACGTGCAAAACCACATTAAGATTAAGATAATTAAAAAACACCATTTATTTGTGCACTGTATTTGTAGGTGCAAATAATAAGGCTAAGGCCCAATCACTTTAAACTTTGGGAAGTATCTTGGCATAAGCCATAAAACTCAATATGAGGATTACCACATGAACCTCAAAGTAGTCAACACCTTAACGGAAATGGTTGATGAAACAGGAAGTGTCCCATCACCTACTTGACTAGAAATTCCTATGAAGGGTGCTAAATAAAAATAAGGCAAGAGTCTATTAAAGTTTCACCTCATATATATTTCATCGCGGATCATACTTAGCCAAACTTCCTTGAAGTTAAAACTTTGATGTTCAAACAAGGCTAAAATCTGTCGACGTTATGCCCAATACTTTTTAACACAAACCATACATAATTTTTTGTTTTTGGGCATTATCTTGTTAAAATGGAACACCTCGAAGTGCTTCCCAAATTATTTTCACCAATTTTACACCCATTTAATTTTGTTTTTCTAATTTAAAAATAGCATTTAAATTTTGAAAGTGTGTTGGTACGTAATCATATTTTTGTCGTAGTCTTAAACAAACATTTGGAAATTTCACCCTTAGGATAGTTTCATTTCATGGTCATTATGTTTCTCACATTGTACCAATCCATTTTTTATACTCGCATCTTTTTTTCTTACATTTGGTCTAAGTATTGATATTGTATTATTACGTTTCTTGCATTATATTGACCCATTCTGGTATGTAGACATTGTTTTCCTAAACAAATGATTCGATTCTTACAAGTGTGTTGTTACGTTGCTCCCATTATGCCAATCCATTTTCAATTGTTACATATTATTTCCTTAAAAGTTGATCTAGGTATTGACATTTTAAATTGTTACATTGTTTACCTTATAATGACCCCCTTTTATACGTAAATCTTATTTTTCGTTAAACTTGGTTAAATGGTGACAATATGTTGTTACACTGCCTACATTTGCGTACATTTCTCTATATATTCTCTATTATAACTTGATTAAGTGGCGAAAATTCTTTGTTACGATCCCTACATTTATGTAGATTTCTCTACGTATTCCTTTTTTATATCTTAGATGTCGAGAGATCTCTTACTTGGTAGTTTTTACATTTCTCATGTTGGTCTAGGTCTCTTTATATATTCCTTGTTTTAAATCCCATATACGTATATATTTATCTCCTTATCATCGTATATCTCTACCCTTTTTTCCAAGGATTCCTTATGGCACTTGTTTTCTTAAGCTTACTTGATTATTAAACACATGTTGTTATGGTGTTTGTTTCTCCTAGGTTTCCTTTTGAGACCTATATCAGAGCCCTCATACTTGAACAATGTCCAGTTTATAGTCATTTTCAAATTTACATTGAGCTTCTTTCTATTTGAAGGAGTTCAATAAAACAATATAGGTCTAGGAATTCAAATACAATGATCATAACCATAACTAGATATCATATGTTTTCTCATGCTTACAGAAAAAGGGAACCCAAGTTATCTCCAACTTATCCACCTTCATCTCCTAATCCATTCTATTCTTCTGATTCTTCTCAGATTCCAAAGTCTCATCCAATCAACTTGATTCTCTACACTGGTCAGTCACATGAATGATGTCTTCCTCCATTAAATATCTGGGTCAAATCATATTCCTCTAATCAATCAACCATGTTGACCCCTACGTCACAATTTACTGAATTGCTACACAATCCTCTTTTTCCAGCTACACTAAGCAATCTTCAAGGAAAATCAATGCCAAACTATCCCAAAGCTAAATACAACTCAACTCTATAGACTTCAAAATCCAAATTCATTTCATCTCTCGAGTCATATTCTTATATCAACTTCCAATCTCCTCATCTCTATCATCAAACATCTCCAAATATTCAGCACTTGTTAGACATCTTTCATTAGCTAATATTCTATTATAAATTCACCAGAATTTCCAATTGATCTACTTCAAAATGAAGAAGAAATAAGTGAGTTAATGGACTTACACAATGAATTTCCTATAGAATATCACAATCAAGGATTAAATTTTGACCTTGATGTGTATGCACATCTTCGCCGGGGAGATGTTGAGTCCCATGTTTTTTAGATGAAGAAAGATCCTAAGACTATCAAAATTCATCCTCCTCTTTTTCTTCTATCTTCATCCCAATTCCCATTACGTGAAAAAATGGGAGGGTATATTCTTGATCCATGTTAGACATCATCATCACTCCATCATTTATTACATATCATAATTCTGAAATCATCTTCAATCCATGGGTGATCTCCTCCTAGTAGCCCATTATCTTCAATCCTTGGGCTCCTTTCTATCCCATTATATTCTATTCATGGGTCACCACTATGTATCCCATTATCTTCTATTCATGGGACACCTCTTAGTAGTCCTTCATCTTTTATATATGGGTCACCTCTTGGTAGCCCTTTACCTTCTATTATTGGGTAATGTCCTGGTAGCCCATATTTTTCTATTTAGGACATGTTCAGGTAACCCATTCTCTTCTATATATGGGAAACCTCTAGGTATTCCATCATTTTTAATCATTGGGATTCCTTCTATCCCATCATCCTTTATCAATGGGACACCCCTAGGTAGCCCATCACTTCCTCTACTTGGGATTTCATTTATCCCATTACCATCTACCCTAATTCCACCTCCTGGTGGCCTATTATCTTCCATTCATGGGCATCCTCCCATCCCACTTGCTTCAATTCTCAAACTTTATCCTCTTTTTCCATCATTAATAATTGTGGAAAGACTACCTTCATCAATAACACTAATCCTCAACATCCTTCTTATTCTCCCACTTCCATGGATCAAAAAATCATGTATTATCTTATATAAAACCATCACAATTCTTCATGAAGATAACATCAAAAATATGAAGAGATCCAAAGATACAAATAAATAAAACACTCAAAAATATTAAATTCAAACATGATTCAAGAATGCACACCAACGTAGCCATCAAGTATGGATCAAAGTGAAAAAATATATTAATAGGGAACTCAAGATTCCACATAAAAAATCCATGTTCTAAGATAATTCACTTTCACTTATCGAGTATGAGATCAAAATGATCATTGAGATTGGAGATGAGATCACTTTTAATAAGCAGAAAATCCTAGTTTCCCTCATCAAAGAAATCACAAACATTGTTGTTAGATCATATCAAGTGAAGTGATGTTGTTGATCCCAACATCACAATTAGGTATTGCATAAACATGGATGTTCTTTCCTTTCTTTTCATCTTCATCTGCAAAGCTCCCACCATATTTTTCCCTTCAATGACTTTTTGGTTAGTCTATTCTAGCTCATTGTGAAACATTTATCTCTATGGTATCCATTTGACCTTGGTCTTTCACCACCTTGGTAAATTAAGTAACATTTGACCTCTTGAGAGACCCTTTCACTATATTCATCTAATAAAGTTGATGCAAAGGTATTTTAGGGCATAATTGTTGACACTATCAAATGTCGTCATCATAATCACTTCCAAATTCTTCCATCCAATCATCTGTGGTTCTTAAGCCATTACAAAACAATCAAGATAGATGAAATTATCAAAATGTTTTGTCAAGATCAATGCTTGTACATCATTCATATCAAATATGGTGTGTACTTCCAATGGAGATGAGAACGCTCTGTAAATCATAAGGAAAATAAAGTATAGAAAAGACACCGGAGTGTTTGTTATGCTCATAAATCGAAAAAAAGGGGTGCAGATAAGTGTGTTGTGTAACTCCTTTGCATGACACGTATACACAACCCTATTGACCTATTTAATCCATGACATTTT
Source organism: Taxus chinensis (assembly GCA_019776745.2). NCBI lineage: Eukaryota > Viridiplantae > Streptophyta > Pinopsida > Cupressales > Taxaceae > Taxus > Taxus chinensis. The sequence goes on from CM034156.1 coordinate 483,758,265, forward strand.
CAACCCATTACCTATTCTCACTAAGCGATATGACTAACTAACTAGGTGGACAAGACATTGAGTGATGACAAGTATAATCATATACACCAACACCCCCTTTATCAAAGTTGAGGTAGAGGTCATGGAAAGTCAGAAATGAAAGAGAACTCCCCTAGAAAACTAAGAAAGATGTGACAATGGGGCCCAACCACTTAGCATGATAAGGTACCCATGTAAAAATAATAACTTTATGGAAATGAGAAAGAGGAGAATAATGGGTCTCATAAACAAGGCCTAATGAGGTACCCATGTACAATAAGAATCTTCTGTAATGGAGGAAAAATTTCTAGAAAACCATCCACTTAAAAGAGATAAAAGGAAAAATCACTAAAAAAGACTAGAAAAAAAAGAGAAAAAATGGGTCTCAGTAACAAGGCATGAAAAAGTACCCAAACACAATCAAAACTCCAAAATAGAGAGAGAAAGAAAAGAAAACAAGAAGGTACTCCAAGAAGTGTGTTGATGATGTGGTCCTCCATGCCAAGATTGAAGAGAATTTTCCTTAATTGAACAATGTTCCTACCATTGGGAAGGAAAGGAAAGGAGCACTGGAAGTCAGCCCACTACACAAATGAAGAAGAAACTTGTAATAATTTGAAATATGAATCTGATCTAACATGGGAAGGTGACACAGTTCTAACAAAAGAGTGCACATGAGACAAAGGTAATGCCACGATAGTGTGCATGTCAGAGAGAGAATAAGGTGGGGACCCAATAATCCTCAGAAAGGGATCCACAAGAAGAGGTGGATCGTAAAGAATCTCTAAAATAGTGGAAGTGATAAGTTTCCCTAGGGAAACACTCGCAACGTGAGAGATAGATAGGTCCTCCAAGATGTGTGATGGCTCAAATGGAACTGACAAGTGTAGGAAGAGTGTCATCAACTGAGAAATAAATATGCAAGGGAGCACAATGTGCAAAGGTTACATTTGTCTCAAAGAAAGGATTTCCAATTAAACATGAGTGGGAAGAGTAAATGGAAGCATGAAAATGGTCAACAATGAGCTTTATAGTGACGATAGTAGTGTGAGTGGTCTCAAAAACAAGGTCCCGATGTAGACGGTCAACATGGGACTCCTAAGAAGCAACAAGAGCATATGAACACTCAGTACCAGAAGGGATGTGATAAGGGTGAGAATCCATGGTGGCACAAGAGTAGTCTAGGGAAGCGTACCTCTCAGATAGTGAAGCAATATTGCCATACAATTGTTAGATAATGGACAAGGAAGTGAACGGGCACTCAGTGTGCTAAAAAAAAATGTTGGATATCCCTAGAAATAGTAAGAACGAGAAGGCCATAGACCTCATAAGTGTTGTCAAACCACTCATCTTTCTGCAGAGGTTCAAGAGGCTTGAGAATGAGACCATAGAGGTAGGGAAGAAAACCATGCGTAGTGTAGTGTCTAATGATGTCTTCCTTCCATGTCGAATAGTTCTCAGAATCGAGCATAACAACAGAAAGATGATACTCCATATGTAGATAAACCCCCAAAAAGTTCCCTGACGACACTTTATAAATTAGTTTGAAAAGTACAAGCCCAAATAAGCAATGTAATGACCCCCCTAGAATGCGACACTTTATAAGTAGTACATTAATTATACCCAAGTGTTTGTGCAACGTGAGGCGATTGGTCACTCAACTTGTAATTAGCAAAATATCACACAATCGTGGAGACCAAAATATGTTCAATCATGCGCAACGAAACAAGTGAACAAGCACCAAAAGAAACAAGAATGAAAGGAAGTTCTCTTACTGTAAGGTTGTGGCAGACACTCGCACTAACCGACAAGTGAAGAATTACAATTACAATGTGAAAAAGAGGGCTCACAAAAGAGGCCAAGAAGATTCCAGGATGCAATAGAGGCTCCCAGAAGGCTAGGAATATCGTTGCACACTCTAGTACATGATTAGTAAAAAAAATCGTCAATAATACTAAAAATTACCCTTTCGGGAACATCTTATTTAGCTATTTTAGAGCTTTTAAGGAATTTATAAAAAGACAATTTCACTTTAAAAAGACGAATTAATTACAAATTTTAAATGAAAAAAGAGCTTATAGTTTTAGTTAATCACGTAATTTAAAAAAAGCTCCTAACAGAAAATTAAATTTCAAAATTTTAATTAAAATATAATTAAAGAGCACCTTAGAGGATTATTAATTAGATCTAAATTAAATTAAACCTAACTAATATTATAACTTACCTATAAAAACACCTCTTTAATAATCAAATACTTTTTAATTAATTTTAAAAAAAGGGCCTAGTAGCTTCATATTTAAAAGCCTGTGATTGATTTTAAAAGACATTCTTATAAACTAACACCTTTTAATAAAAATCCACCATATATGAATAAACAACTATGCCCACCTTTCAAGCAAAACCACCCACCTAAATTAAAAAAAACTTACACTCTTTGAATTTTCAAAGCCAATCACCATATCAAAACTAACACGTCTTTTTAATAAGCACCGACCTTTAATTAAAATGTCTTCTTAAAAAGCCGTCTTCAAACTGGTTTACGCAGGCAAAGGTGAGAGGACGGACGAGTGGATGAGGGAGCCCAGGTGGGGGTAAAATCTCCCAATAGGAAATGACCCAGTCAAGAGGACAGGAATGCTCATGTAGCGAACAGATCACAGAGGGAGCCAGAGCCAAAGAAAAACAAACGCAGCCGACACACACATCTAGTGGAGGAGCACAGGAGCGAAAAACTGCAAAAATGCACAACCATGGAAGCATATCTGTAAAACGCGTAGAGAGGGAAGAAAACGACCAATACACCTAAATGACAGTGTTAAAATGATGTCCAATCACAAGGAAAATCAAGTACAAAAAAGAAAGTAGAGTGTCTGGGATGCTCATAAATAAAAAATAAGGGGTACATTAGAAGTGTTATGTAACTCCTATGCATGACATGTGTACACAATCCTATTGACATATTCAACCCTTGACCTTTTCAATCTATGACCTATTCTCACTAAGTGAGATGACTAACAAACTAAGTGGACAAGATGTCAAATGACGACATGTCTAGTCATATACGTTAACAGAAATCAATTTTCAGAAAGTAAAACAAATCTATCAAAAAATAAAAATCAAATAAATATATAACTCTCTCTTTGGTTATTTCCAGTATCTCTATTGGAGCTATGTAATTCTATCTGACAGTAAAGCAATGTTGCGACGAGAATCAAATACATCTCAGTCGGCGCTATTGACACCTAGCTAGCAATGAAGCAATGTACAATTATCCTTCCACCGTCCACTCACAAATCACCTTTAAAAATAAATCATTCCTACACATTGGCTAGTTTGTATTCACTTGTTGTCTATCAAATCTTCCCTTCAAGAAGTAATTAATTTCCACGTGCTGACACTAGATCTCTATGAGAAAATAAGATTAGTATGTTATTAAATATTGTTTAGACCTTGTTCAGAATCTTACTGTAGTCCATATTTTGTCTCACAATTTGTTCCTTTGGCTTATCACATTTTCATCGTGAGTCTCCTAGCTACATTTTTCATATCCTTTCATCACATTTGTTGTTCTTCAACTTCATTCAAAAAATCTATGTTTATAAGATTGCATTTTCACCATGTTTGAGGGAAAACTCAGTCCCCATTTCCATAAACAATATTTTCTTCCTTTTGATCGTCTGTTTCTTAGCCAGTTTTATTGGGGGCGTGATTTCTCCTTGTTAGCTCTTCATTGGCTTAAGTTCATCATCCTATTGAACCTATTCCTCTTGGCCTCGATTAGGTTGATCCTCTTCTATGATATATGTGCAAGATTCACCCTTGTATATTCTTATGTCTCGTTGGGGTCATCTTGGCACTTTTTTTTTCCTGTACATAATTTATAGACACCTTACAAAATGCAAAAAAAATCCCAAAAACCATGAAAATCCTAAACATTCAAAAATCACAAAATCCAAAAACTGTGAAAAACTCAGAAATACTAAACATTGGAAACTATACTACACAACATCTTACTTCAATGCTCGCTTGTTCTAGTACACCACATGTGGATCATCTTGATCTTTCTTCATTAACAAATTTGGTTTGCTTCTTATGTGTTTCTTCCCTTGTATTTATCATTTCTCAGGGATGTTTCATAGTGCATGTTCATTTTTCATAATACTTCTATATCCTCTGTCTACTCATTTGCATATATCCTTTCCTGGGGCATCATTTTAACCACTGTTGTATAAGTTGAACACTTGGGAACTAAAGATGGATAGAAAAAAACATTGGTACAACTTTCTTAAATATTGTTTGTTTAAGTTTATATGTATCTTCTTGTTTATTTACTATCCTGCCTGGGGCATCATTTTAACCACTGTTGTATAAGTTGAACACTTGGGAACTAAAGATGGATAGAAAAAAACATTGGTACAACTTTCTTAAATATTGTTTGTTTAAGTTTATATGTATCTTCTTGTTTATTTACTATCCTGCTTCTTTACTTTCTCGTATTGCATTACTTATGTATATTGCTTTTAGTCATCTCTATAACATGCAATAAAAATCAGTATTATGGAATTTCAAGTCATTCTACCCTTTTATTTTGTGTTTACATGAAATAAATATCTACTTCCGAGCCATGTGGTATGTCAGCTACATTGCGTTCTTCCCATTTTTTCTGATCTATGTTATCGTCCATTCTGATTCACTTTCTACCTCTCATTTTCTTCCCTCCCACCCTCCCTTGTTTCTTCTAGATGAGGAGAATTAGAATTCCACTAAAATCAATCAATTTGAATAATGAAAAGCTACGCCTCGTTTGAATCCTTTTCATCTATTTCAACCCCTTTTTCCTTCTACAGGATCTATTAAGAAAAGAATACCTTGCCATCAATCGCAGTAACCTTGTGAACTTACCAACAAAAGAATTTATACTATTTTATTCATGTACTTGGTGTATTTCCATCTATCTCTCCACTACGATTTTATTTTCTGATGCTATTGTATTTTTTGTTCTTATTTTTGATTGTCTATCGACCTCTTATACCATCCCATCGACACTCAAGGGGGCATCCTCCATCCTACTAATTTTTCTCATACTTTTTCAAAATTTAATTGGTTGTAATCATCTTATATCTTTGAAGTGGTGTCACTCATGCTACACGACATCAAAGAGGGAAAAATTTAGACACATAGATCTAGCTACGTAGTTTTAACACTAGAATTGCACTTCTTGTCTTTTTTTCTATCATCTAGTTATAATTAGGGTCTTTTTTGCTAATTAGCTAATGCTCCTCATCACCTCAGTCAATTAATGAAGCTTTGTTAAATAACCAACCTCCACCTTCATTCTAGACGCAAATTAACACTACTTTTTAAGGGGGATGAAAGCTACTTTTATGAATTTGGTTTAATTAGGTTCCCATGAAATGAATCCATGCTTAACTAGGATGCTTTGAAAAGAAAAATAAATTTAACATGCTTTATGAAATAACACTTACATTCATTTATACTCAATGTGCACAAAATTCACAATCCTAACTACAAATCATGGAATTCGAGATGAGATAAAGAACTTGTTGTATTTTTCTTATAAACCAAAATCACCCTTAAGGGATAACAAAAGCTATACAAAAGTGATGTTTCGTTTAGGATTTTACAATTAAGTTGAACCACTTCAAAATACACACTATTCTGCAATGCCCACGATGACAAAAAGAATGCAGCAACTAAGAAAGACCCATATGTACTTGACAATGTAAATCTAATGCAAGATAGTAGCTAAACTATATTACCTCATTCATTCATTTAAAACATAAGAAACAAAAAAGTACAGCTTGATCAAACAGTCATGATATATTCATGAAAATTTTGACAAGGGAACACAAAGAAATACCCTTAAAACATGCTAATGGATGTACAACGTAACCACCTTCGCTCCTCCTCATAGAACTAGATACATACAGTTTTGTAAGAAACTAGAAACTGAAATAGAAAAATTAAAGTTAGTCAAAAATTTTAAAAAATACCTGTAATCTGCCTCCTGGGGAAAATGAAAGACTTTATAATATATAGAAGATGAGAGAGAGAGAGAGAATAAAAATATGATCTCCTATTACAACCACCAAAAATCAGGATTAAAATCTTGTAAAGGAGCATGGGTTTCCTACGAAATCATTCATTCCTTATGTCTTTTGTATTTAGAGAAGAAATAGACACAATACTTCATCAATTCGGGTGGTTCACTTTCAATGGGATTGTAAATTTAAAGGAAAATATGTTTTTTTACCTTTTCTCCCACCAAATATTATCAATTATAGAATTTGATGATGCCAAAGTAAATAATTTAAAGATACCTTTCTAACGATATGAATTTTGTAATATTTGGAGCTCTAGATCAAAAGATATGGCCCTATAATTTTTTTCATGTCAAGATAAATAGGAGCTTGACACATGGTAACCTCTGATTATCCTTAAATACTGACTCTGACTAAATGTGCTTTACTTTTCCCTTACTACATATCGTTGTTTTTTTTGGGTACGAGGTTAGGCTTTACATACTTGATACTTTCTTAACCTTTTGACCACCCTTTCCCACTTATGGACCTGAAAGATCATTCACCATAGTTATTTCCATGAACTTAAGGTTTGCTAGGGTCCATCTACTTAGCTTGCACCTAAATGGTGATGCATGTCCTTTGATAGCCGTTACATCCTTGTCATGTGTTGATCTCTATTTGCACAACCTGTCCTTCTTGACCAACCTTAACTTAGTCGACCTCGCCACTGAATCGAAAATCTTTAAAATTCATCTCATTCCCAGGGTTAGACTTTCACCAAGGCCCATCACGATGAGAAGTTCCAGATTGGTTAGATGTATCAATTCCTAAACCATTGATCTATCACCACATAGCCCCTATTAGGTACTTGGCATTGAATTTTATGGCCAAATGAATATCACAAAGGATTTTATAAATAATTCACTAGTGAGCCTCCTGTAAGATTTAAAATTTCAATGGCTAGTGATTTCAGGCAGTGAAAATTGACAATCTTGAACGTTCTAGTCTTTGTTAAAATGGCTAAGTCCATTTTAACTAAGTTTTTGAACCATTCCAACACCAGTGTCCTTTGTGATCGGGTTGCATGTTTTTTGACCTTTCAAAGATTCAATTTTTGGGAGCTTTCTAGGTCATTTTGGTGTTGATTTTAAGGTTCTTATGAAAGATGTAGACATAGTACTCGTCACCCATCTATTTAAATATTTTTATTTGGATAACTAGACAATTAAACTAGTGCTCTGAATTTCTTTCTAAATCTTCTCATTTATTTGGCTAAGGCACGAAGTCTATTACAAAATAATTCCTCACTTTGACTCAGAATAATATTTAAGCCACAAGGAACAATATGAAACACTAAAAAAAAGTTAAATACATGGGGGATCATTGAAAAATACCATCTCAATCCAAGGAATTTGATTGATCTCCAACATAAACAATAATTAGACTTATAAGTGTAGGAATGAGTAGATATGTAAAGTGTTAAATCATGATAGTTAAAATTTCCAAGTATATGTGGTAACTAATCATGTCTAATGTAGTTCCTATTTTATTTTTTTAATATGATGAATTATATTATTTTATTTCCTTTTTGGTTAAAAGTGACATCGTGAAACCTACTAACCTGTACTTGTGTTGACAAAGGCATCCTGTACAATACGTTTCATATAATAGAATAAATAGGATGGGTTCATATACAACTATGATTACCTTAACAATAAAATCAAACCATTTAAATGTGATATATCATTGGGTACCTTAGGTATATTCTCAAGACTAGTGCAAGAAGAATGAGTTTGGGGAAACATGTGAATACCAATGTTATAAATTTATAAGAACAATGTATGTGTTGTATAAGCTATATACAATTGATTCCAAGTTATAAAAAATGTTTTCTATATGAAAATATTTTAAAATTTGTGGTTATGTAGAGGTCATGTATCAATGAAAACATTACATGAATTATCATCTTCTTTGAATTTTAAAGTTGACATGGTATTGTTCCATTTCCATCATGGTGAATAATGATTCTATAAACCTTGTAATTATATTTCACAGTATATGTCATATAATACACTCTTATGACTATTTGATTCAAATATTATTTGATGTTTGAAATAGAAGTAACTAAGACCATATCATCATGAACATAGAGACAATGCTATAGTAGTGCGTAGGTTCAAGAATAACATTATCATGTGTATAAATGTTTACACTATGAGGAACAATGAGACCTTCAGTGGGAGAAAATATATTTATGGATGACAAGGCATCTAATGTCAGAATTTTATTCTATAATATATTAGGATATTATCAATATTTAAGCTTGTGTATGTGATATTTACTTCAATATTCAAGGAACACTAGTCTAAAAATAACTTCCTAATAATTCATAATTTTAGCACAATCGGTTCCATAAAATTGATGTTGGAAGATAATCATTTGGTATAAAGTGTGCAGAAAAAATGTTTACTGAAATAATATTTATTTTTGATAATAGTTGGTTTACACATTTGGTATCTTAAGTCCTCTTCAAACTATATAGAATAATCTTGAAATATGTTTATTTTTTTTATGTGTACAAGAATCATAGACTAAATGTTGTAATTAGTTTTGGCATGAAAGTGGGTGCATAATATTTTTCCCTAGTTGATGGAATGAGGTAAAATTAGCATTAACAAGAAAGAACTAGTGATGGGTCAGACAAAACAAGACTTTCATAAATTACTAAAGTAAAAAAGTTACATTAGTTATATATTTGTCAAAGAATTTTGCCAAATATGATAAATGTGGACTAGAATCTTATGTTGGACATCATTAAACTAGCACTATATGCATTACTATAAAACAAAGTGGATAATTATGAGTGTGATTTTTCTATAACTTACAAAGAAGGAGACGCTGAAGGTATGCATTATCTAAGGTAACAATTGAATAACTAAATATTTTTGGTTTATCTATTTGAATTTAACCAACCATGTCATCAAGATAATTCATACATTTGATCTCACTGCTTTGGGAAGGGTATATTCAATGAACTTGAGCTGCATGTTTCAATTTCTTAGCTACCTGATTGTTAAATTTTTGTAGGAAGAAAAATTAAAGACCATTAAATGATATGAAGTGGATAAAATAATATTTTTTTTGAAAAATACATAAGACTAGATAGACTATTGAAAATATTAAACTCTTTATATGAAACTTTCAAATTGAGGAGTGAAATCCTAGGCTGGAATGGTTTGATAGATAAATGTAATATGAAAAATATGTTTAGGGTGATGAGGCCAGAATATACATGTTAAATGTACAATAAATGATCTCACCCTACTCTCCTTTTGATTAAGTCTGATTACCTTTTGTGACTTTTGTTTGATCTTATATGAGTTAGGATGTAATTGTACATCTTTTTTTTATTATGATTCTAACGTTTAAAAGCTCTGTAATTCCTAACAATGTGTTTTGGAAACTCAGTTTTGTAATAAAGTAGGTTGCAATTAGGTGAAAGAATGAAGTATGAAGTGGTGAACATGTTTTTGATAGCATCTATTTCAATACAGCTTAGTTCCAGAACTTCCAAGCTAGTTCTGGAACTTCATTACATAGTCACAAGATTTATCACCTAGTTCCATAACTTTTAGACTTAGTTCCAAAACTCTAGTATTTAGTTATTGAATTATCGGAATTAGTTCCAGAACTTCTGCAGATAGCTCCATAACTTTCTTGGTTAAACATAGAATGATTTCCTTTTTTTCTGGAACTCTTCAAAAGTTCTAGAACCGATAAGAATCTATTCCAAGTGGCTGGTGATTATTCAAATCAACGATCCTATCAATCAAGAGGATATTAGAATAATTCTAATTCTCCATACTTACGGATCTAGGATAATTATCAAAGAGCTATATGTCCAACCATGTTCCAATTCAACATCTTGTTAGTGAAGAATCATAGTATTCCTGAGTGCCTACAACTAGATGAGTTGAGACTCTCAGTGTGATACCACAACATGGAGCATCTCTTAAAGTGTGGGACCTTGAAATCGAGAGATCTCTCCAGATGAATGCCGGCTCCTATTCCTTTTTTCAGGTGCATACAAATAAATTGCAAAGAATCTATTAAAAAACCTACTCTATCTTACCAAGGAGACAAGCTTGAGAAGATATGAGGAAAATAAACCTAAGCTAACAACGCGATGCACCAAAGGAATGTTAAACAACTATTTTGCAATTGAACACAGACCATATAAATGCAATACTACTACCATGCACAAATAACTGAACTATAATGAGAGATCAAAAGACAACAATGAACACATGAAAGGGTTGAGAATCATCAATAAACATATATTATTGATTCAGAGTAGATACAGTACACTACAGTAGCCAAGAGGAAAAACTTTGTATTACAACTCGAATGGGAGGTTCAAAAGCTCCACAAATTCTCTTGTAGGAAAGGGAAGAAGGGACGATGCAAAAAAAAACTGCCCAACCCTTTACAATGAGCCGAAATCCTTTTTTATAGATGTAGCATGGAGAGAAGAAGGAGAGAGGTGGGAAAATTGATTTGAAGTTTAGCTATTGTCCATCAATGATCTCTGAAGTTTAGGTTTTCTTCAGACTCTGGGACACGTATCACTTGTCTAATTTTGGCCCTTGGGCCGCCTGTCTTGGATTTGAGTGGTTGAGGCACATGACACCCTCTGCTGATTCTTCCCCATCTTGACTTTTCAACTGCCGAATTTTTCCCTCTTTCGAACTTGGGACACGTGGAAGGCCAACACTTGTTTAGGAGACCCACTATTAGTTTTATCTATGAAGATGCACCGGGATGACACATGGCTCTTTCCATAGCTTTGTTGTACTTAGCCAATTCAGATCGATTCCTTTCTTAAATCCTATACATGTGGAAGCCTCACACTCATTTGAGTCTCTGCCTTTGACCGTGCCTTTGAATGTGTGCACTTAAGAAACATGGTGCCTTCCGCTTACATTCTTATACTTAACCAATTTGGGCCCACTTTCCATTAGACTTCTGTTGAACCTTGACCATGTGGAGGGATGGCGCTAGTTTGATTCTCCACCTTGGGCTCTCATTCTTGAAATTTCACTGAGCTGACATGTGGTTCTTTTCTACTCATTTGGACTTTTCAACGACCGTATCTGTCCCTTTTCGGGCCCGAGACATGTCGAAGCTTTGCGCTCATTTGAGTCTACTTTTTGAGTTTAATCTTTAGACATGCACTGATGAGGTACGTTGAGGCTTCCACTGATTCTTCTATACTTAGCCAATTTGGGCTCTTTTTGAATCATTTGTAAAACCCGCAAACTTTGAAACTTTCTATGTTTCTCTCCTTTGAGCCTCTAGTTTTCTGTGACATTGTTTGGTCCTTCCCCGACCCTGCTTCTCCATTTTAGAGCCCACCTGTAACCTGTTTGTTGGATTTGAAATGTGATTCATATGATGAAATCGTCCCTTGGATTTCTTCATGGATAGGTTCGTGTTTGATCAATTTTTCCCTAGGGAAAAATTAAGATAACAATTTGGAGACTCGCAAGGATATCTGACTGGTAGATGAATATACCAGTTTCCTTGTTGTATCCATTGGGCATAGAGGCGTGCGTCTTGACCCAACGTTGATCCTGTTCTTCTGAAAAATGGACCTTTTGGGACTTGATTTTAGTTGTTATGTATTTTTTCTATTAGAAAACGAGAAACTATTACGACAACTATGGGTCTCCCTGTTGCAAATGTTGAAGGTCCTGCTGCATTCACCTGGAGGCATGTTGAACTGTATAATGACGTAAACCTGGAGCAAGAAAAAACTTATGCCACAACACTTAGGGAAAAAAACCTATGCTACAACAAAAACATGTGCAAACACACTTCGGGAAAGTAAAATTCTATGCTAATATTTACAAGGGTGGAATTCTCCTTTTCAGTAGCAATGTTTGAGATAGATCCCATTTACTGGGATCTGTAATTCTTCACCATCCAATTTAGCCAGCTAGAAGGCATTGCTACCTGTACATCTTGTGACCATGTAGGGGCCACTCCAAATGGCATCAAACTTGGAATGCTTTCCTGGCTTTTCCCAATCCACATCCCACTTCAGAACTAAGTCCTCTTCTTGAAAGGTCCTTGTTCGTTCTTTCTTATCAAATCCCTCCTTGATTAATGCTTGATCCTTTTCCATGCTCTGCATTACATGCTCTCTTACTTCTCCTACTTCCATTAGCTCTACATACCTGATTTCCACGGGTTCAAACTCGGCCAAATCTAACTGTTTCATGAGCTCTAGAGTGGGAAAATCTAAGGATATGGGAAATACTACCTATTTCTATATATAAGATTATATGGGGAGTTATCTATGGACCTCTTGGATCTGATCCTATAAGCCCATAGAGCTGATTTGAACTTTGTATGCCAATTTCTCTAACTTTCATCAAGAGTCCTTATGATAATCCTTAATATGATCTTGTTCGTGGACTCTGCTTTGCCATTAACTTAAGGGTACTAGTTTGATGAAGTGCTGAGGTATACACCATTCTCGACTGCCCATTCAGTGATCCTTGTATTAAGGAATGCCAATGCATTATCTAATATGATAGTGGTAGGGAATCCAAACCTGGTGGCTATTCCTTCATAGAAATCCCAGATGTTGGATTCATTTGCTTATTTTAGTGCCATAACCTCATTCCACTTGGTGAAATAGTCTATTTGCTGTAATTATCCACTTGTGGCCCTGACTTGAATTTGGGTTAATCACCCCATTGAAGTCTAGTCCCCATTGCATGAATGGATGATCCACTGAAATGGGATGAAGGGGTAGGGCTGATAGCTTTTCCTTCCCTATGAAGAATACATACTTCTTTCACTTCTTGATCCATGAGTAGCAGTACCTAAACACTGTAGGCCAGTAATAACCAAATTTCATGATTTTGATGTTAGAGTAGGTATTTACCTTAGCTCATGTTCACCTAGGTACTTTATTTACCTTTATTGTATTTATCCTCACCCACTTATGTGTGTGGATATTTCTTTTATCTTATTTAGATATTAGGATATATTATCTAGTTGTTAGGTATAGTTCTTTCCTTGATCTATGGTATTGACTAGTTCTTTCCTTGATCTATACTATTGACTAGATCTTTGATGTCTAGTTCTCTCCTAAATCTATGGTCTTGACTAGTTCTTTGATGACTAGTTATTTCCTTGATTTATGGCTTGATCTACGACCTTGACTTGTTCTTAGATTGTTATTCCTTGCCTATTTAAGCAAGGCCCATTCTCAATGTATTGAATTGAGTTCCATAATAATATATGATATTGCTTCTCATTTATTTGCAAAGGTTTTATGTAGAGTTATTCTGGTGAATTACTTTCATCTTATAGATTGTGGTGTTTGATTAGCATTTATGTTCTTGGCTTGGTACGACATGGTTATCATTCCTTTCATTGTATCAGAGTAGGAGATTGCTATTGACATCTGTTTGTAAGTTTTATTATGTGATTTTGGCTAATCCCGACGTCCTAAATTTTTGGGAGTTACAGTTTGTACCTATCATGGATTCTGAGAATGATATGCTTTTCTCTGAAGTATGTGGACTTCAAGAGGACATTGTAAAATTTGTGGAAGAAATTAGATCGCTCAAGAAGATAAATTCTCTTCTACAATCACTCATTCATGATAAGGATATAATAATACACTCCCTGTAGAACAAACTTGCTAGCCTACAACATCACCATCATATTGTGGACAACCATATCCATGCTCCTAGTCCACTTGCAACTATTGCTCCTGAACCCACTGACATTGATCTGTCATTCTTTGAGTCTGTTCCTACTCTTGATGCTCATACACCTATGAAGCTTGTTACTACATGCTCTTCCACATTTGTGCCTATTACAGTACCACATGTTGTGTATCCTACTTCTACTCAATTGCATGGATTTTTTGGGAACCATACCATTGCATTCAGTTCTCACATGCTTCGTTCTATGGGTCTCACTAGCGGAGTCATTGGAAGACATTCATAGGGTATTGTTTCCTCTATTCCACATGTTAAATGGTATTCTCGTCATGACATTGGTTATCGAGTAGATACTTCATTGGGATCACACATTGATAGAGATCCTTTGTTTGTTCGCTCGACTCTTGATTAGGATCATGAGCAACAAATGAGTTCTACATCTTCACTTAGGCTTGAGAAACCTGATATTTTAGTTGTCAGACATGATCAACCTGACACACATTCTGATGTTCTTTTTCATGCACCCATTGTGCATTTTACACCAAGTAATATGCATACATCTTCTTCATCCATCTGTGTTGATTTGGGGTGGATATTTGATCACTCGTGGAGGTGACATAGACATTTGTTGAGAGGACTCTACAGGTGTGGCTCCTCCACCATTATGCCTCTTGCTCCACTTTCTATACCTTATGCATTGTGATGCTTCTTGTTTTGAGCATTTTTTAGCAGGTGTGGTGTATCTCTCTTATTTGTTGAGAGATTTTGTATTTTTGACACTTTTGGCATGTTGACAGTATCTCTTATGGGGGATCTATTCTAGTGCATTCCAATGTTAGTTTGTCAGTGTTTGAGTAGTTGTATTGAAAACTCATATAGATTTGTAGCGTCAATCCACCCATTCAACAATATGGGAGGGTGTGGTGTTGATCATGCTTCTTCATGTTTCATGTCCTTGCCTTGTTACCTTGACTTTTTTTTGGATCGTGACACTCTAGAGTTTTTTTCCTTACCTTGTTGCTTTGGTTTTTCTTCTTGGATCGTGGCACACCTATTTGTAGTAGTTGATTGAATTATGTTTGGTGTTTTTTTTACACTTTCGACATCACTCTGTTGACAGTATCCTTGTATGGAGCTATTCTGGTGAAACCCAGTGTCAGTTATTTCTAAGTTTTTTGATCGAGCAATGGATTTAGACCACAGTGCACAACAAACTTCTTCAACATTATATGAGTTTTTGAGCGGAGCTTCTTGGGATGCCTTGGAGTGGGTCTTTACTCTCTTTACTTTTTTGTTACTAGTTTTGGGTACCTTGCGGTGTCCCTTTTTCCCAGTTATTGTACATGAGTACCTCATCAGGCCTAGTTTCCGTGACTCATACTATGGATATGCCACATCTATTTTGGCCCCTAACTTCACTTGAGGAGGGGTGTTAGAGTAGGTATTTACCTTTATTGTATTTATCCTCACCCACTTATGTGTGTGGATATTTCTTTTATCTTATTTAGATAGTAGGAGATATTATCTAGTTGTTAGGTATAGTTATTTCCTTGATCTATGGTATTGATCAGTTCTTTCCTTGATCTATGCTATTGACTAGATCCTTGATGTCTAGTTCTCTCCTAAATCTATGGTCTTGACTAGTTCTTTGATGACTAGTTATTTCCTTTACTTATGTCTTGATCTACGACCTTGACTTGTTCTTAGATTGTTATTCCTTGCCTATTTAAGCAAGGCCCATTCTCAATGTATTGAATTGAGTTCCATAATAATATATGATATTTCTTCTCATTTATTTGCAAAGATTCTATGTAAAGTTATTTTAGTGAATTGCTTTCATCTTATAGATCATGGTGTTTGATTAGCATATGTGTTCTTGGCTTGGTACGATTTGGTTATCATTCCTTTCATTTGAGAGCTGTTACTCGAGGTGAAAAGTGGCCTCCTGCTTCTCCATCATAGAACTCATGCAACACTCTCTCAATTTTTCCTATCCTAATGCACCTTAATAAGACACTATTGATATCCGTTTTGAACAAGACTCCACAAACAAGCACACATAGGATGGCTTGTAGTTTGAAGTATCTCCTTTTTGCTTTGTTCAATTCTGGAGGGCATAAACCTATCTGGAGATAATTCACTAGGGCTTGATTCCAACATGGAAGAGGTGCATCATTAGCTAGTTGTTCTTGATCATTCTGTAGTGATAATAGGACAACCCCTTCTTCATCCACTGACTAAACTTGTTACTTGGAAGAGAGCTCTTCACACAGACCCTTGCCATGAACCAGTTTGTTCATCTTGATTTTAATGTCATACTCCATTACCCAAGTTATCCAACCGGCTCTCTTCTCATTCAAGTCCTTGTTTAGGAGAAAATATTTGACACCAACATGAGATACTACCAGTTCAATCTTATTGTTCGAGACTAAGTGTCTGAACTTCTTCAAACTCCTAATGACAACAAGGACATGATTCTCAATGAAAGAGTAATTTACCTCGTAATCTTCCAAGCTCCAACTGAAGAAGGCTATGGGATATTCTGAACCTTTCTTGTTGGGTTGAACCAAGATAGTTAAGATTGTGTTTGACCCTCAAAAAACGTATAGCATGAAGTCCTTTGAGAAATATGGGTTAATAAGAATTGGGTCCTGTGATATTACGAGCTTGATGGCCTCAAAACTCTCTTTTCCTTCTGGTTTCCATTTAAATGCAAGAATATTATTCAACATCGTTGTTAAAGGCTTCAAAGTAGTGGCAAAATCAGGCACAAACCCGCGAACAAAGTTTATTCTCCCCAAGAATATTTAGAGATATTTCTTGTGTTGTGGAAATGGTAGTGTTCGAATGGATTCAACCCTTTCAGGATCAATTTTTAACCCTTCTCTTCAGACAATGTGGCCCAACAACTTCCCCTCATGTGCCAAGAATATAGACTTTTTGGGGATTAATGACACTCTGAATCTTCTATATCTCTATAATACCTGTCTGAGGTCGAAGAGATGGTCTGCAACATTCTTTGAGGAGATGGTGATATCATCTAGATACACCAGGACAATATTGTTGATTAAGATTTTGAATGCCATGTCCATAGCTCGCTAAAATGTTTCTCCATAATTTGATGGTCCAAATGGCATCTTCTTAAAATCATATGTACCCAATTTGGTGGTGAAGGTTGTCTTGAATTGATCTTCCTCTTTCACCATTATATGATTATATCCTGAGTATCCATCTAACAGTGAAAACATCTCAGAGCCAGCTACAACTTGTAAGATCTATTCCATTCATGGAAGTGGATAATGATCCTCAAGTGATGCTCTGTTCAGATCATGAAATTCCACACATAGCCTAATTTCTCCATTTCTTTTCCCCACAGGCACCAAGTTTGTAACCCATCTTGAATGCTTGATAGGGAAGATGATGTTGACCTTAATTATCTTGTTCAATTATTTTCTCATGAGAGGTTCAATGTGAGGATTTATTGGCCTTTGCTTATGTCTAAAAGGCTTAGATCCTGGATCCAACTCGATAGTGTGTTGTGTTAGCTTTGGGTTGAAAGCTCTCAAAGCTTTATAAGTCCAGGCAAAGACATCTGGGAATTCTTGAAAAAGTTGAATAAAATCATATTGTTCTTGTTGATTGCTTACCTTGCCAATCTGTAACGTTTTTCCTTCTTCTATGAAAATGGGCTCTGAATCTTCACCCTTTACCTAAATATTCACTTTCTCCTTTTAGAATTGGTCATTTGGGTTGAAGGTTGTTTCCAAAGTGACAAGACCCTTTGGTAGTTTGTTTGTTCTCAGCTACACCACTTGATTGCCATACTGCTACTCCAGTTTGTCTTGGTTTCTAGGGGAAAACTCTGCCTCTTCTTGTAGAAAGTTGACAATTTGCTAGTCATTTTCAAATACCTGTCAACTTGTGTTTTTATCAGGGACAATTGGTCTCACAACCACTTTGATATGGGGTTGAGACTTATCACTCTTGATAATCTCTACAACATCAAATTCTACCCCACTAACTACCAATATATCCAATGCTTCATTCTTCTTTTTTAGGATGGAACTAATGTTGAATGCTTAGAAATCCTCAATAAGGTTCCGTACCCGATTCTTGTAGTTATTTAATAGATCGTTTTTAGCAGTATTTTGTCCTCAGACTTGATTCGCAACTAGCTCACTATCTCCAAACACTTGCAATTTTTTAATCCCTTTTTTCCTTACCCAATGGAGTCCATGTACCAAGGCTTTATACTACACTATGTTGTTTGAGCAAGCGAATTGGAAATGGAAAGCCAAGTAATATTTTATACCTTGAGGTGAAACAAGCATAGCTCCTCCTCTAGCTCCTTGTCTACTTCTCAAGCCATGAAAGAATAACTGCCATACCTCATTATCATCTTTGTGGTCTGGCTTAATGATGTCAGGAAGCAGATGATTCTCCTCAGGTAAATAATAGACTCCTAGCTCAGATTTCTCCATCTCCTTATAGTGGTCAAAATCATGCTTCTTGTTTTCCCACTCATCGAGGGTCAAGTCTGGGATTCACCCAACCTTGGTATCTACCTCACAAACATTTGGGAGGTCCTCCTAATCAAAGGTTAAGCAATTGGCATTGATTGGGATGGGTACATAAGACTCAATATGGTAATCAGTAATGGGTTTAAATTTGATCGTATCGTTAGCTCCATACCTTGTTCTAAAAATCATGTGTGGCCAATCAATAGACAAATAGCCTCCAATTTTAGCGGTGAAGTCTCTTGACAAACACAATGAAAAATGTGGCGGCAAGGCTATGATTGATACGTTTTGTAATACAGTCACATTGGGGCATGCATGCAACGTGAGGGTCAAATCCTTGATGACTCCAACCATTTTTACCGTTGTCCCATCTAATCACACTACACCCCTGGAGTTGACTTCATATTGAAGACCCAACTAATCGGCTATTTGTTTTAGCATTACATAGGTACTTGCCCCCAAATCAATCATGCAATTATGTACCAATTTGTCTCCAATATCAATGAAACATAGAAGGGAGGGGGCTTTAGATTCTTACCTTGTTGTCCTCCATGGTTTCGCTCGAGCCGATCTACATTGGTAAGCACTTTCTCTTCTTGGTTAGGGGGCTGGTATGAGGTTGACCAATTGGCTATAAAAGAATCCAAGAGGTCTCTCTTCCTTGGGATAGCTAATGACTCCCACATTGAAATTTTCACATTTGTTTTCTTCATTTGTTCAATGATGTTAAATGGGGTTGAGCTATCTTTTTTCTACCCCTTTCCTGGTACATTTTTCTCTTACACATGGGTCATTACAACTAGTGCCTGAGTGGTTCTGGAAGGTGGTTTGGGATGACTCTACATATTTGGAGTTGCACTTTGAGTGCTAATACCTTGTGGAATAATAGAAGGTTGAGGATTACTTGAGTTTGACAATTTTCCCTCTCTAATATTTCTTTTCTTGGATCATTTATTGGAAGCAACACTTTGAGAAGGGGCTTGGTTAAATCCACATAAGTCTTCAGCTTGCCAATTAAAAAGCATGGTCTCACTTGGAGGTGCCTCTTACTGAGTTTCTTGGTGATGGTTTTCTTCTTGACTGGGCTCTTGAGACACACCAATGGTCTGTACTATTAAGGCCTACTTTAGTGCACCTTTGAAACACATTGACTTGTTGTAGGGCTGATTTCATGAGAAGCACCAGTCATATTCTTGTGCCATATTGTTTTGTGTTGGAACCAAGGCCCTTAATGTTGAAGCTATGTTTGGGTCATATCAACGAAATGGCCTAGCAACTTGGGGTTGTCCTTGGTTTTGGTTTTGATCTGCAACTTGAACTAGTGGTTTATTTTTCTGATATGGGGGTATAGCTTGGTACTGGGTTTGATGCTGATATGGCCTAGAACTCTGAGCTTTCTTCCTTTTGATAGTCACTAGTTTAATTCCTAGGTTCTGTAGCTATTTCATAACCTCTTGTAGCTCTTTGAAGTGATAGAGGATGAGGTAGAGGCTTCAGCTGAACTTTGATTCCTTAGGGTGGGCATGGGAGCTAATTTGGGTGTCTGACTAGTGCTTGGAGCTCCTAGTTCTAGATATAGAGACATAGGTGGCCTAGGGACAAGTTTACTATTCTGAATTAAATAATTCTTAGTTCTAATGGAAATGTTATAGGCTGCAGGTAATGTTGTGCCTCCCATTTACTGAATCATTAAGGCAATATCAAAATTTAAAGCTCTAAGAAAGTATAAGAAAACACCTTCATCTTTGGGCCTCATGGCCAATGGAATCCTATCCCAGTTTCTTTGAAATCTAAAGTTGAAATCTATCAACTGCTTATTAGGATCCCTCTTGATGGTTGTTAAATGATCCAACAAGGATATATTATCTCCATTTTCTCCAAATTGGTTGTGAAGAGGTCTACACAGATAGTCCCAATTTTGAATCGAGCCTATTGTTAGACTCCTGAACCATTGTGAAGCTTTACCATTGAGTGAAGAGGCTAATAAATTGATTGCAATTTCCATCTTAGTGATATCATGAATTACACAGACAATTGCAATGTCTTGAATGTCATAACTAGGAGAAATCTAGTTCTCTCCAATGAAATATGGGATGCTATTTAATGCTACAACTGGGAATTGATTTTTTGCATTGAGAGCGAGTGGGCTGCTGCCAGTGAAGTCGACATGGGGGTTGGGTGGTTATGCCATTATGATTAGTGTGATAACCCGTGTTGATTGAATGAATGGCTAACCTGGAGGAGGTGTTGACAAGGTTCTATTTAGTGGAGATGGAGACCTCTAGGATCTTCTACCCCTTCTCCCTTTGTCTAGGGACAAGTAGAAATAGAAAAATAGTCTCTCCTCTCTAGTTATTAATCTTCTTTATATTCTTCTCATGAACTTGACAAGCTTGGACTATTGAAACCAGTGGATTCTGTCTCTTTTGGAGTAGCCAGATGTGTAACATCAAAGCTTCTTAAAAGTTGAAGACTTCCAAAAAGTGCACATCAATCCTTCTATAATAAAAATGGAGACCTCTTAGTCCCACCGGGTGTGCCAAAATTGTTAGCGTAGAATCACAACACCTATGAGTGCCTGCAACTATATGAGTTGAGAATCTCGATGTGATTGCACAACATGGAGCATCTCTCAAAGTGTGAGACCTTGAAATTGAGAGATATCTTTGGATAAAGGCCAGTTCCTATTCCTCTATTCAGTTATATACAAATAAATTATAGAGTCCTGATCTATTATAAAACCTACTCTATCTTACCAAGGAGATAGGGTTGAGAAGATACGAGGAAAATAAACCTAAGCTAATAAGGTGATGCATCAAAGGAATGTTAAACACATGTTTTGTAATTGAATACAAGCCATAGAAATGCAATAATACTACCATGCACAGATAACCGAACTATAATGAGAGATCAAAAGACAACAATGAACACATTAAAGGGTTGAGAATCATCCAAAGACATATATTATTGCTCCAAACTTGATAGAGTACACTACAGTATCCAAGACGAAAAAATTTGTATTACAACTTGAATGGGAGGTTCAAAAGCTCCACAAATTCTCTTGTAGACAAGGGAAGAAGGGAGGGTGCAAAACAAAATTGTCCAACCCTTTACAATGATATAGATGCATCACAGAGAGAAGAAGGGGAGAGGTAGGAAAACTGATTTGAAGTTCAGTAACTGGCCATCAATGCTCCTATAAATCCTCCCATAATGTGTCGAGTTCGTCACTCTATATCTATTCAATGTGTTGAAGAAGGAAGAATGACGGATAAGACCAAATCTGATCTGGTTGTTGGATCAATCGGATCCTATATTAATGGCATGAAGATGTTTTCCACTTTTTACGCACCTAGGCTTGTAGAAATTGAATTTTCAAACCTCCATGGTGTAGAGGATGTCGAGACCTTTTGAAATAGTCTTCTCCTACCCAAGTATGAGTTCCCAATCGAAATATATGGCTATCTAAAGATCAGTATCATAGGTGCATAATATTTAACAGAGTCTTCCCATACCGGGTCCATGTGGTAGCTCCACGCTGATTTTAGATTTTTCCCCTTGCCTTCACTCTTAAAATTACACCCATGAGATACCTGACGTCATCTGTGGGATCCCATATTTCCTTTGTATTTTTGCTAAGTCCTTTCTGTTGGGGGATGCACTGTGTCTAACCCAAGACATGTGGTGGCTTCATGCATATTTGGAAACTACCCCAAGACTTTACCTTTGGATTTTTGCGGATATGAAATGTGAAGACTTCTGTGGGCCTTTATACATTTCAATGCCCGTTCTTACCTCTTTGGACTCTGGGACACATGGCAGGTTGGTGTTTGTCTAATTCTGGCCCTTGGGCCGCCCCTCTTGGATTTGTGTGGTTGAGGAACGTGGAACCCTCCACTGACTCTACCTGATCTTGACATTTTAACCACTGACTATGTACCTCTTTTAGACCTGGGACATGTGGAAGGCCAACGCTTGTTTAGGAGACCCACTTTTAGTTTTATCTATGAAGATGAATTGAGCTGACATGTGCCTCTTTCCACTCCTTTTTTTAACTTAGAAAATTCATGCCAATGCCTTTATTGAATTCTAGACTCATGGAAGCCTCGCACTCATTTAAGTCTCCACCTTGGGCTGCACGTTTCAATGTGTTCCGTTAAGATAGGTGGTGCCTTCTACATGCATTCTTACACTTAACCGATTTGTGTCCGCTTTCCATTTTAATTTCATTGAACCTTGACCATGTGGAGGGTTGGTGCTAGTTTGATTCTCCACCTTGGGCTCTCATTCTTGAAATTGTGCCGATCTGACATGTGGTTCTTTTCCACTTGTTTGGATTTTTCAATGGCCGTCTCTATCCCTTTTTTGGGTATGGGACATGTGGAAGCTTCATGCTCATTCGAGTCTATTTTTTGAGTTTAATATTTGGAGATACACCGATGAGGTGCATGGAGGCTTCCGTTGATTCCTCTCTACTTAGCCAATTTGGGCTCACTCTGAATCATTTGTAAAACCCACAGACTTTGAACCATTCTTTATTTCTCTCCATTGAGCCTCTAGTTATCTATGACACTATTTGGTCCTTCCCTGACCATGCTCCTCCATTTTAGAGCCCGCCTATAACTTGTTTGTTGGATTTGAAACGAGACTCGTACGATGGAACCATCTCTTGGATTTCTTTTTGCAGAGGGTCGTGTTTGATTAATTTTCCCTGGGGGAAAAATTAAGATAACACATCTATTATGGGCACAATTTAGTTCCATCTTATTAATGGAACATTTATGGTCATAAATGTACCCTTGGAAGAATTATATACATACAGACCTGAAGATAGATTTTATAGAGGAATATAGATATAAAACAAATGGAGATATAGATTGATACATATAGATCCAACACATTTTTGTAATGTAGAATGTTTTATCAATAAAATAGCCATTTCTGTTTTAATAGAAAATTAAGTTGTCCAATCATGTTTCAAGGCGGAGCAAGGGCCCACTCCTCCAGGAACCAGGATCCTCATTTTTGTTATTATTTATATTTTCAAAGCAATAATTTATATCTGTTAATTTTGTATCACTTTTAATTCCTTAAGTTAAAATCTGTTGTAGACTTGTCCCTACAGGTGTTCTAGATTAAGTTCTTATTTCTTTGCAATCATTTTCCAAGCATTCTCAATTGTGCGTTTATTTCTGTAATGTTTATTTCGAGTAATTTATTTTTGCAAAGTGTGTTTACTTCCAACATTTTTTCATAGTTTGATTCTAATAAGGTTTTTAACCAAGAAGTCCTTAAGACATTGAAAAGATCCCCCATAAAATAAAAAATACCTACAATCAATTACTAGATTGTTAAGATTCTTCTTGTTGCATATAGCTTTAGACACACCCCTAGTTTGAATATGACATCAACAATGATTTGATTAAATGAAGGGAATAATGAAACCCATCATTTTTGGTGCCATTTCTAGGGACCCACTAGTTAGAATTTTCTAATTAGGTGTCAACAAGAGCAACAATCATACATTTAGTAATTGAATAAATCTTCCCTAAGATATCACAAAATTTATGAGTAGACCAAGAGACTGCAAGGGTAGATATCTCAAAAAAATATCTGAAGAAGAATTAACATCATCCTCTATTTTAAATAACAAAGTTGACCAAAAAATGGAGGCACCATTATCCCATGTAAGACAAGAAGTAGAATTGACACCTTTGGAATTCTTGGATCAGTCACCAGAAGGAAGTGGAACTTTTAGGAGAAGGATTATTTCTCAAGATCCATTTAGTGTAAGTTTTGATTCTCAACTGAGTAGTCAACCTCCTACTCCTAATTTTTCACCTTCCCCAAAGCATATCACATACCTCATTTATTCAAAGAAAAGTTTAGAAAATACTTCAGAAACGGCGTGAGAAGCTAAAAGGGAACCTGATAGGACCTTTACTTATCCAATTCAATTAGATGATGATGATACACCAATGAAAAATATTTCACCTACACATTTACCCACATTTAGAGGGATGTCATGTGAAGACCCTGACCAATTTCTTTTTGGGTTTAAGGTATTATGTCAAACCTATGACTATAAAACAGATAATCAGAAACTCAAGTTGTTTCCATCCACTTTAAAGGATGCAACAATGAGGTGGTTCATGGGATTAACATCTAACTCTATTAACACTTGGGCACAAATGGAAACCGCCTTCGTATAAAAATATCAAGATTACTGTAGAGGGAGAAATAGGAAGATTTTTTTTTTTAAAATCAAGCAAGAGGAGGATGAGAATATATAAGATTATTTGGATAGATTCCTCTTTGCAAGTAAAAGGTGTGGATTTTTACTTCAATAAGAATTAAGTAAAACTATTTTTCTTAAAGGTTTGGAAGATGAATCTAGGGAAGCTCTTAACTTGATAGGAGGTGGAAACATTGATCAATTAAGGATGAATGAAATTAAAGACATTGGTAGATGTTATTCCAGAACAAGGGGTGGACCTAGGAAGGAAAAATCAGTGAAAATTTTGAATCCAAATATGAATAAACTAATGGATGAATTAGCAAACTTTAAAATAGAAATTTTAGTTCAATTAACCTCTACTATGGATGGATTATAAGCTAAAGAAAATGCCAAAACTAAACCATTAGCCATGTATTGTCCTAGATGCAGGAAGAAGCATGTAGTAAGGGAATGTCCTTTGGATAAAACAAAAGTATGTCTTATCTATGAATCTAAAGAACATGATATTCACACTTATTCTCTTCTTCCATTCCTAAAGAATCAGATCAAACAAACCATCACATTGGAATAAGTAAACTTTTTCCATAGACAACCTATCCAATGACAGTTCATGCCAAGGTCATCTCCTAACCCTTGGATGATGCCATGGGCTGCTCAAATAGTACCACAAAGTTGGGGACAACCACCTTGGTCCCCTCAGCCAACTTGAAATTCCCAGGATTAGGAAAGACAATATTGGTATGCTCAAGGAAACCAACAACCATGGACTGGTCAAAATAACTAGTATGCTTGGTCACAACATAGATGGAACCCTAATAACTATGCTCAAGGGAAAACATATCCTAATTAGAATCAGCAAGCCATAATGGGTGCCCGAGCACAAAATTCACAAATTGAGAATGTAGTCCAAATGTAAATACCAGCACAACAAGTAGCAAACCCAAGAAACAAACAAATAACTCCTATCTACGAAACAGAACCAGAAAAATAATTTGATCTTAACGTCATGGATTGTAAAGATATTCACACTAGATCCAAAAAAATAGTTGGTAGTCCAACTATTATCATCATTGAAATTATAGAAGAAACTAAAACCCCTAGTCTGGTTGCCCCCAAGAAAAATATAAAAGAAAGAGATAAGGAACCAGAAGGAAACTCTGTTTCCAAAAAGGTTTAAAGAAGCTATAAAAATCAAGGAATTTGAATTGGTGTAGGAACTAAGAATAATTAATATTGAAATACCACTTCTACAAGCTATTAAGGACATTCCATAATTGAACAAATTAATCAAAAATTTATGTTTCAAAAGGCTTGGAAGAAAGAAGAAGTACCCCAGGACTATTAAGGTAGATGGGAAACTTGCTGATTTATTAGCAGGAAAGCTCCTACTTCCCAAATATGGAGATCCTGGAAGCCTTGTTATTTCTTTCTCTATAGGGAATAAAGATATACATAACATTTTTGTTGATTATAGAGTATCTATAAATGTAATGATAGTGGACACTCTAAAAACATTGCCATTAAAAGGTATATAGCCTACTAACACCATATTATAGATGGAATATCGGTCTGTAGCAAAACCAGAAGGAGTTATTGAAGATGTGGCAGTTATGGTAGAGTCATGGGAATATCCAGTTGACTTCCTTATATTGCAGCCAAAAGGTAAAACATTGGGTTATCCCATTATTTTGGGTAGACCATGATTAGCTACAGTTGCTTCCATAATTGATTGCAGGTTAGGTGATATGACTATTTCAAATGGTAAGAATTCTAAGAAAATTTCATTATATCCCTCTACACGACCTTTTAGTGATAATCAAGAGCAATTATGGGTTGAAAATCCTGATATTAATGAGCAAAATTTGTCATTTTTTTCCATGATAACATTGCAGGATCATGTGCGTGAAATAGAAGATATGATTAACCCACCATTAAATGTACACCAATTTTCCTTGGAGTAGTCATTTTGGAACCTATGAAATTTGTTCTAGAACCTACAAAATTTGTTCTGGAACCATCACAGCTAGTTCCGAAACCATCACAGTTAGTTCTGGAACCCTCACAATTACTTCCAGAACCACACCGACAACAATTAACTACAAATCAAGATAATTTTGCTCCAGAGGAATGAGATTTCTCTTGGGGAGAGGAAGAATCTATAACTTCAGTTTCACATATATTAGGAGAAGATGAAGAATTTCTGGAAAACAATAGTGACAAGGAGTTTGACCTACAACAAGATAAGTATCATTATTCTTCATACTACATCTTTTATCCATAATTTTGTCTCAAGGAACTTTTAGAGATGTTGCTACATATCATATGTTTTTTCCACATGCATGTCCACTAAATAATTGAATGGAACCCTTTCAACAAATTAGCTCATCATACAGTAGAACCAAACATGTTGAGATTCAACCGGGTAAAATTTTGAATATTAATAGCTAGTTGAAGAATGATGAAGAAGCTAAACTGTTTGATGTTCTGAAATATCATACTAAAGATTTTTCTTGGGATTACAAAGATATGAAAAGAATCTAACCAAGTATCTACACTCATCACATCTATACTAAAAAAATTAAACTAATTAGGCAACCTCAGAGAAGGATAAATCCATCCATAAGGGATATAGTGAAATAGGAAATTGAAAACTATTACAAGTAGGTTTTATCTACCCTATCTCAAATAGCCAATGGGTGTCTCCTCTTGTAATTGTCCCTAAAAAGAACAAAAAATGGATAATTTTTGTTGACTATAGGGAACTGAATAAAGCCACACTAAGAGATTATTTTCCCTTACCATTAATAGATCAAGTCTTAGACAACCTTTCAGGTAAACAATAATTTTCCATCTTGGATGGCTTTAATGGATATAATCAAAGTAGAGTTGCCACTGAAGATTAGGATAAAACTACATTTACATGTCCATTGGGTACCTTTTCCTACAAGTAATTACCATTTAGATTATGTAATGCTCTAGCAACCTTCCAAATAGATATGTTAGGAATATTTGTAGACTTAACAAATGACTGTGTAGAGGTATATATGGATGACTTTACTGTGCATGGAGATACATTTGATGATGCCTTGAAAAATTTGGACATAGTATTGACAAGATGTGAGCAACACCACTTGTCTCTTAGCCATGAAAAATGTTTGATGATGGTAGATGAAGGGATTGTATTAGGACACCATATTTCAAAAAGAGGAATTCAGGTTGATCAAAACAAAATTAGAATTATTTCAGACTTACCTGTTCCTCAAACCCCCACTAATATCAAGTCATTTTTAGGACATGCTGGGTACTATAGTTGCTTTATCAAGGATTTTAGTAAAATTCTTGGCCCCATGTTTAATTTTCTTACCAAGCACTGTGAATGTTTTTGGCATAAAAAGTGTCAACTTGCTTTTGAAGAAATTAAAGAGAAATTAATAATTGCCCCAATATTGAGAGGAGCTAACTAGGAGAAACCTTTTCATATCCAAACAGATGCCTCAAATAATTCCATTGGTGCAGTTTTTGGATAGAAAGATGAAGAAGGGAAAATGTATACTATCTATTACCTTAGCAAAAATATTACTCCCACTGAAAGAAATTACACCACCACTGAAAAATAATTTCTTTCTGTGATGTATGCAATTAATAAGTTTAGACATTACATTATAGGGTACAAAATATTTGTACATACAAATCACTCAGCAATTAAATATTTAATAAAAAAAAAATGTGGTTGGATGTAGAATAATTAGATGGTTATTGCTTTTACAAGAATTTGATATTACCATTATGGATAATCAAGGTAAATCTAAGGTGGTAGTTGATTTTTTGTCAAGACTAACCACTACAGGGGAGAAAGATCTAGTCAAGGACAAATTTTCAGATGAACAATTATTTGTTATTTTGGATGATACACCTTGGTTTGCTGATATAGAAAATTATCTTGCAATAGGGAAGTTTCCTCCTTCATTCACCAAGAAACAAATAAAGAAGTTAATCAAAACTAGTGCACAATTCAAATGGTTAAATGGAATTCTATTTAAATGTGGTCCTGATTTTGTTTTATGCAGGTGTGTAAGAGAAGATGAAATATTTGACATCCTCCGGACATGTCATGATCAACCAAGTTGAGGACACTATTCAGTGAAAATAAAAATGCACAAGATACTTAGCACTAGTTATTATTGGTCATCTCTATACAAAGATTAAATAAAGATATCAGGTGGTGTGATCCTTGTCAAAGGATGGGACAACCAACCTTTATTAATGAAATGCCTCTGCAACCTCAAGTACTGATTGAACCATTTAAGAGATGGGGGTTGGATTATGTTGGTCCCTTTAGTCCTTCACAAGGGAAGGAACATATTCTTGTGTGTACTGATTATGTGACAAAGTGGGAAGAAGTGCAGGCTTTAACAAATGCCACTAAAGAAGCACTTGTTGATTTCCTTTGGCACAAAATTTTGGTAAATTTAGATCACCAAGGAGCATAGTTTTTGACAAGGGACCACAATTTATATCTAATATGATCCAGAATTTCACAATTTATTATCAGATCAATCAAAGAAAGCCATCTCCCTATCACCCACAATCAAATGGACAAGCTAAAGTAACAAACAGAGAATTGGAAAACATCCTTACCAAATCAATTGAAGGAGGAAGAAGAGATTGGGTAAAGAGACCACCTAAAGCTATCTAGGCTTATAATACAACTTGGATAACTACAACAGGGTTTTCACCATATGAGTTAGTGTATGGGAAAATTCCTTGTTTCCTATTGATTTTGAACTATAGACATTGAGGATAGTAGTCAAGGTGGGTATTGAGTTGGATTAAACTCCAGAGGAGAGAATCCTTCAACTCAATGATTTGGATGAATTAAGGATGGAAGCACTTCAGAAGAAAGAGATAATCCAAGATCAAAGGAAGAAATTACATGATACACATATCAAGAAAAGGTAATTCAAGGTAGGGGATTGGGAATTGTTGTTTGATTCTAAGTACAAAAAATTCAAAGGCAAATTGAGAACCAGATGGTTGGGACCCTATCAAATTGAGAAAATATTTGACAATGGTTCTATTAAGCTACTTCCCATTGATGACAGCAGAAAAACACTCTTGGTCAATGGACATAGGCTAAAGCTTTATAGGAAGCCTCCTACTAAGGATGAATTCTTGAAGGAGATTGAAGTAGATAAGGAATTTGATCATATGGAAGAACCCAGTTCTTCCAAAATGATCAAATAATTAGATGGATAGATCCAAAATAAAGGGAAAAGAATGAAAACCAGTAAATAGCGTTCTCTTCCCCCAAAAAAAGAAATAAAGAAAAACAAGGGAAGAGAGTGAAAACTAGTAAATGGCGTTCTCTTCCTAAAAAAAAAGAGAGTTTCTCTCAAAGATCAATTTAAAACCAACAATGGAAGTTGATATTCTCAAATAAATGTCCAATTCAAAATAAAAATTATTTGGAAGTCCAACTATTTTTCTAACCGTTTTCCTTTTGTTTCATTTTTTAGGAATGATGAGTCATCATGATAGAGGGATTACATAATCAAAGATAGTAATTGTGTCTTTAACTTATTAAAGGTTACATTAAAAGTTCACATGTGTGATTAGATTTGATTTAAAAATTGATATGATGAGTCATCTATTGTACATCATGATTAAAGGTGAGTAATCATGAGAAAGATATTGATTGAATAAATTGGCGGCATAACTATAATGAGTTATCATTAGTGTGAAATCAACAAAGTGAAAACTAGTTGCAAAGAAACTTCAAGGAAGAAGCAACGAATTAGGTTTGCATTTGACAACTACAACATGGAAGTTCCGTAGCTAAGTACAAAAATTCTGTAGCTAAATTTGTCAGTTCTAAAGCTAAGTGAAGAGTTCTTCAGCCAACCTACACAAGATTAAAGAAGAATGAATTTGAGTCACCTATGTATCATGGGGATTAAAAAGAAGTTAGAACCAGAGGATGATACTCAACTCATTGTAGATGAAGAAGTAACAACTATCTTTCATCAGGAAGGATGGCTAGAATTTCTGAGGAATTTCCCCAAGTATAACGAAGAATTGGTAAGAGGATACGTTATAAATTTAGAGCAATCTAGGACAAAGGTTAGAAAAAAAATTATTCATTTTTCTGTGAATACAATAAGTAATGTATCTGGAGTGCCAATTGTACATGTCCCAAAGAAAGTCAGAAGGACATTAAAATACATGGTTGAAACCCTGCTGAAAAAGGGGGAAGCTGAACTTCAATATATTTACAACAACAAGAAAATCATAAAAGGGGTCAGAAGGGCCAACTTGCCCAAACCCTTTGACAAAGTAGAATTTTGGATAGTCAAGTATTTAACCTGTAATGGTCAATTCAGGATAGTAGGAAGGGAAGTTCTAAAGATCCTCATATACCTTAGATATGGAGCTACAAAAGAAGAATATATAGTAAACCTTCCAAGGTTTATTTTTCATTCCGTCCATACAATGGCCTAGAGGTATTCCTGGGGTGTGGGAACAATCAGACATCATGGGTTAGTGCATTTAGTGTGCCAGTGCACACTTTTCTTTCAATGAAAAATGGAGAAGAAATGTGGGAGAAATTTCTTAGCAATATTAAGCAGATCCCTGATATTCTCAGGAGAGTAATAGCAACTCCTTCTGCTCCTATAATTAATTTGGAAATTGATGCAACTAATAAGGAAAAGAAAGAACTAGGTGGAGAGGAAATACCAAAAAGAAGAAGATTTTGAAGAAGGACTAGAACTACATAACCAACTATGCCTTCTAAATAAATTCCTTCCTCTACAGTAGCTGCAAGAGAGCTAATATCTATCTTTGACAGTGACATTTCACCTAGGCAAGATCAATAGGTAAAAATTAGAAGAAGCTCTAGTAGGAGACCCATTTCTATGAATTTTGAGGATCCTTAAAGAAGGAGGATTCATAAAAGGTCTAGAGAAATTCCAGAGGAGATAGAAGATCAAGAAGGGATGGAAAATGAATCTACTGATATTTTGGGCAGTAAGGCCATGATTCCTCCTAGACCAAGCCAAATAGAGATAGAAAAAGAAGATGAGAGATTTGAGGAACAAGTTTTCCAAGAGATGAGTGAATTAGCAACACCATCACATGAAGAAGATGAATTGGCATCTTGGAAACAGAAAGGGAAAACCCGTATGGTAGAAGAATAATGCTTAACTGCCAAGGAAATTTCAGAGAAATAAGACAAACAACAAGTTAAACAAGCTCTATTTCTGTCTAGAGTAGAAATCATTATTAGAGAAAAGGATAAGGAGTTGAATTTTCTCAAAATTAAATTAGAATAGAGAGAAATGGTCATTGGGGAATTAAAAACTCAGCTCACTGACAAGGTTGAGGAATTGACAAGATTTAAACAAAAGATAATGGAGAAAGAGAAATAATGTCAAAATTCCAAAAAACAAACTGATCTGTCAACAGTCTCTGCAAAAACTGAATTAACTTATTGGCCACTTAAACAACTATGGGATGATACTTGCAAAGAAGTTAGTAAAGCCAAGACATCCAACGAGGACTTGAGAAGCAAGATAGAAGAAGAGAAGAAAGAAAGAAAAGAATGGGAAGAAAATCTTTACAAAGAAGAAAATGATAAATTTAAATATCTTGTGAAAATATAAATGGTTTGCATGATGAGTGAGAAATTGCTTGCATGCAGGAGACCTTCTCCAACATATAATGTGTTTTTGGAGGAACAATTCATTCGCTGGAAGTTTTCAAGGATAACATGTGACCTTCTACATGAAATAAAATATGAATCTTATTTCACAGCAACCTATTCCTTAGCCAATGCAGAGTAGAAAAATATTCTATGTGAATTTTGTCTCTGTAACTTCATGCTCGAAAAGAACTCATGTTTTATGATCAATTTGTATGTAGGGGAGAGACAACTTAATTCATTTGTTTCCATTCTTCAAAATTAGATTGCATGGAAGGAAATGGAGTCATATCATGTATTAATGGCTAGTTCATTTGGTCTCTGTATGAGAATTCATTACGGTAAACCATCCGCCTTTTCTACACATTTCAGATCCCATGCATTTGATAAAAGGTTCAAGGAACCTTATCTTTGCAATTTGTAGAGAAGTATTAATGCCTTCACCTCTTATGAAGAGGAAAATTTTGAATATATTTATGAGGTATCTGTGAAAAGAATGGAATTGCTCATGGTGGCATTGAGAATAAGGGAAGTAATATCTCCCACAAAATTAATCTCGAGTTTGCATAGAGAAAAATCCTTATGTACACTAATTCCTCATATCAATGAAAAGCATAGGGGCATATGGATAGGAATGAGAACAAGACCTCCACTCCTTCTCAACTCCATATCACCATGGCAGAATAGAGAGCCACAAGGTCCCACTAAATTTGATAAATGACAAAGGAAAGTAGAAGCAGGAGCAGGGTATAGTACCTCTGAATTAAAGCATTAGGATATTCGATTCTAGCCATTAGATCTAAGTAATCAAATGGAATGTTGAATATATAACCCCAAATTTGAAGAGTAAATTTTGTAAAGGGACTTACAAACAAGTAAGTATGGGGGAAATGATGAGGCCAGAATATGCCCGTTAAATGTATAATAAATGATCTCATCTTAGTCTCCTTTTGATTAAGTTTGACTGTATTTTGTGAGTTTTGTTTGATATGATATGAGTTAGGATGTAATTTTCCATCTTTTGTTGATTATGATTCTAATGTTTAAAAGCTCTGTAATTCCTAACAAAGTGTTTTTGAAACTCAGTTTTGTAATAAAGCAGGTCACAATCAGGTAGAAGAATGAAGTATGAAGTAGTCAGCATGTTTTTGAGAGCAACTATTTCAATACAGCTTAGTTCCAAAACTTCCAAGCTAGATCCGGAACTCCATTACACAGTCACAGGCTTTATCACCTAGTTCTTGAACTTTCAAACATAGTTCTGGAACTCTAGTATTTACTTTTGGAATTATCAGAATGAGTTCGATAACTCCTGAGGATAGCTCCGAAGCTCTCTCGGTAAGAGTTGGAATGATTTCCTTTATCTCCTAAACTCTTCGAAATTTCCATAACTGATAAGAATCTATTCCAAATGGTAGGTAATTTGTCAAATCAATGATCCTATCAATCAAGAGTAGATTAGAAGACTTCTGACTCCCCATACTTATAGATCCAAGATAATTATCACACAACTTTACATCCAGCCATGTTCCAATTCAACATCTATTCTGGGCACGATTCAGTTCCATCGCATGAGTGGAAAAATTACGGCCATAAATGCACCCCTAGAAGAAGTATATACATATAGACCCGCAGATAGATTATATAGAGGAATATAGATATATAACAAAGGGATATATAGATTGATACATACAGATCCAACACGTTTTTGTAATGAAAAATGTTTTATCAATAAAATAGCCATTTCTCTTTTGAGAGAAAATTAAGTTGTCAAATCCTATTTCAAGGTGGATCAAGGGCCCACTCCTCTAAGAATAATGATCCTCATTTTTGTTGGTATTTATATTTACAAAGAAATAGTTTAGATCTATTAATTTTGTATCACTTTCAATTCCTTAAGTTAAAATATGTTGTAGATTTGTCCCTGCAGGTGTTCTAGATTAATTTCTTATTTATTTGCAATCATTTTCCAAGCATTCTCAATTGTGTGTTTATTTTTGTAATTTTTATTTCCAGAAATTGATTTCTGCAAAGTGTGTTTACTTCTAAGGAAAAGTGTGTTTATTTCCAACAATTCATTTATGTAAAGTGTGTTTACTTCCAACATGTTTTCATAGTTTGGTTCCAATAAGGTTTTAAACCAAGAAGTACTTAAGACATTGAAAAGATCCCCCATAAAATACAAAATACCTACATGCAATTACTAGATTGCTAAGATTCTTATTTTTGCATATAGCTTTAGACACACCCTTGGTTTGAATATGACATCAATAGAGAGTTGATTAAATGAAGAGAATAACAACACCCATCATAGGGCCTAGTTAGATATTAGTTGTGTAAATATAATTGAAAATAATGGAATGATAATTATGTCAAACTTAAATTATGTAAATTATATCATGTCAATGATATAATTAAAGTATACCTATGATTTTAGAGTTAGAGAAATATATCATGTTACCAAACTCGAAATGTATGACAACCTCTTGAAAATAATTACAAAAAAAATTAAAGTGTTATCAAGATACCTATAAAATATAGGGAGTGAAAAATGATTTGTCTAAGGGGATACTAATATTTCCTCTAGCTCTATATAATGCTTTTTATTATAGAATGTTCTTCACATATGTTCTGAGATATGGAATATATATTACGATTTATGGAAATTTTTAGATATATATTTCTCTTCCTCTTTTGTAACAATAAAATATCGTTAATAACAAGTCTAAGATGGACTTACCTTACACAAGCCCCATTTTTTTATGAGTGTTAAACTACCTACCAATACATGATATAATGATTAAGTAAAATGTTGTTATCCTAACTACATGATGAGATGAATAGTGATAAAATTATAATTAATTATGATCATGTGATATATCCTTCACATTTGTAAATGAATGCTTGTGATTCTATTGAAGCTTGTGGATTATTTTATAAGGTAGTGGTAAACATGTTTTAAAAAAATTAAAGAATTTTTAATTCCCTGAGGAAGCTTATTTTCATTAGTCCTCAACATATTTATTAGAGTGTGCCTTTGATATGATATCCTTTTATTCTGTTGGTGCTCAATTTTATCTCACCCCGTTTGTTTTAAAAAATTCCCAATCTACCTGGTTCGTCATATTTCCTATCTCCCCGAATGGATGTGTACAAGTTTTATCTTTACGAGGGTGTTATTGTAAATCCTTCTCTATGGTCATGGATTGTTGTCGAGCCATGAATTATTTACAAATTCTTTGTCCTTATAGAAAGATTCAATTCTGAGCACAAATGGTGAAGCTCCCCTTCATCTTACTATTTTACGGGCCTATTTTCCCCATTAAATTAAATTTCAGCATCTTCAGTTATGTGGTCTATTTTGATTGGATGAGGCTCATCAGGTCTATTTTATAACTTGTAACTATTTACTATGTTTGCAAAAAGATCAATTAGGTCCTGCGGCCCCGTTGAGTTCTGATCGGCTGGTCAAATTTAAAAAGGTGGAGTGAATTTATTTTTTTTGCCCCAAATGTATATACGTGTTCATTTTTAATTGGTTGCGGCCCGGTGGGTCTTTTTGGTCAAATTTTCCACTTTGGTCACATTTGTAAAAAATACCAAATTGGCCCCGTGGCCTTGACAGTCTCTTATTGGATATTAAAAAAATATGAAGCAGCAGGGAAAAAGTCTTACTTTGACTCTGATGAAGGACACGTGGCAGTTTTTCATGTTACAAGCGGGGAAGCGGATCGACGGAGCAGTTTGATGTTTTTGGCTCAACATTGAAAAGTCAAAATGGAGAGGCAGGTCGCCAAAGGTTTTTGATGTTTTTAGCCTTTTGTGAAAAGGAAAAAAGTATAAAAATGAAGCATGACTCTACTGGGGCCCACATCAAAAGATAAAAGTGGGAAGTGGGTTGATGGAAGAAAATTGGAAATTTTGCCTTTTTGTAACAAAGGGTAAAATTGTAGAAATGAGTCATGACTCAATCAAAGGCCCATATTAAGCCATCTATTGATCTCGTATTTAAAACGTGGACGGATGGGGAAAAATCTTAAAATTGCGCATTTTCTCCAAAAGTCGTAAAATGCAAAAGGAACCCCCAGGCCCGTTTCAGCTCTAATATTCCATGTGGATGACTATAATTTAAAGTTTTGAAAGGGAAGAATCAATGGTTATGGTGCAATGCATCTAGTTTTGCTGCTATTAATGTTCCATGACTTCAGGGGATGCAAATAAGCATCATTTTTCATGGTGAATCTAAGTGATTTCTTGTCATTTCTATCAACAATGTGCAATTGAAGTGTTGTGGAGCTCGAATTTTTGAATCTGAGAAAGTGTAAGAGTTGATATTTTGAAACAAAGTTAATCAGGTACCTACAAAAAATGAATTGCCAGATCCAGCAGAGTAAATTGTAGAGGAAAGAATGAGGAGAAGGAAGCTATAGGTGCAAAGGATGAAAAACATGTTTCTAGAGGAGATGACTGGATGCCCCAGTTAAAACAATGATGGAAATATATGAAATGATTCACCTTTTGAACACCTGGCAATTTTTTTTTGTAAATATGTTAAACATCACTTTTTGGAAATTATGATCAAATACGTAACAAACAAAGGTTCCTAAAAAATTCTTTATTTTGGGGGGAAGCTTTAATGTAAATGAGTGCTATAAAGGAAATGAGTTAGTAATGCAAATGGTCGGGGGTTTAATTCTTACGAGAAAATTTGAGAAAGCCCATCTAAGAAACGTATTAATCTCTTATGTCAAGTTGGTTACAAGTGCAACCATTGACAAGCTCTGAGATTGTTCAAGAAAACTTCCCCTGCAAATGAATCTAATCAACTTCAAATTAATCTATGTTAATCTTGGTCAAATTTGTGTCTTCTTTATTTCATAATGTCTGTAAATAGTATTTCTTGTTCCTATTGCAATCTTCTATTAAAATCCCTCTGAATCACATAGGATCTCATCCTTGTGATAGTTTAGTGGCATTTGCTTTTTCATTACAAGAAGAGTCTTCATCTTGTAATGAGATAAACAATTTAAAATCACTTTACGGTCATTTTTTTTATAAAGATTATTCGTAAGTCATTGAATGTATCTTAGGTGTGAGGAACCAGGGGTCTTTAATGTTTAATTGAGTCTTTAGCTCTAGCCTTCATGTTAAATTCTTGGAGATTGTGTGAAACCATGCAAATATGGGCCTTCATTGATGAAAACCTTCTAGTTGAGGAATATTTTAGCTATTCTGAAGCATTCTGTCATTTAGTTTTCTAATTTTTGTCAAGGTTCTCACAGATATGGAAAAATCAAGTTTATCATGCTCAATCTCCCACAAAAAATTAATCAAAAACAATGAATCCTACCTGAACTACACCTATTTTCCATGTATGTCCACAAATAAATAAATTCTACTACCAAAATATGTAGAAGTAATCAGGATTCCATAATGTCTTTAGTAACCTTAACCTTGTTTAGAAAATATCACCATTCTTTAGAAGTGACAACTCATGAGAGTTAAAATGTGGTCCATTGATCATATTTTCATAAGGTTTTCTTTCAAATTCGTGCAAAGAAGGATATCTTAATTCTCCTTCACCAACAGAGGTTACAAAATTTGTCCTCTCACCCTGGTTAAAAGGCAACACCTAAAGTAGTGAGGATAGATCAAATCCTTTTGAAGGTGCTATCCATTTCTCCAACATTTGAGTGACAAAGAGCCGGCTGAATCACCTTCCCAGCTACAAATTGACATACATGATGATTTATATGTCTCTAGGCTTCTTGTTAAATCTATGATGATGCTTAGCTTAAAAAGGAGAATCAATTTGGAAACCAACATTAGATTTTTGCCATTGTCAGGGAGTTATTAGCATTACCAGGGATTATTTACACACCGGGAACTATTTATGTGGTAACAACACTAGATTGGCACCATTTTTGGGGACTTATTAGCGTTGTTAGATATTATTTGAACTCTAGGACTTATTTGTGTGGAAACAACACCAGATTGGCTCCCCTACCAGGGATTATTTGAACACCAGGACTATTTGTGTGGCAACAACACCTAAATTGGTGTCGTTTCCAGGGATTATATTAACACTGGGACCTATTTGTGCAGTAACAACACTAGATTTGTGCCATTTTCAGGGAATAATTAACATTGCCAGGGATTATTTGAACACCGTTATTTGTGTGACAACAACACCAAATTGGCATTGTTGCTAGGGACTTATTAGCATTACTGGGGATTACTTGAACACCAGGACCTATTTGTGTGAAAACAACACTAGATTGGCACCATTTTCGGGGAATATTTGAAAAAAGGTGTACACATACTGACCCTGGTAATGTTTCTTACATGATCTAACAGAAAATACGTTGTTGAAATGTCATCTTGTGTCCAGATTTGTAAGAATCGAGCAAAGTATCAAGTTCTGTGTGTAATATTTCTAGTTTCTATTAGTTTTTCCACTAAGTTTACATCATCAATATTAAATACAAGTAAAAGAAGGTCACATCTGTGAAGCTTTGTGTGAATTTAGTGTTGACAAACATTTTAGTGATCAATTTTAGTGCATTTTCACAACTAAGGTGAAAATCCTTAGTGGCGACTTTGTGTTGAATTAATTTTTGATAAATGCCATTGTTTTAACCTCTTTCAATTGAAATTTATCACTAATATTTTCAAATCTGGAAGGAAGAAGAT
Organism: Taxus chinensis; assembly: GCA_019776745.2. Classification (NCBI taxonomy): domain Eukaryota; kingdom Viridiplantae; phylum Streptophyta; class Pinopsida; order Cupressales; family Taxaceae; genus Taxus; species Taxus chinensis. The sequence goes on from CM034156.1 coordinate 483,797,222, forward strand.
CTTTCTTCATTAAATACCCTACTAGAAGGTTGTTTCTAGAATTAGGAAAAACAAATTCTGAAGGAAGAAGAATCTTAAAAGTTGTTGGAGATCAGAAATCAAGAAAAGAGTTATCAATTGTGGAAATTGATCAGCCTGTAATTGAAGATTACCATACTTCCTCAAGTGCTTCTGAATCAGGTAGTATTTTTGACTATTGAAATTCTCCATCTAGAGAGGGGCCTTCTTTTGTATTTGAAAAGTTTACATCTCATTCTATCCCTATATTTTCTAAAGTTGATAGGGTTTTCCACGAAACAAATTCTTTAGATGAAATTCATTTTGAAAATTATACTCTTCTGTTGCAAAGACCCCTTGTCCCTCATCATTTTGTTTCTCCTGTAAGAACCTCCCTTAAAAAAATGGCCTAATCCCCACCCAAACCTCCATTTTTTTTCAATACTTTTGGTCCTATAAAGTTTAGAGGTATGGTTGGATATCCAAATGTAGTGCCATAGGATGTTAGAAATAGACTGCCTAAATTTCAAGGAAATAATGTTATTACTAGTGATCAACACTTAAAGCTTTTTGTCAATATGATGGAAGACTTTGAGATTGAAATTGAGGATGTGTATATAAAATTGTTTATTCATACTCTTGAGGAGGATGCACGTGACTGGTATATATATTTTCCAGATAACTCAATAGATTCATCGACAAAAATGAAAATTTCTTTTAGATTGCAATATGGGGATAAGACAGATCCCAGGTTTCTTTTATCTGAATTTGAAAATATTAAGAAGAATCCTAATGAATCTATCCATGAATTCAACACTCAGTTCAATAAGATCCTAAGTACGCTACCTGTAATCTTGAGGCCAAGTGATGTTTCTTGTTTGATAAAATAATCTGATGCTTTTGACAAAAAGGCATCCTATTATTTGAGGGACAAGAACCCATGAACATTGAGGTAGGCCTTCACCATGGCTTTGCAGATTGAAAATAACATCAAGGTAGTTAGTAAGCCTCTTAAGAGGGAAGGTATCAAGTTGATCATTCCAGAGAAGCCTCAGTCAAGTAAGTCTATTGATCTGGAAGAGGTTGTAGAAACTTTGGTCAAAGATGTTAAGGAAATATCCTATAAACTGGCCAGAGTAGAGAAGGGGATTGAACAAGGTTCCCAAGGTTAGCACAAGAAAAAAGGTCAAGAAATATTTTTAAATCATCCCAAAGGTGATCATAGATCATATGACAAGGGTAAAGGGCCCATGGGATTAGTAAATAGATTGGTGCCTAATCCTTTAGCTACTAGAGTTGCTACTATGGAAGAGGTCCATGATATGGAGTGGTGTGATAGATGTTTCTTGCCCCATTCCCCATGTGATGAAGACAAAGAAGTTTAGGAAGCTGATGATGATGAGACAAATGATGATGCATGCATGATGGATTCCTCTACAAGTTCATAGTAGGGAGCAACCTCAATTGAACTAATAAGTGCCAGAACTACTAGTGATTTTTGGGATTGCATTCACCAGGAATTACCTCTTCCTCCTACTCATACTTCTGAAATTGATATGGTACAATCTTTTAAGTTGCCTAATAATGATTTTGAGTACTTAAGGGCATTAATGATTAAAAATTATGACGGAGGAATTCCTTTAGAAGAGGATAGATAGTTATTAATGAATGCAATAGTTTCCTAAGAAAAAGAATACAATACCAGGAGTAAGGTTGTCAAATGGGTAGGGCCTCAGGCCAGACCAAAAATTCCAGTGCTTACCAGTATCCCTAAGGAAACCCCTAAAAAATATGCATCTGGAAAAGGCTTTGTCACCCAAAAAAAAACTTGTTTTCCTCCCCATGATCAGACTGTGAAGACTCCCATATTATGAGATGAAGCTGTGAAGCCTCCTCATAATACTTCCTTACCCAAATATGTTCCTTGAGACATAGCCCAAATCCTGAATCAGATCAAGATTTCTATTCCTATTGTTAAATTTCTTAGAATCCCTGAGCATAGGAACAAAGCATTCAAATATTTGGGGCCTGAGGAAGAAAAGGTCACCCAGGGTAAAATAGTAAACAAAGTAGAGGTTCATCCTGCCATTGAAGAATTAGAAAAACAAAAAGCATTGGAGGAATTGAGTGAACCACTTGAGGTGTATTTGGGAACCTCTCTGGTTGAGTCTCAGCTGAATCCAGATCCATTTTTTACTACTCTGATTATTAAAGATAGGTTGTTACATAGCTACATGTTTGATTCAAGAGCCTCATGTAATGTAATTCCTCTTGAGGTCATGAATGAGTTAAATCTCAAAGTAACAACAGCTTATGGGAAATGTACTACCACGGATTCAAGAGAGGTGCAAGTACTTAGATGTGTAAAAGGTTAAGTAGTGCAATTGGAAACATATCCAGGCAAGTACTTAACTTTGAATGTAGTAATTGTGGATTGTCCTGCTAAGTGGGGAATGTTATTATCTAGAAAGTGGGTAGTGAATATGGGTGGAAGTGTGTAAATAGATATGTATTATGCCACCATACAAATTGAGGGCATCCTTATGAAGTTACCTGGTGAAAATAAAATGTTATATCTCATTGAGGACCCCAACAATGCTTCTTATGAAGTATTGCATATAAAAAATGATGTTGATAACTCTATGAGCTATGTTGTTTTCAAGGAGTATGAAATTGATCAATTTAGATATCTTGAGTAGGTTGATTTTCTTGGGACTTTGATATTTGACGTAGCCTTGAAATATGTTGAAAAACTTGACACAGGCACAAAGGATAATCCTAAAAAAATGTGGTTAGATAGCAACTTGGATGGAGAAGAGAAAAAATCATATGATCAGTTGTTAAAAACTTATCAGAACTGCTTAGCATGGTCTTATCCATAATCGAAGGAACTTTAAAATATTCCTTGATTGTTTTCTTAGAATCAGGGCATGCACACCATTGTATAGTGTATAGTCTTTTGTTTTCATTCTGCTTTCATGTTTTTCTGTTTCGGAGTTTTTTGGTCCCTGGTGACCAATTTTTTTTGGTTTCTCAGCTCATCTTAGGGGATTTTGTTATTATCTTTTTTCTCTGCAAGCTTGTTCTTGACTCCGTTGCCCAATGGATTTTTGGCACATGGTCTACTCTATTTTTCTTGCGGTACTCGCAACGAGTTCCCATCCCCGAGTTGGAGCCAATGTTGGTGCTCAATTTGATCTCACCCTATTTGTTCTAAAAGTTTCCCAATCTACCTAGTTCATTGTATTTTCTATCTCCCCGAATGGATGCGTACAAGTTTTATCTTTACCAGGGTGTTATTGTAAATTCTTCTCTATATATGGTGGTGGATTGTTCTTGAGCCATGAATTATTTGCAAATTATTTTTCCTTGTAGAAAAAATTCAATTCTCGGTGTAAATGGTGAAGTTCCCCTACATTTTACCATTCAATAGGCCTATTTTCCCCATCAAATTATATCTCAGCATCTTCAGCTAAGTGGTCTCTTTTGATTGAATGAGGCTCGTTAGGTCTATTTTATAAATTGTAACCTTTCGCTATGTTTACAAAAAGATAAATTTGGCCCCACAGCCCTGTTGAGTTCTGATTGGATGGTCAAATTTATAAAGGTGGAGAAAATTTCTCTTTTTTTCCCCAAAGGTGTATATTTTTTCATTTTTAATTGATTGCGGTCTAGCAGGTCTTTTTGGTGAAATTTGCCACTTTGGTCACATTTGTAAAAAAAAAACCAAATTGGCCCCGCTGCTCTGATAGTCTCTGATTGGCTATTTAGCAAATATGAAGTGGCAGGGAAAAAGTCTTACTTTGACCTTGATGAAGGACGTGATAGTTTTTCATGTTACAATCAGGGAAGAGGATTGGCAGAGCACTTTGAAGTTTTTTGGCTCAGCATTGAAAAATCAAAGCAGAGAGGCAGGTCACCAGAGGTTTTTGAATTTTTTTTCCTTTATGTGAAAAGGAGAAAATTATAAAAGTGAAGCGTGACTCCATTGGGGCCCACATCAAAAGATAAAGCGGGAAGCGGGTCACCGGAGGAAAATTGGAATTTTTTTTCCTTTTTGTAATAAAGGGTAGAATTGCAGAAATGAGTCGTGACTCCATCAAAGGCCCAGATTAAGTCACGTGTCGGGCCCATAATTCAAAGGTGGAGGGGTGGGGAAAAATGTGAAAATCACGCATTTTCTCCAAAAGTCATAAAATTCAAAAGGCACCCGCAGGCTCCTTTCGGCTCTTATCTTCCTTGTGGACGACTCTAATTTAAAGTTGTAGAAGGGAATAATAAACAATTATGGTGTAATGCATCTAGTTTTGCTGTCATTAACATTCCACGACATCAGGGGATGTAAATACACATCATTTTTCATGGTGAATCTGAACGATTTCTTGTTGTTTCTATCAGAAAAATGCAATTGAAGAGTTGTAAAGCTCAAATTTGATAATTTAAGGAAGTGTAAGAGTTGATATTTTGAAACAGAGTTACTCAGGCACATGCAGAAAATGAATTTCAAGATCCAAAAAAGAAAATTGTAGAGGAAAGAATGAGGAGAAGGAATTTATAGGCATAAAATATGAACAACATGTTGCCATAGGAGATGACTGGACGCCCAGTTAAAACAATGATAGAAATATCTCAAATGATTCACCTTGTGAACACCTAGAAATTTTTTGTTGTAAATATGTTAAACATCACATTCTTGAAATCATTATCAAATATGTAACATACAAAGGTTCCTCGAATATTCTTTATTTGTGGGGAAGCTTTAATGTAAATGAGTGTTATAAATGGCATGAGTTAGTCATGAAAATGGTCGGGGGTTGAATTATTACATGAAAATTTGAGAAATCCCATCTTCCAGAGAGCATATTAGAAACCTGTTAATCTCTTATGTTTTAGATTTGATCATGTCAAGTTGGTTGCAAGTGTATAACCATTGACAAGCTCTAAGATTGTTCAAGAAACCTTCCCTTGCTGATGAATCTAATCAACTTCGAATTAATCTGTGTTAATCTTGGAAAAATTTGTGTATGCTTTATTTCAGAATGTCTACAAATAGTATTTCTTGTTCCTATTGAAATCTTGTGTTAAAATCCCTCTGAATCACACAAGATCTTGTCCTTGTGATAGTTTAGTGGCATTTGGAATTTCATTACGAGAAGATACTTCATCCTATAATGAGATAAACAATTTAAAATCACATTACTGTCATTTTAATTATAAATATTGTCTGTAAGCCTTTGAGTGTATCTTAAGTGTGAGGAACTAGGGGTATTTAATTTTTAATTAAGTATTTAGCTCGAGCCTTTGTGTTAAATTCTTGGAGATTGTGTGAAATCGTGCAAATTTGGGCCTCCATTGATGCACACCTTCTAGTTGAAGAAATATTTTAGCTATTCTGAAGCATTCTTTCATTTATTTTTCCAATTGTTGTGAAGGTTCTCAAAGATCTGGTAAAATTAAGTGTATCCTACTTAATCTCCCACCAAAAATTATTTAAAAACAATGAATCCTACCTTAACTACCCCTGTTTTACCTGTATGTCCACAAATGAATAAATTCTACTTCCAAAATATGTAGAAGCAATCAGGATTCTATAATGTGTTTAGAAACCTTAAACTTGTTTAGAAAATATTACCATTCTTTAGAAGTGACAACTCGTGAGAGTTAAATTGTTGTGCATTGATCAAATTTTCTCAAGGTTTCCTTTCAAATTTGTGCAAAGAAGGATATCTTTATTCTCCTTCACCAATAGAGGTTAAAAAATCGGTCATCTCACCCTAGTTGAAAGGCACAACCTAAAGTAGGGAGGATAGATCAAATCCTTTTGAAGGTGCTATCCATTTCTAAAACATCTGAGTGATAAAGAGCCAGCTAAATCACCTCCCCAGCTACAAAATGACATACATGATGATTTATCTGACTCTAGGCTTCTTGTTAAATCTATGATGTTGTTCAGCTTGCAAAGGAGAATCAATTTGGATACCAACATATTCCACTTAAGACCTATTGTGTGTGTCTTTATATAGGTGACCATTCAAATGATTTATTTCTCAATCAAGTCGTAAGTACTACTTATGTACTGACTAAACTAATTTTTTTCTTTAGAAATATGATCGTTGGAAGTACTAGGGATAACTTTTCTCTAGGGGACTAGTTTGTGACAAATATTATCTTTGACTCATGAACATTTTTAGGATGAATCCAAGATCAAATCTAAGACATGTGATATTTTACAATTGCAATATGTAAAGAATCAAATGGTTCTACAGTTCTAAGATGGAAAATACATGTCTACTAGTGGACTCAATGTATGATATATAGTTGGAGAAGTATTAAATTTGTACACTATAAGGTAAATAGAAAAAAATTGAGGATAAATTTAAGGGTGAAATTATCACGTGTGTATAGGCCTATATTTAGAGTGATAAAAATTGATCTCCTTATAGATAACTAGAAATTGAGTACTAGTTATTGTTGTACACATTAAAACATAATATTTGGGACACATGCATACACGTAACCACTTTTAACTATTGTTGTATTTCTTAGTGCATTTTCTCAAGAAAAAAGAGGTGTGATAATAATAATGGATAACATATTCTCTCCTCAATATCCATACTATTATATTTTTTATATGAATATGAGGTATGTTTATGGTTTTATAAAAGTGGAATATTCTTAATGATTCATAGTAGAACCAGAAAAATTGGTTGAGATTTTATATGACAAGGAATAAGTGATCATAGTCATATAATAAATTTCACATATTAATTTTGAAGGAAATTTTCTACGGTTTTATGATTCTGGTTAATAAATCACAACAATTTCATTTCTATTGAAAAGATTTTTAATAGGTCTTATCTCCTAGTTGTCAATCTATCTAGTTTCCTATATATTCCTTACATCACAATGGCGAGTTCTATAATTCCCACAAATTTTACCCATGAAATCCAAGAAAAAAAAAGGTTATATGAGAAAAATTATGGAATAATGTTTTTTATTTATTTTTAAGTAAAGTCAGTTACAATGATAGAAAAACTCTCGGTTAATAAATATTCATTTTAAGCATAATTAAATAATAATATTTTATCTTCATTTTGGATTTACAATCCCCTCATTTTCCCCTCTTTAATTTAATAACATTACTCAAATGCCATTTAATAATTTTATTATTTTAAGGCTATGACCATTTCACCCACCCATTGATTAAACACAATTAAATTATATTCCTATAATAACATTGCTTAATTACTAAGGAGAAATTGATTTAGTTTATTACAAGGGTCATGGGATTTCTAAAAAAGGTCATCCACTAAACAATTAGGTTGAAGAATAGATCTAACTTATACACCACTTAAGTGGCCCCATTCAAATTTGACCCATGCATTCAAATGATGATCTCACCCAACCCTCACCTAACATTTGTAGGGAACAATCCTAGCCATTGGATGTGATTAATCTAAGCTATTGGATCTAAGGATTCCAAATAACCCTAAACATTTCTATGGAAGGCTTTTATCCATGATAGTAGAAGATAAAGAATAGATTTATTCAATGTTTATGCAATTCAATATATTCCAAACAAAAGAACAAAGCCAAATATAAAGGCTACGGGAGTAAGGAGGACAATTATAACTGTCCAGGAACTAAAGAGATCATAACAATGATGTATTAATGCATAAACAAGTGCATAACATAATACATTGTGTCATCACAGATGTACCAAGGGTTCATTAAATTATTAAGGTTTCCAAAAACTATCTTCCTTAAGAATATGGTTGCAACTTAGGACACGAAGGTCCAATGTACTGAACATTGAATTTGGTGGTTCAAGACTCATCCATGAAGATGTAGTAGACCAATGAAACCTCAAAAGTGTTAGTCCTATTTACCCTATGAATTGAAAACATTACTCAACTGATATGTTTCTTTATGAAAGGACCCTTAAACTATAGAAATAATTCTTCAGTGTAGGCAAGAAGATAATTATTAAGATTAAAGTACTTTCTTAAGACATTAGGTGTTTTGTGAACCTAGAAGTGACATGATTGAGAGGGAGGGTACATTGAATACTTGCTAAATTTATATGGTTTAAAATGATAAGTAAGCAAACATTTTGAATATGAACTACAATAACTATTAGGCAGGTGATTGTTTCATTTGTCTAAACCATGATATTCATATTTAAATTCAAATGGTTTTAGCACCTACGTAGTGAATGGTATGCATTTTACCCATTTACAAAATTCAATTATCTTCCCCATTTATGTAGCCAAGACAGTTGTTCACTAGTGTTCGTTAGTTTAAACATAGCGTAGATACGAATAAAATAGTTTTCTATGTATAATGCTTGAAGCATAAGAATCTGAAAGGAATAAAGGTTTTCAACACAATCATTTTGCAATATTGTTATTAACCTTCACTTTATATCTAATATTCGTAATTTAGAGTCAGATATGCAATAGTTCTCATTCACTTCTTACTAATATACCACACCCTTAATAATAGGCAACCAACATTGCATCATTCTAGGGTTGAGTAACATATTTATCTATGAGGAACTAAGAGATCATTAACATGACTTTAATGCATACATACACTAGTACCTGAAGTGATCAAGATCTTACGAAGGGTTCATTAAATGATTAAGGTTTCCCAACCTGGAGGACACCAATGGTCTAATGTGAACATTGAACTCTAACTCATCCATGAAGATGAGTAGAATGACACCAAGAAGTATTAGTCCTATATTACTCAACTGATATGTTGCTTCATGAAAGGACCGTTAAGCTATAAAAATGTCTTTGTAATATTTTTCTTAAGTGTGGGACAAGAAATCTAATTATTAGGATTAAGTATTTCTTAAGACATTAGGGTTTTGCGAACCTAGAAGTCACATGATTGAGCAGGGAGGGTACGACAAACATTGAGTTAAGTAACTGTCTAGACATCCTTGTGATCTATGAACCACATATAAATCTAGGTAGGTGTTTATTTCATTTATCTAAACCATGAGATTCATATTTAAATTTCAAATGGGTTTAGCACCTATGTAGTGAATGGTATGCTTTGATTTACAAAATCCAATTATCTTCCCCATTTATCTAGCCAACATTGTTGTTCCTACATTAATTATGTGTCACTTTACTAGTGTTGCTAACACGATGTAGATACATTACAAAATATTCTTTCTATGTACAATGATTGAAGCATAAGAATCCGAATAAAGGTTTTTGAAAGAATAATTTTTAAATGTTATTCTCTTTATAGGTCACTTTTAGATAATTTATCTCAATGAACAGATATTTCCAATCTCAAATTACAATATATTACATATCTTGTTCAGAGTACATGGATAGAAACAAATTTATTCAATCCTGTCTATTCCATTTGAATACAAAGATCAAATCCAAGAGGCTGCGGGAGGAAGGTGACAGTTATATTTGTCCACAATGTATTAAACTATTCCCCCCCTTAATACATTGTAAACAAATCAAACATCACTTTGAGTGAGAATATCTGCAACCTGAAATCAGTAGGGCAGTACTGGAGCTAAATTTGGTGGTTCAAGACTTGTTCACGAATGTAGTGACATTTGACCTCAAATGCTTTGTTCTGAGAAAAATGATTCTTCACAAGCTTCAACACACCTTGATTGTCCAGGTTTCTCTTCAGGAATCCCTATATCTACAAGAATGTGATGTAACCAAACACTTTGCACATAGCTCCTCGTGTGGTGCGGTATTTAACCTTAGTGGATGAGAGAAAAACATAGTATGCTTCTTGCTAATCCATGAGATAGGTCTTGATCCAAGATGAAAAACATCCTGAATGGACTCTCATTCCTCATATTCAGGAGTCTGTATATCCCTGTAAGAAGAACTGGCATCCAGACCAATCAATTGTTCAAACGTATCTCAACACATGCTTTGCTGCTATCCAATGACATTTATTTGGCTCCTGTAAAGTGAGATAGCTCATGCAAAGCAAAGATTCTCGCCTAGTATAAGTCAAGTAAATGAGACTCCCCACAAGCTACCTGTAGTGAGTGCCATCTACCTGCAATGAATCCTGGAATCTATATGATTTCAAACCTTTTTCCATAGGTGTGGAATTGGTTTACAATCTGAAATTCCATACTTTTCCAGGAGAGTTTTGGCATATTTCATCTGGGAGGTGAAGAAATGATTCTTCTTCTATCATATCTCTAAGCCAAGACAGTAGTGAAGTAGCCCCAAATCGGTCATGTCGAAGGATTTATTTAGATCATTATTTACATCATCCAAAATATTTTCAGAAATTCTTGTGATCACAAGATCATCTACGTACAAAACCAAAATAATAATCTCTATTCCTACCTTCTTGATAGACAAATTTGTATCTAAGGGGCTACAAGTGAATCCATGCTATAATAGATGATCATCAATTTTTATATACCATGCCCTAGGTGCTTGTTTGAGTCCATAAAATTACTTTATCAGATGACATACCTTGTGTGGTTGATGTTTGTCTATAAATTCTTCAAGTTGGGCCATGTATACTTCTTCTTTGAGATCACCATTCATAAAAGCACTCTTGACATCCATCTGCTGAAGTTTCCATCCATTTTTTGATGCTAGTGCACAGACAATTCTGATGGTTTTGATATTTATAGCAGGTGCAAAGGTCTCATCATAGTCAATTATCTCTTGTTGAGCATAACCCTTTGCAACAAGTCATGCTTTGTGTTTATCGATTGAACCATCTGCCTTATATTTTATTTTGAAAATCCATTTGCAACCAATGGATTTCTTACCTAGAGGTAGATCAACAAGTTCCCACATACGATTTTGAAGTAGGGAATCATATTCAACATTCATAGCCAGTTTCCACTGTGGTTGGTCTAATGCCTCATGAACAATGTTAGTTTCGGTGCTATCAACAACTAACCTTATGAGTGTAAAATTTACCTCATGTCTGGCTTGACTTTGTGTTCTAACTCTCGTAGAAGTACCTAGAAGTGAGTTCAGGTGTGCATCCCCAATAGTATCCTGGACCCATTTTGGACATTGATGCTACTACCACTGATGTGAAGATGTGTTTTCTAGTGTGCTTAGATCAACGAATAAGTCTCCACTCAACTCTTCTTCTCTCTGAGAAGAATCATCTTGCCCATCATCTGGATGTGTGAGTAATCTATGTGATCAGGTCGGTACTGGATCTCCATTGTGTGGCAGGGAGTCAAAGGATGAATCATCACACACCACATCTCGACTCTCATAGATTTTCTTTGTCTCATGTTCCATGAGATGATATGCCTTTGAGGTAGTACTATACCCCAAGAAAAGACATGGCAATGTATTTAGATTGATCTTCTTCCTTTTATCATCTGGAACATGCATATATGCAGTACAACCAAAAACTCTCAAATGATAGATAGAAGGTTTAGGACCATTCCATACCTCTTCCAGTGTCTTGTTCTACAAGATCTTTGTGGCTCCCCGGTTGAGTAGATACACTATTGTCTGGACTGCTTCTACCTGAAATTGATGTTATAACTTAGCGGTGGAGAACATACAATGAGCCATCTCCATGACTGTTGTGTTGTGTCACTCGGAAATACCATTTTGTTAGGACATGTAGGGTGCAGTCAAATGTTGTTGAATGTCGTGTTGCTTTAGGTATGCTAAGAACTTATTCGATACAAATTCACCCCCTCGATCTGAGTGGAGGAGAAGGAGAGGCTTTTCAGACTGCTTGGTGGCTTGCTAGTAAAAGGTTTGGAAATTATCAAATGCCTCACTCTTCTTCCAGAGGAAATATACCCACATTTTTCATGAGTAATCATCAATGATGAGCTAGAAGTATTCAAAACCTTGGAAGCTAGCTAGCAGGGGTCCGCACAGATCTGTGTGTACAACCTGAAGATGCTCTGTGGAATGATAAGAGCTCTATTTGAATGGACCTCTATGTTGTTTTCCCACAAGACATCCCAAGAAAATAGGTAAGGAATGGGATATTGGAGGAAGCCCTCTTACCATTTCCTTAGCACTGAGCTGATCTAGATCCTCGTCAAAAAGATGACCATATCGAAAGTGCAATAGTGCAGTGGACTCCACCATTGAAGTAGAGACAATAATGTTAGATGAAGTGACTGCATCTAGTGCAAATAGATGGTCCTTCATAAATGCTCGAGCAATAACTAAATCTCCCTGGGAAATGATGTAGGAATTGACCCCTTTCTGAAAAAATAATTTGACCCGCATTCAATGATTAAGAAGCTGACTCATAGACAAGAGATTTGAGGTAAAACCTGGAACATATATCACCTTCGTGAGTGTACATCTTCATGTCCCAAGAAGAATGATGATATCACCAATCCCCACCATAACATACTCCTGATTATCTGAAATGGTGATCTAATCTTTAGTGGGCCGGTCATTCAGGGTATGGAACAAATTCTTATTTCCATTCATGTGTTTACTGGCACCCAAATCAATCAACTAGACACTTTCTGATGGCTGCAAAGTCTGCGAGACTAGGACAATGTCCGGATGAGTTGCGTTTGGAACCTCTTCATCGGAGGAGGCATCTTGTTGAGTAGCAATATGACCCTTCTACCTTTGATTACGAGCATGCCATTGGGATTTCTTGGAATATCCTTGGCCAGAAGTACTCTCTTCGGCAGAGTTTCCATGCTTGCGACCATTGTAATAACAATTCACAATCTTGTGCATATTCATGGAGTAAATGTGGTACCATCGATCCGCCTTGTTTTACTGTTGCTTCTTGGGTGGCCGCTGTGGTGGCCGTTGAGAAGGTTGCTGTTGTGGATGCTGATTCTGATTCTGGGGGGTTAACTGCCCTTTGTGAGGCTTGTTGCTATGCTTTTTCCTCATGATGAGAGCCTTGTCTTCGAAGGCTTCTTGAACATTCTGAATGGCTTCTTCCTACTGGAGATAATTCACCAGTTTGACAAAACTCACCTCCTATTGAGTGATGGTCAATGTGGTGATCAGTGTATGAAACCAAGAAGGAAGAGCTTACAAGGTGAGTGGGATTAGCAACTTGTCATCCACCATTTCACCGAGAGTAGAAATTTCTACGTGTAACTCAACCACATGCCATAAGAAGGCTACGACTGATTTTCCATCATGTATACTCATCATGTGAAGCTTTGTCTGAAGATGGAGCATCGTCGTCAAAGTCTTGGCTTCATAGAAAATAGACAACATGACCCATGTCATGGAGGAAGTGGTTGCTTCCCAAATGTGAGGTTGAACCTCACCAGAAAGGTTCAGAGTGATAAGCATTAAATTATTTTACATTGGCCTTTTCATACTTAGCCAATAGATCAACATTTGTCAGAGGGGCGTCCGTGCTAGAAACGATCCCCCAAAGATCTTCAAACTGGAGAATCATCCGCATCTTAGTTTTCCATGCAGTGAAATTTTGCCCTTTTAGCAATAGGGAATCCGACAACAAAATATGAGGTGCAGACATTTCCAAAAACTCAAAATTTTATTTTATTTATTGATTGTTCAAAAAAGGATAAAAATTCTTACTGAAGGAACCTATCATGAAGATGGGTTCAATAAGCTCATGTAGTGAGACACGGACGATCCTGTGGGCATTCTACTTTGCGTTCATCATCTACATCATAGCCGCACTCCAATTCTTCGTGGATTCGGTGTGCTTGACAACACACGTCGAACCAAAAATAGTCAAACAATCCTTAATGCACCAATTCATCAAATAATACATTGTCGGTATTCAACAATTCATTGAGCAAGGTAAAATAGATGCTGGTGGTGTCCTCTTGGGTTCTTAGAGGTGAACCAGTGGAAGGGTTTCTCGTAAAACTCTTAGCATCAGAAATGTGTGACATGTACGTGGCGAGGTAATCTGGATTAGCCTCTCTCACCAAGCTCTTCATGCTGCAGGTCTCACACTGTCTCCAGCCTCCTCATACAGCATAGAACACAGGCGGTTTGGGATGCTCATGGGTCAGACTATGGCTCCTTAGTGCTTCCTGCCCACACATCTCGTTCGCTCCTTCACGTCCTATGCCTATCACCCAAAACTCCACGCACACACAAGACCTTTATAGGCTCATCTCTCAAATTCTACTGGCATGAGTAATTTTTCAAAGAACATAGGTCATGGACATTAAAATGTAGATCTGTAAATTTCTTAATTTTTTTGTGCCAATGATGATACAACCCTCAAATGATAGCAGAAGAGAAATTTGGTCCAAAAAAATTTATTTGCTTATGGACAAATCTCAAATTCTTTAACAATGATGGTTGGTTCGTTCTTGCAGCGTGAATGACTACGCAGGTATCTAAGCACCAATGGAGTAATAAATAAAACAAGGAAAACCATAAGAAAGAGAATTTTTTTTTTGTGCTAGGAAATGTTCTTCCACCAAACTCCACGCAGGAAGATTTTCATTGGTTTCTACGTTTGCATAGAAAAATGAGAGCAAAACACAAAATCCAAACACGTCCTGTGAAAATGTTGTTGTCCTTTTCTTCTCCATAGCATAAGATAGGTCACTTCTACCAAATCCTCCTCCAGATCAATTTTCTCTGATACCAATGATAGCAAAAGATAGAGAATAGATTTATTCAATGTTTATTCAATTCAATGTATTCCAAACGAAAGAGCAAAGACAAATATAAAGGTTGTGGGAGGAAGGAGGATAGTTATAACTGTCCATCAAAAAATACATAACAATAATGTACTAAGCTAAACTAATGCTAACAATCCATTCATTGGCTTATTTTCCACTTTTGTTTTTACACGTTAAGGGAAGCAGGAAGAGAAGGAAGCCATGGAAGAGGAATATAGAGCTTGGGGATGGATACACAAAACTTCAACTTTTTGTTTTGTGATTGTTATTCTATTATACCATATTATAAGGTTTGGATCAAATTCCAATATTTATTATAAATTTGTTTCAATATAAATACCCATTTGGGTATATTGCATTTTCCCAATAGATCTAGAACTTTTCTATTTGTTGGAAACTTATTTTAAGGTATTTTACTTTCTTAGGAATTTGGGTATTTTACTCTTTTTATTAAATTTGGTTTTAAAAACAAATGACATGAAAACTCTTGTTTTTGTAGAGAATACCCTTATTGAAGAGTATATAACATGTACATATAGGTTCAAAATATATATAGATATATATACATATATACGCTTTTGTGTGTGTCTATATATATATATATATATATATATATATATATATATATATATATATATATATATATACAACTTAGTATTATATATACATAGATACATTTCCACATCCACAAAAATAATAACCAAAATAACAAAGGTCGAGAGCCTACCTCTCCATAAAGTTCCAAAAATATTCCCTCCACAAGCTTCGAAACCTTCAAGCCAAGCAAATTCCAAGCAACTCCAACAAGGATTTTCCTAAATTCCAAAACTACACAAGAAATAAAATGGACAAGTGTAAAAATGCATCAATGAATATAAATGGAATGTGAGGATGATGAGGTGGCTCCATGTAGGATCACACTTCATCATTCCTTCATTCCCACACTCAAGTCAACACAACATGCCCAAAACCATAATGAGCATGTAAGAAGTATCACAAACCCACATTCTACACAAACTTGCACACCATGCCTTCAAAGGACAAAATTTATTGTGACAAGAGGAAGGTGCAAATATTTTCACCCTTTTACACTCCAAAAGGGATAAATAAGTCAAAAATAAACTCTCCAAACCATAGGTAGGGTTGTTGGGTAAATTTAAGAGGCATGGTACAATCTTAGCTTGTCCCACAAGCCTCCAAAAAGGCCTCCCAAGTCAAAATCCGAATTTTGAAGTTGGGATGGAGTAAAACACACACAAACTAACATAAATCTTACTTACAACAAGGACCATATAACCTCATAATTACCTATTTGTCACATCTCTATTCTAGTTAACCAAATAAGAAGGATTACCCTTAATTACGACACAATATCTTAATAAAGTGACAACCATTACCAAACTTAAATGTATAAAGCACAAATAAAACACATACTAAAATTAAAAGAAAAGGGAAACATATCACCACATGGACACAAATGTGAGGTCACCCCCCAATGGGGAAACCCCCAAACTAGGCATGCAACAACAAAAAAACATAACATTACAAAAGTTGTCAAATTTTGGCCATGTTTCTCAACACCCGACATCCTTCCATGGTTGGTCCCCTATCCCCTTTTGTGTATTTGATAAAATGTCTTGCAACACAAAAAATATACCTCTTTAGCCTTTCGGTTTGCATTAACAACATTGAGAAAATATACATATAAAATCAATCATCATCATTCAACATTAGAAGTTCTATCATCTAGCATCATATAATTACTTGGATTTTGGCATTCATAAAAATCATAATTATATTCAAAACATATAACATATGTTATGCATCCAAATTACGACATGTTAGTATAAAAATCTGAATGTCACAACTCAACATATATAATTGTCTATCATCACCACTGATGCATTATAATAAAAATGTAAACCACATAATGTTAATATTCTAAATATCTGCATAGTCTATCATCTACTGATCGAAATATAATACTCAAATGTCTAAGTATCAGTCATCAATATCAACATCAAAATGAAAGTGTCGAAGAGGAGTGGGAACTACATCCCTCTCCCCTTAGACTAGACTTCATCTTAGAAGTCACTAGAATAGCTAAGGAAACTGGGCTCGCAATAAAGTGGTATCCTCCCATGTGGTTGCAGTATCATCGTATCTATCCCACTGGACTCACACATGGTCAATCTCGTGGCCTGAAAATCATAGGGTCTTGCATTCTATGATGTGCACAGGCTCCAATGAAACCTTCCCCTGCTCCTGCACCTGCAATGTGGTCTAATCCAAAACATGAAAGGGATCTGGAATGTATCTCTTAAGCACAAAAACATGAAACACATCGTGCATATGAGACAAGTTGGGTGACAATGCTAAACAATAGGAAAAAGGACTGATACACTCCAAGATCTCGAAGGGACCCACAAATCTTGAAGCTAACTTAGAGCATTTTCCATAATGGATAGGACTCTTATGATGCATGACATGAAGAAACAACTTCATTCCCACCTCAAAACTTCAATTTGTCCTCCTCTTATCTGTATATTTCTTATGTCTATCTTGAGCCTCCTGTAACTTGTGTCGAATCATGACAACTTACTGCTCCATATCCTATAATAACGTCAGCCCAAGAGAAACCTTGTCCTCCAATTTGTCCCAATTCAATGGTGTCCTACACTCCCTGCCATATAATTCCTAATGAAATGGAACCGTACCAGTCAAAATCTAAAATTTGTTGTTGTATGAAAACTCTACTTGATACAAGTACTCGTTCCACCTATATTGATGGTCCATGACATACATACACAACATTTCCTATAAGATATTATTCACCTACTCTATCTGTCCATCTATCTCTGAATGATAAGATGTACTTAAGTTAATATGTGTCCCAAGGGCATTCTGCATGGTATTCAAGAAATGAGAGGTGTATAATGGATCACAGTCACAAAAAATCTTCCGCAAAATCCCATGCAGTCTTACAATCTCATCAAGGTATACTCGCGTCACTACACTAGCTGTATAGGTGGTCTTCACTAGAGAAAAATGATCCACTTTCGTCAATCTATCCACCGTGACCATGATGGCATCGTGGTGGTATCTAGACCTCGATATCCCTACTATGAAATCCATGGAAATGGTGTCCCATTTCCACTCCGGTATGGCATGTGGGTAAGAGAAGGCTAGTTGGATGCTGATGCTTAACCTTCACCCTTTGAAACTCTAAATACCGTACGATACAAACTAAGCCACATCTCTCCGTATTCCTCTCTCCAATGCTAAAGTTTTTTGCAAGGTGGCGTGCATCTTCTTTACCCCTTGGATGGGCTAAATAAGGTACATGATGAGCCTTTTCCAAGATATCCTGTCTCAAACCTCCATCTCTAGGTACATAGGATATGACCTATGTGTATGATAATACCATATTCCTCTAATGAAAATCCATCAAAATTAGCTTCAAAGGGTCTCTGAGACTCAATCTATCTGATTTGGCTACAAGGTAGAAGCTCTCATGTGGAAGTTGCTGTAAAATCCTGCTTTGCACATTTGTACCCACTAAAGTAGCCATGAAATCAAATGTCTCCATCTACTCAGGAGCATCTACAACCACCTTCTCCTTCCCCTTCACATGTTATATCTCCATTTCGTACTCACAAAGAAAATCCATCAAATTCCACTGACAAACATTGAGATTGGGTTGCGTGAAGAGGTGATGAATACTCAAATGATTAGTCCTGAGAATGAATCTCCTACCTAGAAGGAAATGTATCCATCGAACCAAAGCATGTAAAAATTATGCAAGCTCAAGGTCATGATTCAGATTATTGAGCTCATAATCCTTGAGTTTGTGAGACTCAAAGGCTACAACACGGTCCTCATCCTATTCAATACACCTTCTAATCCTGCCAAA
Organism: Taxus chinensis; assembly: GCA_019776745.2. Classification (NCBI taxonomy): domain Eukaryota; kingdom Viridiplantae; phylum Streptophyta; class Pinopsida; order Cupressales; family Taxaceae; genus Taxus; species Taxus chinensis. The sequence goes on from CM034156.1 coordinate 483,815,743, forward strand.
GAAGCATATGTGCAAATGAATAGAATCTCCCTGAGGATATGGCACTCCAAGAATGGGAGTTATTCGTAAGACATTCATTCAATGTCCTGAAGGTCCTACTCACATTTATCTGACCAGATGAACTTCTTCCCTTTCTGCTGAAGGGAAATGATGGGTTTCTCAACCCGAGAGAAGTCCTGAGAAAATATCCTATAGTACCCTACCAACCCACATGAAACTACGCACCTTGGTCACATTGGTAGGTGTTAGCCAATCCATAATGGCTCTAATCTTGGAAGGATCAATTGTGATACCTTCCCCAGAAATGATGTGACCCAAATACTGCACCTCAAACTGAAATAATGCACACTTCTCTAGGCTCCCGTAAAATTGTTGCTCACGAAGACAAACTGTAGAACCTGATGAAGGTGCTCCTCATGCTCCTCACATATATAAGAGAAGATCAAAATTTCATCAAGTAACACTACGAAAAATTGATCTAGGAAATGGTCCTTGAATACCCTGTTCATCAAAATTATGAATACTATAAGGGGATTCATCCAACCGAATAGCACAACCATAAACTCATAGTGGTCATATCTCATACGGAAACATTTATCTTGTGAATATCTTCCTGTAATCCTTAGCTAATGGTAGTCTGACTTAAGATCAATCTTAGAAAACACAGTGGCCCCTTTCATCTAATAAAATGAATCATCAATGCAAGGAAGGGAGTAATGATTCTTGATCATTACTTTTTTTAGCTTCCTACAATCCACACAAAACCTCAAGGATCCATCCTTCTTATTCACAAAAATCATTAGTGTACCCCAAGGGGAGACACTAGGATGGATTAGGCCTTTATCAAGAAGGCCCCCTAGCTATAACTTGAGCTCACATAGCTTAGGTGTCACCATCTTATATGGAGCACATGAGATAGGTTACGCTCCATGAACCAAATCAATGTGAAAATCGATCTCACATGGGGGGAGGTAGCCCTTGAAGCTCACTAGGAAATACATCAAAAATCTCCCACAAAATGGGGGTGATCATCAAGTGAAGGTCCAATAGCCCCACCCTCCAACCTATCAGTAATTATAATATCATACAACTGACAACCCCGTCGCACACAGTGCTTCAGCTGCATAGTGTAAATAGTGTCAAATAGAGATGGGTATCCTGACTCCAATAATCAATGACTCCACACACAAATCATCTACATAAGATATAACCTTGGTGTGAGGTAATCAACTCTAGCTCTATGCGTAGATAACAAATCCATGCCCAAGATAAATCCATACGAACCCAAGATAAGGATACGAAAATCAAAATCAGTGGTAAAGTAGTGGTCCACTATGTACTCCTTGACTAAGAATTGTACTAAGATCTTGGCTCCAGAAGCTATCTCGACATCCCAACCAAGGCCCTACCTAACTGCTCACTAACCTACAACGCTCAACTAAAGATGGAAAAATGAAATAATATGATGAGCCTTGAGTCAAATAAAATAGGGATAGAAATACCACCAATGCTACATGTGTTCTCTATCACCATGCCCTGGTGCTCTACCTGGCGGTTCTTGGCCATTGCATATATCCTATGACTCCTAGCCATGTCACTACCAGTAGGCTCAGAAACAGGTGCCATACCTTGATTAACAGGGTTTTGAGGGAACTCTCTCTAATGATTTCTTTGCACACCGCATCCATAAAAATTACCTGGTCCTATCCACTGAGAAAATAGTCCTCCTGGTAACAGAGTAGTACATGTTGAAGAACCTGTTGATCCCATCATAGATCTATGTGGGTGTTGAAGTAGACGTACTCCTATCGAATGTGATCGATAGTGGATCATGTGTCCTATTAGAACCCCTACCTGGATTTCCCATACTATGCCCTCTCTAAGCATCATGTGGCTGTGGAGATCAAAAGGGCAGTCACGTTTACTATTTTTACTTCTACTGAGGAGGTAGGGGGGAAGGAATACTATGTTGAAATGTCGCCCACCGTGAGGAGGAAGGAGTAATCCCCTCACATTTACTATCTACATATACACTAATCTATCCTCACTCTGAGATCTTCTTCCCCCGAGTTTCATCTATAATATAAGCCTTCTCCATGGCCTCTTAAAGTTTCTGAGGTATAATGAATGCGCACTGCCCCACCCAAATCTAAGTTCAAGCCCCTAATGAACCTATGAAATCTAGCTTGCTTGTTCTACATGTAATCCACATAATGAAGCAAGTCTAAAAATTGTCCCTCGTGCTTTGTTACTATCATGAAGCCTCTCGTAGATCATGAAACTCATTGATCCGCTGTAGGATGAATCTCTTGAATATGTATCTACTCTTGAAATGCTCCTCAAAGAGTTCCCAAGTAACTATCTCTAAATCCAAATGGATCTTCTACTCCTCATTCCTCCATACCAAACTCCAGCTCCATCTCTTAGAAGGTGGATTTAAACACTGAGTTTTCGTGTTCCTAGAACTAGGAAATAGCTTGAAGAATCCTCTCAAGCTTACCAACTATGCCTCACTTCCTGAAATCCCCCAATGTCTCCAGTAAAATGAGGTGGGTGTAACTTCATTATTTCTCTAATGTGATCCACTACTGTCGATCTATCGACCCCTAGGTCTCTCTGCATGATCATCTCTCGGCCCAGGGCTCCTAGACCTTTCTTTGTGCATTGTAGCTCTATCTCTGTTCTTCCTAGGAGGTGACTCATGCCTAATCAACTCCACGTGGGATTTCTCTACCATATCCTCCGCATTGTGATGTGAAGGTGCATGACCCTCCACTGATGGCTCTCTATCTATGTCTACTAGGTCACCCTCTTAAAGATCCTCCACATATAACGCAGCATTAACATCATGTAGTGTCTGCAATAACTAAGGAAAATAGCCATTACAACCCAATAATGGGGTGTTATGTCTAGTTCCACATGTAGGAACACATCGTCTAGTTTGTGCCTCCTGCATAGACCAAGACGAGGAGTTATTTGATCATCATCTAAGTTTTTGGTTTTAGTTTTCTAATTTTTTTATGTTTCTAAAAAAAATAATGGAATGTTGTGTGTTCTAGGTTCAGAGTTGCACTAGGTTTAATTGTTTATGTTTTGTGTTTTCAAGTGTGCCCAGATCAAAGCATTGAACCCACGTCTCTAGTACCAAGTGTAACACGCACAAAAATTTACCCACAAAACCCAAGACAAACAAAGGATATATTAGAAAAATTATGGAATATTTTTTTATTTTTTTAAAATTAAATCCATGTGTACAAGCGATAGTTAATTCTCTTGGTTAACAAATCGATTCATTTTAAACTACACAATTAAATTATATCATTTAATCTTCCATTAGATAGGTTTAAAAAAAGTTTAGTTTCCTATAATCCTTAATTAATTTAATAATGTGGTTCCTCAAATGCAATTTAATAAATTTGTTTTATTTTAGGGCTAAGTCTAATCTCACCCACTCAATGATTAAACACATACTGTTAAAATTTACATCCCCTAATTTTAACATTGCTATCTAATTACTAAGTGATCAATTCATATTAGTTTAAATTATCACTAGGGTCATGGCCTCTTTAATTTATAAAAATGGTCCGTCCACTAAAAATAATTCATCATGAAATACAAAATTGGAGTCAACTTTTACACCATTTAAGTGGCCCCATTCAAACTTGACCCATGTGTTGAAATGATGATCTAACCTAACTCCCAACTAAACTTTGTAGGGAACATTTCTAGCCAATAGATGGAATCAATCTAAGCCATTAGATCAAAAAAATCCCAAAACAACCCTAATCATCCTATGGAGATTTTGATCATTCATAGACTTATTTTCCTCATTTTTGTTTTGTAGGTTAAGGGAAGGAAGAAGAGAAGGAATCCATGTAAGAATAAGATAGAGCTTGGGGATGGATACACACAACTCTAAATTTTTTCTAGTTTTTTGTGTTTGTTATTCTATTCTAACCTATTCTAGGGTTTGGCTCAGATTCTAATATTTATTGTAAATTTGTTTAAATGTAAATACCCATTTGGGTATATGGCATTTGCCAAATAGATCTAGAATTTTTATATTTGTTGGAAACTTATTTTAATGTATTTTCCCTTCTTGAGCATTTGGGTATTTTACCCTTTTTATGAAATCTGGTTTTAAAAAATAAAAGTATGAACACTCTTTTTTTTACAGAATACCCTTATTGTATAGTATTTAACATGTATATATATTCAAAATATTTATAGATATACACATATATATGCATATATACACTTGTGGGTGTGTGTGTGTGTGTGTGTGTATTCTTTTCTAAATCCCTGAGCTGCGGATTTTACTAACAACGAAATTGAAATACAAAGCCGACTGTATTAATTATAACGCAAGATTGAAGGGTTTTGGTGGGGGCTCGGCCCCCACACACAACATATATTATCTGTTACAAAGTTTGGTAGGAGGGTCATCGACCCCACCCTCCATCCCATATTACAATGGGGTGGGGGTGAGGTAAGTGACCCTCCCCCATTTCTAATATAAAACAAAGCGGCTATGCCGCATACAATGCAACATTTCAAATATTTTGTTTAATATAAATTTTATTTAATATAAAATTTTATTAATAATATATATATAATATTTCAATTTCATTATTGTTATTAAAATGTAATTATCTTAATATATTAATATATAAACAATACTAAAATAATCGAATTATATATAATCTCTTATATATATAGATATAAATACTTTTTGATGAAGAAAACAATTATTATTTTAATATATACACTAAAATGATGATTATAATTACAAATAATTCAAAATTCGATGTGGTCAGATATGTTTTTTTTGAAATCCAATCATAATAAGTTCGTTGTATAAATAAAGATTTACAAAACAATCCCATAATCAAAGCTATTCATATTTATATCTAAGTAGGAATGTATCTATATACATTTATTTCCTTGTACCAAGACATGTAGTCTTTTTGTTTCATTTTATTCTAAGACTAAGATTGAAAAAAAAACATCTTACAAAACTCATTCTACAAATGATAATATCCAAAAGGGATGTTTTCACTTATCCCAAATTTTTTTGTTAAGTACTTTCCTTCCTCCAATGACAGTTAAAATTACAACCATTTCACAAAGACATTGTATTACAACCAAGATTCTCAATACTTTTGTAATGAAACATATCACATTTGGGAAGTAGTGAAACAACTTAAATAAAATGAAGTGCATTTCCATTTCAATTTATTGCAAAATTTCTACTTCACCAAAGCAATGGAATTTTTGATAATTTTCCTTTTACAAAACTAACACAATTCAAAATGTAATTTTCTCATTCAAGCATTCTTAGAAGAATATAGAATTTATAGATATTTCCAAGCACAAATACAACTTTCTTTCTAGCTTCCAAGTTTACAATAATCCGCTCAAAGTGGGAATAAAAAAAGGAAAAATTTACAAAATGAGGGCTATCAATAAGGTAGAAATACAAGTCTTCTATTTGCATGTCTTCTCCACATGTAGCTCTAAATCTTGCAGTCTTCAAAATTTCAAAAAAAAGATCACAATACAAACAAAGGGGGAGTAGGCAACACTCTCCACCCAACCTTTAATCCATTAAGAGGATAATCCATCTCCTTAATGGCCCCCAAGCCTCAACCAAGGAACCAAGAGTGGTCTTTAGCAACATTTGACAACTTTACAACAATTATGGCTTCCACAAACAACATACATTCAAATATTCAACACACTAAAATAATATGCTCAAAGAAGTCTACAAATTCTCAAACAACACAATGGTTTGAAATAAAACCAAATGGATAAGGGACTATGGGAAACCACATCCTTATGCTTCCCAAGTGAAGTGGGAGTTTCACCCTAATCCTCCAAGTGCACAAAACAAACAACAAAAAATCCTTATATCTCCCTTGCAAGTATGCAACAATATAACCATGATTTCATTTTCCCTCTCTAGAGGTGAAACCCCCAATCACACTCCCAAAAAATGCATGCCTAAAAAAATTCCCCTTTCCCTCCCCAATGGCCCCATAAGTCCTTCTACCACACCCAACTTAAGGCATACTACCCAGCCACACACAAGCACAACATTTCCACATCCAAACACATAATAACAAAAATAACAAAGGTGGAGAGCCTACCTCTACATCAAGTTCAAACAATATTCACTCCACAAGATTTGACACCTTTAAGCCAAGAAAATTCAAAGCGACTCCAACAAGATTTTTCTTAAATTCCAAAAGTGCACAAGAAGAAAAAAGGACAAGTAACCCCCATTCCATAAAAATTCATCAATAAATAGAAATGGACTGTGAGGATGATGAGGTGGCTCCATGTACAATGCCACTTCATCATTCCTCCATTCCCACACTTAAGTCAACACACCATGCCCAATACCATAATTAACATGTAATAACAATGACAAACACACATGGCACACAAACTTGCACACCACGCCTTCAAAGGAAATAAAATTTTGTGACAAGAAGAAGGTGTAATTATTTTCACCATTCTACACTCCAAAAGGGATAAATAAGTAAAATAAAAACTCTGCAACCCATAGGTAGGGTTGTTGGGTAAATTTAAGAGGCATGGGACAAGCTTAGCTTGTCCCAAAAGCCTCCAAAAAGCCCCCCCCCCCTCAAAATCCGAATTTTGAAGCTAGGGTGAAGTAAAACACACACAACCTAACATAAATCTTACTTACAACAAAGACCACCTATCCTCATAATTATCTATTTGTCACATCTCTATTCTAGTTAACCAAATAAGAAGGATTGGATTAATTAAGACAAATTATTACTTGCTAATAAAGTGACAACAATTCCAAAATTTAAATACATAAAAACAAAAATAAAGAACAAACACAAATTAAAAGTAAATGGAAAAAATATCACCCGATGGCCACACATGTGAGTTCACCCCCATGGGAAACCTCCAAACTAGGCATGCAACAACAACACAACATAACATTACATAAGTTGTCAAATTTTGACCACGTTGCTCAACACCTAACTTCCATCTCTAGTTGGTTCCCTATCCCCTTTCGATGTATGTGATAAAGTGTCCTACAACACAAAAAAATACCTATCTGGCCTTTCAGTCGTATTAACAACATCGAGACAGTATGCATATAAAATAAATAATCATCATTGGACATTAAAAATTCTATCCTTTAGCATTACACAATTAATTCGATTTTGGCATCCATAAAAATCATAATTCTGTTCAAAACATCCAACATATGCTATGCATCCAAATTATGAAAATGTAGCATAAAAATCAGAATATCAGAAATCAACATATATATATAATCACAAATCAAAATATATATAATATATATAACTGTCTATCATCGCCATCTAGTGCATCATAATAAAAATAAAAATAGTCCAAATATGTTCATAGTCCCTCATCTACTGATCAAAATACAATTCTAAAATTTTGAAGTCTTAGTCTAACACTAACAACATCAAAATGAAATAGTGTCGAAGAGGAGTGGGCACTACAAGGTCATCCATGTTATTTTTGATCTAATGTATTAAAATACTAACCCTAATGGTATATAGCATTCTAACCATTTAAATACCATACGAATTCTTTGTACTTTCCATAGTTTAGTATGATTTAGGATATTATCTCCTTTTTTGTAACTAGGTCTAATTTAATATTTTTCAAAATTTAACTCAACAATAGATCCCTAGATAAGGATACTAGATCATAATGCTTACCTTGAACCATGTTCAATAACTCTATATTTGTTGACTTGAGTCTTGTATATTTCTTAGGGCTTCATTTTCCTGAACCCCGCTTACCTAGTACCAATATTAGGGTATTCAATTTGTGTACAATTTTATTTAATTTTATTTTTACAATCTTTTAGTCATCCCTCTCATGTGTGTACTATTGATTATGTATTTCTCCAAGTTACATTTTCTATATGTTATATTACTTACTCTAAATTTATTGAAAAATATCAATACAAAAGGATATTGAAGCCCTTTTTATGATTGTTAGGTCTAGGTTCTCCTCTACTTCTATCTATTATTGAGCTTACTACTTCTCCACATGAATCTATTATAAATATGGGTCTAGGTGTTTATTTACTCTTCCATATTATGTGAGTGTTTTTCTTCTCTGTGGTATGTAGTATGTTATATGGTACATATACAAAGTCCTTGCTTCTCGATTCTATTCATTTATCCTTCGCTTCTCCAACCCCACCTTTTTTTATATTATTGTTAGGTTTACATTTTTGTATGGTACAAAATGAGTCATTATAGTTTTTTATATGATAGATAATTTATATTGTTTGTTTTACTCAATTTTTTCATTCATTTAATTTAACAAAATTAAATGTAATGTAACAGAACTATTGATCATATAAGTATAATTGTAGTGCCCACCAGTGATCAAATTTGAAGGGCTAGTTTGAATTTCAATGTGAAGGATAAATATTGGACCAATCCTTTGATGATGAAAAGTAGCATAAATATTCCACACTTTGCATGACAAGAGTAGATTAAGTAACCACATCACAAAAATAAAGAAGATTTTTTAATTGAGAGATTTAAAAAAAAAATGAATGTTTATTAAAACTAAGAACATTTTTTAATCGAGATATTCATTTTTTAAATAATGAATGTTTTATAAAAACTAAGAACATTAATTAGGTGTTGAATATAATATTTTACGTCAATCACATCTAAGAACAATATCTATACCCCCTACATAGGGTCTATTTTATTATAACACTATTTTAAAACTCAACCTAAAACAAGTCATATATTTATTAACCCATTTACTTTGAAAATTTACTTAATAGTTTGTTTCTTACAACGTTAAGCACACAAGTAATGAGTAAGATCAATTATATTGGTCTAAATGTGTTAGGATGTGTTAATGCACCTCTAGATGCTCGATCACTTAAACAACAAAAATAAAAGCAAACTATCTATAACTATTAACTCAAAATTAGATTTGATTTTCTATATGCCACCTCTATGAATGCCATTATTCCACACCTTCCACTATCTTTTCGAACTCACTTTGATTAATGTGCATGTTAAATGAGAAGAACATCCCTTTGATTCATATTAGGCTCAAGTCAGTAGGTTCCAATGTAGTGATCCTCTAAATCGACATTGATATGATCATTGGCTTATATAATTTATACTTCGAGCCTTCACAGTTAATTGATATTGTCCACTATTTCCATCTCATAGGTTGTGGGTTTCACTTAGGAAAAATTTTAGTGGTGAATCTTCATTAATTCACGACTATTCTAGTTTTTAAAATTTTGTGAAATTTTAGGTATATGGGTATGACTAATTCGCCTAAATTTTAAAGGTTCAAGTTACTTTTACAGGTCAGTTCGCCCAATGTTTACGCAAATAACCAATTTTTTAATTCAAATCACCATTAGCGAGAAATTAAAATTTGTCACCTGCATATATATAACATTACTAAATATCACTATGGTTCTAGGGTAGCGGCCGCTAAGCTATGAAAAGAGTTGTTTACAATGAAAAAATCTAATGAAATTTTCTTGTATCTTAAAATTCACCATGGTCTAACCAAAGTTACTTAGCGACCGCTAAGCTCTAAAATTTACGATGGTCCTGTTGATGTATTACCAATTTAGTTAGTGACTACTAAGCTATAACTATCTCCATTTTTTCACCCAATAAAATCACATATTTAGAATTTTTTTGTTTAGTGAAATTGAATTATTAATCCTTTTCATTAATCTAAGAGAAGTATGGCTAAATATCACTATGGTTAGAAGCTAGAAGCCGCTAAGCTATGCAAATAGTTGTTTACAATGACAAACTCTAATGGACTTTACTCGTGTTTTAAATATCTGCATCATCATTTGTCACATGATTTTATATATGGGATGGAAATTTGGAAAAAATGATATACTTATGTTTGTTTGTACTATATTTAATCCCATATTCCTAGTGCCCGATATCCAAATTTTGTGTTTGTAACTATATATTTTATTTGGATTTACAAATTAAAATGATAGTGGTTAATGTCCATTTTTCCACACAGCCCTTCTTTTTACAATTTGAATAAAATATTACACTTACAATTTGTCAAATGATTTACAGGTTTTGAATTTTTTTTTACAGGAAAATTTTGACCCGCCCTTCTCTGACGAGTTGGAAGCCCTCAGAAGGGTTGTGAGAGGTGCAATTTTGAACGCTAGTGGCCACATCAAACAAAAAAATAAATAAATAACATAAATTACTGCATAGACCAGGTGGTTGGGGATGATATGAGTGGGTAATGGTGAGTGGTATGGAGGTGGCATGGAGTGTGGGAAAAATACAACCTATAACCGTCACTTCCTAACATAATAAAGTAAGCAAAATTTTATTTGAGATCAAGAGCCATTAACAGAGATGAAATGAAAGTTCACATGGTAAATTTTGCAATAATTAGATAGTTGCAGTGTTTTTAGGGTGGACACAGAATGGGTTTATTGAAAAGGATTTGTAACTTTCAAGAAATGTGACCTTGTGGGCTGTGGGAGGAGGAGATAGGTTCAGATACATGGCTTGGAATGATTTCCTCTGGCTCTAAATGGGCTATTAAATGTGGCGGAAAAACAATAAATCCACTCCCTCCATCTAAAACTGCAAGCTCTGAAGTAGGTTATGGTTTCCCAACAAAGCATAGAAGATAGTGGAATTTTTTCAAATGTTGTAGTTACAAATGCTCTCGCATATGCATATGAAAAATGTGGAACTTGGTGCAAGGCAGGAAAACTGTTTGAGAGAATGTATAAATAAAAGGGGCATGATTTTTGTAGACAGTGTGGACCATAGGATATGCACAAAATGGATTTTTTGAATGCGTTAATGCAAGGGTTTAAAATTTCAAAGAACAAGTGGTTTGTGCTAGGTTTAATCTTCTTTGAGTGAAGAATTACAAGAAGGCTTATTAAGATAAAAATAATATTGTAAGTAGTGAGTATGTAAATGCAAATGAAAAGGGAACTACTCAATGACTCAAGCTTTCCATATTTCAAGATTCCTTGTAATATGCATTACACAAGCTATAAAATTGATGGCAGGTTTCTTGTCAAATTTGTAGTGCAATGGCCCAACGCTGCAAAAGTTGTGTGTTTTTCTATGTAGGGTGTTAATCTATCTTGGGAAGGTGTGAACACAATGCAAACATTTTTTCATGCTGTGAAGTTTGGGTGTGATAAAATCATGGGGAGAAAGAAAAAGGGTATGTGAAAGAAGGGTGTTGAGGTGAAAAAAAAAAGCAAAAAAAGAGCTCTACAAGAAGACATGGGTACTAAATGTGGCAATATAGATTTTTACAAGTGTTGGTCGGGGTGGTTAGAAGTATCCAAATATTCTAAAAAAGGATGTGTCTTGAATGGGACACAATAGATTATTTTTCGATGCACGTAAATTGTTTGGCAGATTTCCAAAAGAGAGTTGGAGCGTTACAGAATGCAGATAAACCCACCTAGAGCACCGCTTGCACTACGAATGCTGGTATTTCTAGGCATGTTCTCTATACTGAAATATTTTACAATTTTTGTAATTTGGTTCTTTCCTTTGCAATATAATGTAATTAGTAAACCGGTGGATAATTATACATGTGGATATTTAACCAAATTAGTTAGTCTAGACCGACAAATCTTCACCTTGTGATTTATGTAACAAAGTTAGACCTCGACCACCAACTGATATTTCTCCCATAATTGTATGCATTGATAAACCCAGGGTCTCTAAATTTTAGTGCTCGTGCCCATTGGTATTGGCAAGAGCTAGATGAGTAACATAAAACAACCATTTCTCTCTACCTTGTAAAGTTAGAAAAATGTATTTTCCAGAGACTTGCAAAACAATACTCTAAGCCCCGTAAAGGAGATCTCAAACATCATATATGTTCCTTATTATGTAGAGAGTCACATCAAGCATTATCTCGACCTCATTTTATCATTTTCGCTCTCTTTGTCACTCCTTTAGGAGCTCTATTACTCTATTTTTCACTTTTAGGAAGATGCAAAAACTTAAAAATTGGCTTTCATTTTTGAACCACCATTTGAACCCTAAGACACAAAATTCATATCAACCTTCGGCAACCTATGCTATTTTTACTAGATAATTGCATGTAACCTTTAGTTTAGGGGGGAAAAGTTTTCTAGATAGTGTTTTGAAGGCATTTTGTAGGCTTGGGTCGCCGTTTGACTAGGTCAAACAGGCTCAACTACGATTGATGGCTAAAAAAAATTTGTCTCCATTTGAAACCCATTTGATAGTGCTTAGTTCCGTCGACTCTAGTGAGTTCACCGTCTATAGGAGTGCATATAGGAATTTTTCCTTTGAATGTTCATTTATCGAAGGGAATTTTTAGTTGAGGGTTCATAGTCAAACATTATATAGAGTATGCGGTTCCCTCCTACATTTGGAAATCATGTGTGTAGTAAGGAGAATGTGATTATCTTAAGTTAGTACTTTATGGGTAACCAAACTAGAAAAATAATGTAAGATCCTCTTGGTTTGGAACATATGTAAAGTGAAGAGTGGAGGTGTCAAAGATCACTAACTAACCTTGGAATTCATAGCCAAACATTATCTAGAGTATGTGGTTCCCCTCCTAGGTTTGGAAATCATGTGTGTAGTAAGGAGAATGTGATTATCTTAAGATAGTACTCTACGGGTAACCAAACTCCAAACATAATGTAAGATCCTCTTGGTCTATAACATATGTAAAGTGAAGATTGTAGGTGTCGAAGATCACTAAATAATCGTGGAATTCACCTGTATGAATTACGATCATAATGAACTCAATACCCAATTTCTATTATCGTTTAGCTTCTATGATGCAAAAGTAACTGTTATTTGTGAAACTTAACCACATTTTAATTTATGATTAGTTTATGAGCATGTAACTATAATATGATGCACTTGGATAAGAGTGAAATTTATATCATTCTTATGACATGTTTGTACCATTTTGTGGTGATAACAAAAACCTCTTTATGTATAGTTTAATGTGAATATTAACCTTTTAAATGAATAACTACTCCCGCTTATTACCCCCCTTGTCCTATTTTGCATTTAATATATGGTGTGAAATCATGTAATCATGTTCTTGACACAAACCCCTTAGGTAAGGACTAGTTGTCTCATGAGCATACCAATGTCCCTATTAATAAATGAGTTACACAACAATTTTTTAAAAAGGTAATTAAATCCAATTGATTGAAACCATTTTAAGATGAATGAAAATGATTCAAGTGGATCCAATGATTTAGAGAACCATACAAGAGAATATTGAGAGTGAGTCCTCTTAAACCCCACTCAAGAAAGAGTTCTAGATTGACAAGAAGTATTGAATGTTCCTAGAGTAACATGATGATTGTTGGAGATAAGGGTGTTCAATCGCTCTAGTTGTGACCATAGTAAGGTACATAAAATTTATAATTGAATGTATCCTCGTAACACACATCTAATACTTAATTGTCTAGGAATCCAAACTTGGTGGACTATGAAATCAAACTTGTTAGTACCTTGATGACTAAGAAATTCAGTGAAGTACAAGAGATACATGGTTAGTGGTCATAATGTAAAAAAAAAAAAATATCGACCTTATAACTTAAATGCTTATATGAAAAGAACACATAATATACCTACTCTTAAATCAATAATCTTCTTTTGCTTCATGATAACCTTCCTTGTTGCAACTAAGATAAATGAAATATATAATCGAACATGAATCTTAAAAAATGTATCCTTGGAACAAACACAAAAAGGATCATGTATTTACATATGCTCATAAAGACAACCAATTTACAACATTCTGGTGTAATGAGCGAAATAAGAAAAACTAGATGGGATTACTACAACTTAAATGTTAAATAAATTAAATATAATGGAGTCTAGTTATACAATAATTGATAAGTTATTGCCAAGAAAATAAGGTGAATAAAAAAATATAAATGTAATAAATATGTAAATTGGGAAAGTGTTGTCATTGATGGTTCCCATAAGGGATTCATAATGTAGTTGAATTGTTATGTTGTGTCTTTTCATAAAAATAAAAGTGGCCCTGATGTGCATCACATGTTTTCATATTGACTATATGGGTTAGTGTTCATGTAAGAAGATCATGTCTTGTGAATTGACATAAGTGATCACCTGTAGTGTTGTGTAAACTACAATGTGAGTCAAAACAATTTATTCCTGTATTTTTACTGTTTTATACATGTGTGTAAAATGTGGGCATTACATTTGGTATCAGAGAAAATATGCATGCTCTCAAAACTCTGGGATGGATTGGAATTGTGATGATTATTCACAGTGATGGTGGAGATTGGAAGAGTAATGTGATATATGTTGTTATGTGACCAATATTGTAATTGTGATATCACAAGCGCACATGTGGTGCTTGTCTCTTTATGTTTTTTTATTATCATGTTGATTTCCTTGTGTTGAGAGTATTCGATCTCCATTTTCATAGATTAAATGAGGAGTCCATATGTGATGTGTTTCTTTGGTATGTGTGAGAAGAATGTTTTTATGGATGGAGGTGTGTTGGAGCATCTTATAATTTTGTGATATGTAGGTGTTTCTATGTTTTATATGACTAAGTTTTGTGTATAGTGGATAAGATTGTATAGTAATGTTGTCACTATGTAATGATGAATTATGTGTCACCATGTTGTCATGCACTTGATTCTATGTTGTAATGTTATCCAATGTTTTCATCATGCCTGTAATTTGTGTAATATGAGATGATTCATGTCATGAATTAGGGGCATATGGGGATTTTAGGACCCATATTGTGCAATACTTGCACCTTGGGTGCATTATGTGGAAACATGATATATTGTAACCTATATATATATATATATATATACACACCATACGTAAGACACTATGGTTAATGTGTGTGAATTTCCATTGTGTTAGTGATGTAGTTATGTGTTATGTTGTGAAGCTTACACTTCATGAACATAAAGGGAGAAATCATTAAGAGTATGTGTGGAGAGAGGATGAGTGGACTAGGTTTTAATAATCTTGAGCCAAGTACGACTGAGGAAGTATAGTCCTATATAGACTGAAACCCCACTTCTATCTATTTAGTATACTTCGTGCTTTCTCAGTATATTCTGGATGCACACCACTTTAGGATCAACTTATGCAAACTACTGTCCCCTGATCTCTCCTATTGGGATGTCCATCGAACAATCTTATATGATTTTTACTATGTTGACCCTTGTAAGAGTATGGAGGGATGATTCAAACAGAGATGATGATAGTTGTATTATTTTATGAGCTGAGGTTTGATGTGTGAGTGCTAGCAACTTATTGAGTACCTCTTTGGTGGCCGTATAAGGTTACATAGTTATTGTGATATGCTATTTATATATATACATATTTTATTCATAAATTGAACATTTTTCTTTTTCTTGCTAGAACTAGAAGTTTTCTTTTATGATGTGTTCTTATATTTTAGGCATTTTATTTGTTTGTTGCACTAAAATGTGGATTTCTGCACTAATTATGGTTATTTGGCCATTTTCTTTACTTAGATTTAAACTTGCTTTTCATGTTTAAAGGTTTTATAGCTGAGGAAAAGGCTTTGGATTTTTTCCACTTGGCATTTGAAACAATTTTTTATGTTAGTTCTAATGTCATAATGTGTGGAATAACATCATGGGATGCACCATGGAGTTATTGAACCTATGGACCCACTTTGTTGTATGGGGGCACACCCCAAGGAGTTACATATAAATAGTGGGTTGTTGAACCATGAGTTATTATGTCACTTATGTTAGGGCTGTCTAGACTTTATGCGCCTAGGGCCATAGGGTGACCGGTCTCTTTTGAGAATCAAAAAGGGAAATCTATCTTCATTTTATTGCTTGGGACGTATATGGATTTGTTTTGTTATGCTCTAGGAGGTACATTGGGTTTTTTAGTGATTCTTTGGGAGGTATAGGGAGATGTTTTGTGATACTTTGGGAGGTATATGTAGTTGTTTGTGTTTCTTTGAGAGGCATATGGAAATGCTTTGTGTAGTGCCCACTTTCCTTTGACACCTTTTGATACTGATCATGACACTATTGACTATACCATGGACATTGTTATAGTTTTGATTTAGTATGATGATTAGATGTTAGAGCATGGATTATTGCTGACTTTGATTCATATATGATGCATGATGATTATTAGAGATAGTTTATATATTGATGTTGATATACTATCTGACATGGTTACATTATAGATGTTGTTCAAACATGTGATATTTGGATATTTTGAGTAGACCTAGAAAATGAAAATTGAATTAAAATTGATGATGATATAGTTGTTGATGAAATTTTAAGTGACATTGTTGATTGGCTTGATGATTGTTGTGATTCACATATATATTGATGACTTTGGAAGTATATTATATTAATTTGGATGTTCTGATGTGGCCACGAGGCCAAAGGAGGTATTTGTGTTTTGTAGGTTAAAATATCACAACACACATCGGGGGATTGGAGACCAACCACTTTGGAATTCTAAATGAATTCAACAAAGTCACCATGGAAACTTTATTTGTTTGTGTGTGTTTGATTGTTGTTATGGATTCCCATGGGGGGAATCACCATCAAATGTGACCAAGGGGTTTTATGTTTCTTTTATTTATTTTCCTTGGTTCAATGTTGCATGTGTTTATTTTGTTGTGCTTTGACCCTTTTCCTTATTTATTAAATGGTGTGTTAATTAATGTGAGTAATTGTATTGTTAAAAATTAATTAATCAAATTGGGTCATAAGAAAGTAATTATTAGATTTTTTGGCCTAAAATTAAAGTGTTGTAATAAATGTGTAAGTGATGTCTAAGAGATGTGTAAGTTGATTTTGGAGTAAGAAACACTCCATCTTCTTTGAAATTCGAAATTGTCCTTGGAGGCTAATTTTGGAGACTTGTGGGACAAGTTAAACTTGCCTCATTCCTCTTAAATTTATATACCAACCTTACCTATGGTTGGAGAGTTAAGTTTAGCCCTTTTTGATGCATTTTTTAAAGTTAAGTTGAATGTTTTTATTGCACTTTTCTTACATGTTTTAATTTCAGTCCTTATGCGGGTTGGGCTTGTTTGAGTGTGTAAGTAAAAATGTCATATTATTCACCCACCTATTAATTATGCATTGGAAATTGAAGTTGACTTTTGTGCTTGTAGTTGAGGATGTGTGATGTGGCATCCCACTTGGGTCCACCTCACCCTCTTCCCTTCTCTCTTCTATAAATTGGAATTCTTTAGCTTGGTTTTTGGTTGCTTTTGGAGAATATTGGAGATTGTTGCATGCTTGTAGATTTCTGATCTATTGGACTATTTTGCATTGGAGAGCTTCTTGTTTTGAACTTGGAACAAACTCCATCATGGAGAGGTAAGAGATTGGCTCTTGGAAATTCTCTTCTTTCCCCTTTTATGAATATGTAAATGCTCATATGTTTGTTATTATTTGTGGGATGTTGGGTAGATAGCCGAGGAATGGTGTAGGAGAAGGCTATAGGGTTTATTTTATAGGAGGAATAAGTGTTTTTGGAGAGGTATAAGTGTGGAGGGAGTTGGGATTTGGGTTCCACCTTACAAAGAAATACCTTGCATTTCTTTACTCGTTATGAGGTGCCATAAGAGGTTGGGGAGACATAAGGAAATGTGAGGAATAAGGGGTACTTGGGGGAGGCATAAGAGCATGTTAGGGATTTTAAATGTTATATTTTGGTAGTTTGTTCTCAGGTGGTGATACTCATTTTGCCTTTAGGATTCATAAGTAGCATCCCCCATAGTTTCTTGCTCCTTTGGCTTACATGAAGAAGCCTGAGTTTTGTTTACTGTCTTTCAGGTGGTTGTAAAACTATTTTTTTGTTTTGGAGTGTGTTTTAATATGAAATGCGCATGTTGAAAGATTACTTTTGTGTTATGGAAGCCTGTTGTTGCCATGTCTTGAAACACATTTCTTTTTGCATTGTGGTTGGGGCTCGGGGGCCAATGAAGAAGGATGACTTCTCCTTTCATTAGATGTCTTGGTTGGGTGGAGAGCATTGCCTTTCCCCTATTATTTTTGTGATCAAAATTGAAAAATATGGAGAATCTTCATGTTCCTATTCTAGAGAAGAGGAAAAAGACTGTTTCGACAGTCCTTGTTGGGATCATTATTTATTGTAACCCTTTCCCACTTCAAAGTGGATGACCTTGAAGATTTTTTTGTGCTGGAAAGATGTTTTTTATTGGATATGAAAGTTGTAATTCGAAATGTGAAAGAGATGTACTCTGTTTTCTATTTTTGGATGAAAGAAAAGAAAGATTTATATCTTGTAATTTGTATTTGATTAATGGAAAAGAAATTTGTAAAAGAATCATACAAGTCAATAGAAGTTATTTAGTTCTGTTAAGATGATATTGTCTTCATTGGAAATCTAGGTTTGCAATGTATTTGAAATCTTTGTTTGGAAAATTAAAAAGGGAATACGTATGAAGAGAATATATTACTCTTTTCCTTTGGAATGCATGATTTGAAGGAAACAAAATATTGTAGTGATTGGATTAGAATGAATTCATAAACTTATGTTGGTAAATGTAAATGGATCAAATCGAAATTGAAGTTGTAGACCTCTGTTAGAGAATTTTTCAAACTGGCAAATATTTTATTCAAAATGCACATAACGACCCCTACAACAATGAACAATAAAATGAAACATTTAATTAAACTTAATATGATTAAGGAACCCCCCAAAAAACTAAACCACTTAAGAAATGGTCAAGGATCCTTTCAAATCAAACAAAGGAAAAACTACAGTTGTTTCTCTATCAAAATTGAGAAATTTTGAATTGATCTTCAATCAAAAAAATTGTACCTTGCAATCTATCCTAAATTCCTCTAAGAGAAACCCTCTATCTCTGTCTGGTCTGTTGAGAAAGGAGGGAGGTCGGATTGAACAAAATTTTCTAAGTTGAATGTTACCAGTTCTCATTTTATAATCCTGCAGAGCATTTTATCAAAATTGACCCTTAAAAATTTATCCAAATTAAATTATTAAGGTTTTTGTGCAAAGAGGACGTCAAGATATTTCTCAAAAGTCCTCGTTTTCCAAAAACGGAATTCCCTCTCAAAATTTATGGCCTTCTGAAGTTTGCAGAAGAGGAAAAGCCTCTTCCACACCCATCTTATGTGCTGGGAGAAAAGGTAGTCTCTTCTATGCCCATCTTGCATGCCCGGGAGAAAAATAATTTCTCTCGTGCCTCTCTTTCGCGCTCGAAATAAAATTTCTTTCCGCCCCTGGAAAAATTTCTTCTGCGTGCCCTGCAAGAAGATAATCTATCTGTGCTAAGGATGAATTTCTCTCTCTTGGTGTTTCGAAGGATAACTATTGTAATGGAACTCCACTTCAGTTAGATCTTACGCTCATCACTTGTGCAATGGAGGTTCAAATCAATATTTTCATCTCGGGCATGTTTATGCAACTTGGTGAGAGATGAAAGGTTTCCCTTTTGGTCAAACGAATTTTGTTAGCTTTGTCAGTATTTATTTGAACCTCTTTATGAAATATTTTGCTTTGGCTAGTTAGTCTAGATTACCAAAGTAATAAGTTATCCTTTGTGAGAAGAATGCTCGAACCAAACATGAATCTTGTAGATTGTTAAGGCAAGTCTTGAATTTTTTTTTTTTTTCGAAAATGCATAACCTTAAGGGATTGTAAACTATGGAGTGTATCCAACTGTGACTGTATATTGTGGTTGAGTTGTTTTGTAGTGCCTTATCAAAGAGTAAAGTGAACTGTTCTTGATGGGTGTTAGTTGTTTTTGTGCTGGCAATACGGTCATCATTGAGTCAAGTTGTTTGAAGAGTTATCCGTAACATTTGTGACCACCCGTTGCGTCATTCTGTACATCAAACAAGTCAAAAAAATTATCAAGTACTTTTCTGTGTTGGTCTTTTTGTCATGAATTAGTGGACGTTACACTTTGTGATGTTTGGGAGATATATGAATTTGTTGTGTGATGCTTTGGGAAGTATATGGAGTTGGTTTTATTGTTTGTGTGTAATCATGTGATTCTAGTTATGTTTTGTGATGTTGACAAGTGATGCCCATCATTGAGGGTACGATTTGATTTCCTATTTGACACTATGTAACTAAAATTATTGTCCCGATTTGTGTTAAACCTTTGTATGTGTACTGTTGAGAACTCCATGAGTTATAGTCTATTTTTGTTATGAGTACTATTTTATTAGGGGCATGTATGATAAGTACTATGCTGTGATGGCTATGTATGTTCTTTACATGGTTTTGTTGAGTTATAATACCATTGCGTAGGTACATATCATGATGACTTGTGAACCATTAGTGATGTGTTTAGTCCTTGTGAGGTCAATGTGATGTCCATTGTTGTTGGGTGCCCATTAAAATAAATCAATTGAAATTCTGGTCAACAAAATACTAAGGTTTGTGAGATTAAGAAATACTTTAAATGAAAATACTAAGTAATAAAGTAAAAGAGAACTACCAATCTTCACATAACATGAAAATTTGAGGTATTACCAAAATTAGTTGCATACTTGTGGTCACTTAGGACTAATGAGTTGTTTTGTTAATGAAATGTGCCATTATGGGACTTCTTACCTATGTATTGTTCAATCTTTGGTGTAGTGTCGCATCAAGGTTGATGTTCTTATAAGGGGAGGGAGATGTAGTGCCCACATCAAACAAAAAAATAAAAAATAACACAAATTCATTTGTATACCAGGTGGTTGGGGATAATATGAATGGGTAATGGTGAGTAGGTGGGAGGTGGCATGGAGTGTGGGATTCTAAACGACATGAAACTATCACCTACTTGCATAATAAAGTAAGAAAAAAAATATTTGAGATCCAAAGCCATTAACAGAGCTAAAACACAAGATCACATTGTAAATTTTACAGTAATCAGATAGTTACAATAGTTTAAGGGTGTACATTGAATGGGTTTATTGAAACGGCTTTGAAACTTTCAAGACATGTGACCATGTGGGATGTGGGGGGAGAATACAAGTTTAAATGTGACCTACAATGATTTCCTATGGCTCTAAATGGGTTGTTAAATGTGGTGCCCAAACAATAAATCCACTCCCTCCATAAAAACATGTGAGTTCTAGAACATGGTATGACCGCCCAAAAAAGCATAGAAAATAGAGGAATTTTGTCTAATGTTGTATTTACAAATGCTTTAGCAGATGCATATGCAAAATGTGGAACCTGACACAAGGCAGGAAAACTGTTTGAGAGATTGTATAAAAAATGGGGCCTAGGTTTTATAGACAATGTGGACTATAGGATATGTACAAATGGATTTATTGAATGTATTAAGGAAAGGGTTTAAACTTTGAATGAAAAATTGGTTTGTGCTAGGTTTGATCTTGTTTAAGTGAAGAATTAGAGGAAGGCTTATTACGAGAAAAATAAGCAGTGAGTATGTAAATGCAAAGGAAAAAGGAGATATTGAATGACTCGAGATTTAAAAATTGCAAGATTCCTTATGGTATGCATTACACAAGCGATGAAATTGATGGCACTTTTCTTATCACAATTTGTAGTGCAATGGCTGAATCTTGTAAAAGTTGTATGTTTTGTTGTGTAGGGTGTGAATGTGCCTTAGGAAGGTGTGAAAATAATGCAAACATGTTTTCATGCTATGAATTTTGGGTGTGACAAAACCATGGGGAGAAAGCAAAAGGGTATGTGAAAGGAACATGTTTACATGCAAAAAAAATGCAAAAATAAGAGCTCTACAATGACATCTGTGTAATAAATGTGGTAACATAGATTTTTACAAATTTTGGTCGAGATGGTTAGAAGGATCATAATATCCTAATCAAGGATTTGTCTTGAATGGAATGCAATAGAGGATTTTTAAATGGATACAAATTGTTTGGAAGATTGCTAAAAGAGAGTTGGAGCCTTGTAGAATGTAATTAAACCGACCTGGAGCACCACTCGCACTACAAACACTAGTATTGCAAGGCATGGTCTCCTTACTAAACTATTTTATAATTTTCAAAATTTGATTCTTTCATTTATAATATAATAGAAGTAGTAAACCAGTGGATAAGTATACATGTGGATATTTAACCAAATGATTTCATTTAAAGAGACGAAACTCCACCTTGTGATTTGTTTAACTAAGTTACACCTCGACCACTAAGCAGGATTTCTCCCATGACCGTATGCATTGAAAAATTGAGGTTCTCTAACTTTTGGTGCTCGTGTCCATTGGTATTGGTGATAGATAAATGGTTAAATTAAAATAACCATTTTGATCTACTGTACAAAGTTAGAAAAGTATATTTTCTAGAGACTTGTAAAACTACACTCTGAGCTCCATAAAGGAGGTGAAAAATGTCATATGCGTTTCTCGTTATGTAGAGTGTAGTGCCCTCTCCTCTTCAAAATTTATCTTACTATGATTTTTTCCAACTTTGAATTAGAGCCATAGACTTTTTTATCATTATTGATCGATAGACATTGATAGATGGACATTACTATATTTGATTAGCCTATTTGATAGACAATATGTATGTTTTAGACTTTTGACATGATGCAACTTATATGATGGATTACATGCATGGATTGACATATCGACATTTGATGATCTAAAGTTACTACTTTATGTATGTACTGACATATTGGATTTTGGTATACAAATTTCATTAGATGATCTAGTTAGTCTTGTGATCTTATTGTTAATTGATGAAATGATAGAATGAAAATATTTTTGGAAATTATGAATAATTTGTGAAATTTCTTTATTTTAGTGATGATTTAGTTATATTATTGATGATGTGAACTTGTGTGTATATGTATGTTTTATTTTTTTGATGTAATTGATAGTGCCACGAGGCAAAAGAGGTATTGTTTATATTTTTGTAGCAATTTGTAACACAACAAACAAAAGTGCATAGGAGACTAAAAGTGAAGGAATTTGGGGTATTGGAAACAAGTCACCTTTGCAACTTGTGTATTTGTATGTCGTGTTAATGATAATTTGTTAGGAGGTCCCCATTGTTGGGTATCCTCAAATGTGATCTTTGGTAAATGTGTTATTTTCATTTTTCATTTTACTTATGTTGAGAGTATGTGAATTATTTTAGTAATGTGATTCACCTTTATTATTATTAGTTAATGTCCTCCATTTAATTTGATTAATCTTGATTAATTATTGTAATGTGGGATGTGACCAAATGAGGTATTTAATTTGGGTATATTTTCCTTGATTTAATGTTGGATTTGAAAGGATTTTATCAGTTTTAAGTGTTGTGTACTCATCCTTGCATGTCAAAATCAGATTTTGGCTTAAGAGCCATTTTTGGAGGCTTCTGGGACAAGTTAAGCTTGTCCCACACCTCTTAATTTCATGTACAAAATCTACCTATGGGTTAAGGATTCAAAAATAGACCCCATTATGCGATTTATAAAGCAAAAGGTGATATTTATTGCACTTTATTACATGGTTTTTTAATTTTGTTCTTTAGAGGTGTGGGTAAGAGTTTGTTCCTGTAAGAAGCTTTCCATTTCCTCAACCAACAATTTATTGAGCTTTGGGTTTGGGGTTTGACCATGTGATGTGGAGTTGAAGAAAAGTGATGTGGCATGCCACATGGAGCCACCTCATCCCCATCTTCCCTTTTTCTATTTAAACAAGTTTATTTGATGGTTTTGGGGTTACATGTTTCATTTTTCATTCTTGCATTTTGGAGGAGATTTCTTTTGGAGTTCTTATTGGAAGCCTGGGAGTTGGTTTGTTCTTGATTGGGACTTGGAAAATCTTGGAGATTTTTATTTTTATTGTATAGTATTGCAATGGCAAGGTGGGGACTTCACCCATGCATTTTATTGCTTTTTCTCTCGTAAATGATTATAAATAGATGATTGATGTATCTTTTTTTGTTTTGGGAATAGAATGGCATTTAGGTTGTGTAAGAGAAAAATCAAATCGGGATATTTTTGAGTTAGGCATAAGAGTATTTTTGTATATATTGGGAGGGAGTTGGGTTGGGTGTCCCACCTTTGTAGATAAGTGAAATTTGTGATTATCTTGTATGTATTATTTGAGGGAGGGATAAGAGTTGCGGGAG
>CM034156.1:483842390-483950086 GCA_019776745.2 Taxus chinensis
CCTATAATTGTTAGGTGAGGATATTTTGTGGGAATATGTTTTAAATTAAAAGTATGTGTAATTTGTAAATGGGGCCAGTAAACGGTATTAGTGGGTTAGGATTAAAATGTGACCTTTATTATTTAGATAAATGATTTATTAAGTAACATTAGATTTAGAAGGATAAATTAAATAATTTTTTGGAAAGGGGAAACTTAAAGCTAATGATTTATAAGAGATAAAGTAATGGGAACTTAAGTATATGTTAGGAAAATATGTGAAGGAATTTGGTTAAATCAAATTAGGGAATATTAAACCCTTATGATTTTAAGTGAAATTTTACATGAGGAAACATTAATGGGATTAAAGTGGTGAACTACTTTAAATAGGAATTAATGAAAAACATAGAAGGGGATTTAATCCTGAAATGACTAAGAGGAAATTAATAATATTTAATTATTAATCTAGGTAATGGATCAACATAATAGTAATATGGAAAACGTATTAGATTGAGAAGTTAATTAAATGTAGTTGTGAGTTGTCTGGATGCAACCCTTGCAATCACTTTATAAAAACAAATTATTTGATAACTTTTCTTAATTAATCATTGGGTCTTATCTTGGGTTTTTCTCGAGGAAAAATTCAGCATTATACTCGGTATTAGAGCCATGAGTTCAACGCTTGGACCCTTGGGCTCACATGGAAACAAAAACAATTTAACTAGAACAACCTATAACTAGATCACACAACATTACATGATATTTTAAAAAGTGGAAAACCTAGAAAACTGAAACAAGACCTAGATAAAAATGAACTAACTCTCATTTGATCTGTGCAGGAGGAATGGATTGGATGATGAGTTCTTGAATGTTGAATTATACATACCTCCCACAGAAGAAGAAAATTTTCTACTATAATACCGTAGATTTTTCAGACATTATAGGAGGTTAAAGCAGCTATATGAGGTGAAGCAGTATGGGCATGTCCTAGCCAGCATTATAAGGATCCATCACATAAGGCTCAGAACCCTTCTCGGCACAATGTGGAGCATGGAGTGGAGCACTCCCATGTGGATTCAAATAAACTAGATTCACCTCAAAGGGGACATGGAGATAGGGTTTTAGGACACAGAGATAGATCTAGGAGCCCTCGGCTGAGGGATGATCATGTAGAAAAACCTAGGGGTCGACAAACATCAGCTACATATCATACTAGGGAGATCTTGAAGCTACGCCCATCTAACTATGTTGGTGATACAGGAGGATTTGAGGAAGAAGCTTGGTTAATGAGCTTGAGAAGATGCTTCAAGCTTTTCCCATGTACTAGCAATACAAAGGCACGTGTTGTGATTCATCCTCTAAGAGATGGAGCAGATGTTTGGTAGAGTATTGAGGAACAGAAGATCTAGGTAGAATCATAGACAATTACTTGGGAGCTCTTTGAGGAGTGGTTCAAGAGTAGATACATATCTAGGAGGTTTATTCAGCAGATGATAGATGAGTTTCATGATCTACATTAGGCATCCATAACAGTAGTTGAGTATGAGAGTCAGTTTCTCAACTTGCTTCAGTATGTCAACTACATGCAGGATGAGTAGGTTAGGATTCACAGGTTCGATATGGGCTTGAACTTGGATTTGGGAGGTGTAGTACAAATTCATTGTTTGCAAACCTTAGTTGAGGTAGCTAAGAAGGCCTACATTACAGAGTAAACTAAGCGGAAGACACAATAGGCTAGACATAGAGTGAGGAAATGTATTCAACAGATGTAGGATAATAGGTCGAGGGGGTTAGATCCTCCTCCTCGTGGCAGACATGGCTCAACACAGTCTTCCTTCAAGCCACCATAACAGCCACCTTAGCAGCAAAAGTAGTAGACTCGTCCACTATTTAGGCATCCACAAATATTTGATACTCAAAGATGACTAGGATTATGGGGCCTCCTCTCTTGAGGAGCTGTTATGACATATGAAGCACCTAGAGATTAGTCATCTAGAGCTCATTAGCAATGACCACAACAGTCCATGATAGAATCTTTAGGATCCATATCATAGACCACTAGAGTACCTGTTGGAGCCACATTTCATTGGATTGGTGATGTGAATCCAGCTGCAAGAGGTTGAAATACCTCCAAAAACACACATAAACAACTTTGCAAATAAAACCAAGAGTTTCAAAATAGCTTACTTCTCATTCTATAATTCACACTGATCTATTACATCATTATAATTCTCCTTTTATTTCAAGACTACTCTAAACCCTAAAATGCCAAAAACCCCTAAAAATGCCAAAAACCCTAAAATGTAAAACAACTCAGATTGAACCCAAAATTTATGTGCCAAATATGCATTCATAAATTAGGGCTCACGCGAAATTTGGACTTATTATGGACAAGCACAACAAAAGTTATAAAAGTTCTAAGACCTAGTCAAAAGCGGAAAAAACATTCGTAGCCAATTTTAGGCCACTAGATGACGGAATCCGAGCCCGAAAATATGCCAAAATGACCACAACCTTGCCAGAAAATTTGGTCCCAACATAGTACTAATGTATATCTACCACCCTATAAAATTTCAGGACGATCCAATGGTCGGATCAAAAGTTATGGCCTCTGCAAGTTATGCTCCTGCATCAATTAGATGAGGTAGTTGTTATGGATGGGGTGTACTTTGACACCATTGGAGAGACTACCCACAGAACCATGATAACAAGGTTAAGGAACCTATTTCAGAGCCTATAGTCAGTAATATCGAATGTAGCCATCAAATTTATGTATGCAGTCGAGAACCATAGGATAGAGCACCAGGGTACTATGATTGAGACTTGAGGTAGCATTGGTGGTATCTCTACCTCTATATTGTTTTGTTCTTGTTATTTTGATTCATTTATTGCACCATCATTAGTAGAGTGATGTAGGTTGGAGTCAGTTAGGTAGGGCCTTAGTTGGGATGTTGAGATGGCTTCTGGAGCCAAGATTTTATTGGAATCCTTAGTTAAGGATTGTGTAGTGGACTTGGGAACCTTCACCATGACTATGGATATTTGTATCCTTCCCTTGGGTTCATATGGATTTATCTTCAGCATGGATTAGTTATCTGCACACATAGCTAGAGTGGATTGTTATACCAAAGTAATCACTTTTGTAGATGATTTATGGTTGGATTTAGTGATAGTTCAGGTTAGGAGACCCATCTCTATTCACACTATTTTTGCTATGTAATTTCAAGCGGTGTGCACAATGTGGATGTCAGATTTATGCTATTAAAGTTAGTGACAAGTCAGAGGGTAATTCTAGTGGATCTTAACTTGATGATCATCCTATTTTGAGGGAGTTCACAAATGTTTTTCTAGGTGAGTTACCAGGGTTACCTCCCCCACATGAGATATAATTTCATATTGATTTGGTTCCTAGAGAAGAGATTATCTCACGCGCACCACATTTGATGACCATCCCTAAGCTATGTGAGCACAATTTTCAGTTAGAGGGCCTTCTTCAGAAAGGACTTATCCATCCTAGTCTATCTCCTTGGGGTGCACCAATGATTTATGTGAAGAAGAATGATGGATCCTTGCATTTGTGTGTGGACTACAAACAACTGAACAAAGGAATGATCAAGAATCGTTACCCCCTTCCGTGCATCGATGATTTTTTTAATCAGATGAAGGGGATACAATGATTTCCATGATAAAACTTAAGTCTGGTTATCATCAGTTGAGGATTGTAGATGTGTATATCCACAAGAAAACTTTCCATATGAGATAAGGCCACTATGAGTTCACAGTTGTGTCATTTGGTCTGACGAATTCCCCTGCAGTGTTCATGACTTTGATGAACGGGGTATTCAGGACATTCATAGACCATTGTACGTGCATGTTTCTAGATGATATTTTTATCTACTCATGTACATGTGAGGAGCATGAGAAGTACCTTCGCTAGGTTCTATAGTTTCTTTGAGAGAAAAAGCTATACGAGAACCTAGTGAAGTGTACATTTTATCAATCAGAGGTTCACTATTTAGGCCACATTATTTCAAGGGAAGGTATCGTAGTCGATACTTCCAAGATTAGATCTATCATGGATTGGACAACACCTACCAGTGTGACCGAGGTGCACACTTTCATGGGATTGGCATGTTATTACAGGAGGTTTGTTCAAAATTTCTCTCAAATTGTGCATTCCATCACTTTCCTTTAATGGAAAGGGAAGAATTTTGTTTAGTCAAATAGATGTGAGAAGGCCTTCAAGAAACTGAAGGAATGTCTTATGAAAACATATATTCTAGTAGTTTTGGATCCGTAGATGGATTTATTTGTATGCACATATATTTCTTTAGCATGGATAAGAGGTGTATTGATGTAAGATGGTCGTGTAATAACATTTTGAGTTTCACAAACTCAAGGATTATGAGCTCAATCACTTGACTCATGACCTTGAGCTTGCACTAGTTGTGCAAGCTTTGGTGCATTAGCAGAATTTCTTTTTAGGAAAGAGGTTCACTCTTAGGATAGATCATTTGAGCCTTCGGCACTTCTTCAGATAGCATAATCTCAATGCCTGACAATAGTGATGAATGGAGATTCTCTATGAGTATGATATGGAGATAGAGCATGTGAAGGGGGATAAAAGTGTGGTTATGGATGCCTTGATTCATTGAAGGAATCTAGTTGTGGTGAAAATAGTTGGTCCAAACTTGAGGACTAGGATCTTGCAACAGCTTCCACATGACAACTTATACCTTACAACTAGAGTAGAGATTGAATCTCAGAGGCCCCTTCAGGGTAATTTTAAGGGATTTTCATTAGATTCGCATGGTATTCTTCAGCACAGAGGTAAGAATTTATTAACACTGAGATGGAGGATTGAGGTAAGATATCTTTGTTGAGGCACATTTTGTAACCTATGCATCCCATCCTGGGGTGAAGAAGATGCATGCCACTTTGAGACAATTGTATCATTAGAGAGGGTTACGGAGATACGTAGCTCATTTTTTGTCTTGTTGTTTGGGGTGTTAGAAGGTGAAGGCCGAGCATCAACATCCAGCTGGCCTTCTATATCCTCATGCCATACAAGGGTGGAAATGGGACACCATTTCCATGGATTTTATAGTCCGGGTTACCTACTGTCGAGATATCACCATGATGCCATTATGGTCATGGTTGATAAATTGATACGAAAGTGGATTAGTTTTCTTCTGGTGAAGACTACCTATACACATCCAGTGCAGTAGTATCAGTGTACTATGGATGATATTTTCAGAATGCACGGGATTCCACGAAAAATTATCTATGACCGTGATCCCTTGTACACATCTCACTTTCAGATTTCCATGACAACATGCTCTCGAGATTTAAACATCAAATTCAGTATTGCCTATCATCCCTGAGGACAAATGGAAAAGATGGAGTGGGTGAACTATTATTTTAGAGGACATGCTTTAGAATGTACGATCATGGATCATCAGTTGATATGGGAGGAGTACTTGTACCTAGTTGAGTTTTCTTACAAAAACAAATGGCTTCCTAGTGTTCTATTGGTATGGCTACCATTTCAGGCATTATATGGAAGGGAGTGCAGGACACCAAATGAGTTGGGATAGGTTAGAGGAAAGGGTATATCTTGCGCCAGCTTAATTATATGATATATGAAGCAGCATGTTGGCATGATTATACATAGCTTGCAAGAGGCATCATGATAGACAAAAGAATTATGCAGATCAGAGGAGGAGAGACCACAATTTTGAGGTGGGTATAAAGGTGTTTCTTCATGTGTCAGGTCTCATAAGATCCCTATTCATTATGGAAAAGGCTATAAGCTTGCTCCTATGATTTGTGGGTCCCTTTGAGATCTTAGAGTCATATCGGTCCCTTAGCCTATCTGTCTAGCATTACCACCTAGCTTGTCTCGTATCCATAATGTGTTACATGTTTCTGTTCTTACGAGGTACATTCTAGATCCTTCTCATGAATTAGATTGGACTACTTTGAAGGTGCAGGTGTAGGAGCAAGGGACAAGTGATGGTGGAGCTCTATGTAAATTTTAGAGTGTACAGGACCCTAGGCATTTGAGGTCAAGAGATTGATCATGTTCATGTCTAGTGGGATCAGTAATGATGAGACAACAAACTACACGAGAGGACATCCACACCTTTGAGAGCATAATTCCCACACTTATTCTAGTGGCTTTCATGAGGAATTGGAGTAAAAAAGGAGGAGGATGTAGTGCCAAATCCTATTCAACATTGATCTTACTATGATTTTTACTTACTATTTGATTGGAGGCATGGACCTTGCTATCATATTTGATCAATACACCTTGATAGATGGACATTAGCTATGTTTTTGATTAGCCTATTTAATAGACAGTGTAGATGTTTTAGACTTTTGACATGTTATGACTTAGATGATGGATTATATGCATCAATTGATGTATTCAGTATTAATGATGATCTAGAGTTACTACCTTCTATATGTACCGACACATTGGATTTTGGTATACATAGATTTTGTTAGACGGTCCTAGCTAGTCTTGTGAACTTATTGTTGATTGATGAAATGATAGAATATGAAATATTTTTGAAATGGTGAATAATTGGTGAAAGTAATTGATTTTAGTGATGATTTAGTTATGGTATGTTAATGATGTGATTTTTTGAGTATGTGTATGTTTTATTGTTTTTAATGTCATTGATATGGCCAGGAGGCTAGAGAGGTATTGTTTCGATTTTTGCAAGAAATTGTAACACAACCAACAAAAGGGGATATGAGACCAAAAGTGAAGGAATTTGGGGTATTGGCAATAGGTCACCTTGGCAACTTGTGTATTTGTATGTTGTTGTGTTGTTGATATTTTTTTAGGAGGTCTCCATTAGGGGAGTGGCCTCAAATGTGACCAAGGGTAAATGTGTTATTTTCCATTTTCATTTTAATTATGTCGAGAGTATGTGTATTTATTTTAGTAATGTGATTCACTTTATTATTGTTAGTTAATGTAACTCCTTGATTTAAGTTGATTAATCTTTGATTAATTATTATAAATTGGGATGTGACCAAAATGGGTATTTAATTTTGGTAGATTTTCCTTGATTTTATGTTGGATTTGAAAGGATTTGATTGGTTTTAAGTGTTGTGTACTCAATCTTGCATGTTAAACTCGGATTTAGGCTCAAGGTCCATTTTTGGAGGCTTGGGGAATAAGTTAAGCTTGTCCCACACCTCTTAATTTTACCTACCAGCTATACCTATGGGTTAAGGGGTCAAAAATATACCCCATTATGTGATTTTTAAGGTAAAAGGTGATATTTATTGCACTTTCTTACATGATTTTTTAATTGTGTCATTTAGAGGTGTGGGTAAGAGTTTTTCTGTGTAAGAGGCTTGTTATTTCCTCAACCAACAATTTATTGAGCTTTGGGTTTGGGGTTTGACCATGTGATGTGGAGTTGAGGAGAAGTGATGTGGCATCCTACATGGAGCCACATCGCCCTCTTCTTCCCTTTTTCTATTATACAAGTTTATTTGATGGTTTTCGGGTTATCATGTTAGATGACACTATTTTCACTTTTAGTATTTTAGAGGAGCTTTATTTTGGAGTTATTCTTGGAGATTGGAATTTGGTTTCTGCTTGATTGGGACTTGGAAAATCTTGGAGCTTATGCTTGTGATTGGATACTCTTGCAATTGCAAGGTAGGGAATTCACCCATGTATTTTTATTCACTTATTTTGTTGTGTACAAATAAAATTGTAAATGGATGATGACTGTTGTATGTTTTTTGGTTTTAAGAATAGAATGACCTTTAGGTTGAGGATGAGAAAAATGAAATGGGGATATTTTAGAGAGATGAATAAGAGTATTGATGTATATCTTGCAAGGAAGTTGGGTTGGGTGTCCCACCTTTATAGATAAGTGAAATTTGAGCTTATCTTGTATGTCTTATTTGAGGGAGGAATAAGAGTTCTTTTTGGTATGTGATTTGATTTTCTTAGAGGATTTAAGGTGTAGAATTCAACCCCTTTAGGAGGTATAAGAGAATCCCCATTTTCTTTTCTCTCTCTTGGCTTGAATATTGAGCCTTTGTGCTTGGAAAATTGTATGCATTTGTTGTTGATTTTGTATTGTGCTTATTGTGTTACTTCAAATTTGTTTCAATGTGTTGTTGTAGATGCCATGTAAAATTTTCCTTGGTTGCCTTATACCTCTGATTGCTTCCTTGTTGGAGCTCGAGGGCCAATGAGGAAGAAGGCTTATCCTCCTCATTGGATTATTGGTTGGGTGGAGAGTGTTGCCTACTCCGCTATTTGGTTGTTGTGTTGGATATTGGATAAAATGGTGGATCTCAAGTGAATTTTTGGGACATTGTTACATTTTGAAGAAGACAAGAAGAGATCCTACCTTTGTAGAATTTTTCCAATGTTGTCTCCACTTAGGTGGAGAGCTTTTGTAACTTGCATTTTAAATCTTCCTCTTCTTGTTAAGGTACTATGTAAAAATAATTTTGTATTGGTTATTCAAGAAGTGTCTATGTTGGAAAGGAGGCATGTGAAGTTGAATCTTGTTGTTATTATACCTCCTTCAACTTGTATATTTTATCAAGATTGTATTGGATGTAATCTTGTATTTTAATGGGTTATTTATTGTATAACGAAATTATCAATTCTTGTAATATTTAGATGAAGTAAGGACCTCGAAATGGTTTTGTAATAAAAATGAAGCTCTCTCAATCTAAGCTTATACTTAGGGGTTGTATTGTAAATCTAATTTGAAAGAAATGGTGTTATTGAATGGAGAATGTATGTTGAAAATTATACTTGTTCTCTTGGAAATGGATTTCATTGTATTGTGAAAAGAAAGGAATTATTTTCTTGTTATATTGTAAAAGTAAGCATATTTAAAGGTTGAATTTATTGTGGTTGAAGTCTAAACCAATTGATGTTGAATGTGGAAGTCAAATATCATACAAAGTATCTGGAGAAGTTACTCACGGAGTATTTAGTGTTTCACTATCAAAGAAATATTTCCTACTTCTGACCGTGTTTAAGAATAAATATAAATTTAGAACTACTTTGCACTTATATTTTATTATACATATATATACACGATATATGATATATATATCAAATAAGTTGAAACAAAAAACAATTATAATTATTGTATTATATATAAACACTATAATCATATATATAAATTAAATAAAATTATTGTAATATGTGTGTGTGTGTGTGTGTGTGTGTGTGTGTGTGTGTGTGTGTGTGTGTGTGTGTGTGTAACTCTTTTTTTTAGAAAAGAAATACCATAAAGTTTATTTTATTTACAAATAAAACAAAAATATATATCTTCATATTAAAAATCTTCCACATAATTCAAATGTCTTTATTTAATTAAAGTATATAGTATAAAACAAAAAAAAAATGTTTGAAAGTGACATGTGTAGTGCCAAATGGCCACACCACTATGTGGATTGTATTAATTTGAAAAGGGGTTATATGGTGGGAGGGCGTCGTCCCCACTCCCAACCCATATATTATGATATAGGGTTGGGATGGGGTTGGCGCCCTTCCCCCAAATTTATTAAACCCAAATGTATATAATAGCCAAACAAATTTAAGCGGCTGATGTGATTTTAAAACTGTGTTGGTTTTTCCTTTATTTATATATATATCGATCTCCCGACCCCTTAACTTAATAAGGTCGCTAGATAGAAAGGGGAGCACTCCCAACTTCTATGATTCAAGGGGGGTAAGCCCAATCCCCAATCAATCATAGGGCATAGTCAAGAAAGTGATAGCGATAAAGAGTTTGTTGAGATAAATGCCCCATAGAGAGTATAGAGAGGGCCTCTACAGTTCTATGGGTCCCTCTCCCTCCTTTCTATCTATAGGTGCCCCGCTGACCACATTGCTGGATAGATTTACAGGGCTGCTCTGGAGCCCTATAGATCTATCTGGACGAGGGCCCCCCCATATATATATATATATATCAAAAACAAAAACTAGGCTGCTTTTATACGTGGTCGCCTTAATCAAATCTGAATAATATTAAATATGGGTATATTTTCGAAAGAAACACACACACACACACACACACACACAGCACACATTGTACACACACACACACACATCACACACATACTTGTGTGTGTGTGTGTGTGTGTGTGGTGTGTGTGTGTGTGTGTGTGTGTGTGTGTGTGTATGTGTGTGTACACACACACATGTATACACACATATAGATATGTATATGTATATGTATCTCTCTAAACTCTCTCTTTGTGTACATTTTCTACACACACACATATTCAAGAACCCTCATCTTTGTATATAATGCCCATTCCTTACCATAAATTAAAATGGGGCAAAATGCATAATTTACCTATAATAGGGATATGAATTAACTTTAGGACAGGGCTGGAAATGACAAATGAAGATATACACTACAAACTGTTGTGTATCCACCCTAAAACAAATCAAAAATCCTTGCATGGCCAGCATGGCTTCTTTCTCTCTTGGTTCTCCATTCAAACCTTCAAAAATAGAAGAATGAGATAATAGGGTAAGGTAGAAATGAATAAGAATACAACTCATAAAGATGTTCTAGGGTTCCTTAGTCAATCCCTAAGATCTAATGGCTCTAAATGAATAAATATAAGGGTAGGGAATCAATCATACAATTGTTAGGCGAGGATAATTTATCGGAATATGTTTTAAATTAAAAGTATGTGTAATTTGTAAATGGGGCCACTAAAGGGTATTAGAGGGTTCGGATTAAAATGTGACGTTTATTCTTTAGATAAAAGATTTATATTATTAAATTAAAGTTAGAAGGATAAATCAAATAATTTTGTGGAAAGGGGCAACTTAAGTAATGATTTATAAGAGATAAAGTAATGGGAACTTAAATATATGTTAGTAACATATATGAAGGAATTTGGTTAAATAAAATTAGGTAATATTAGACCCTTAGGATTTTAAGTGAAATATTAAATGAGGAAACATTAACGAGATTAAATTGGTAACCTATTTTAAATAGGAATTAATGGAAACCCTAGAAGGGAATTTAAACCCAAAATTTTTTCGAAGAAATTAATAGTATTTGATTATTAATTTAGTGATAATAACCTTGTAGTTATGTGGAACTTATTAATTGAGAAATATTTAAATGTAGTTGTTAGTTGTCTGGATGCAAACCTTTTAAACACAAAAAAAATAAATTATTCCCTAATTTCCCTAAATAAGTAATGATTTTTGCTTGGGTATTTTGGTACGAAAATGTGGGTGTTACATAGAGATTCACATCAAGCACTAGCTTGACCTTGTTTGACCATTTGCACTCTCTTCACAACTCCTTTAGCAGCCCTGTTACTCCATTTCGTACTTTTAGGAAGCTGCAAACACTAAAAAGTTGGCTTTCATTTTCAACCACGGTTTGAACCCTTAACAAAGAAATGCCTATCCACCTTCACAAACCTCTAGTATTTTTAATAGATAATTGCATGTAACCTTCAGTATGGGGAAAAACACTCTTCTAGATAGTTTGTAACCTATTTGTCAGTGCTATGTTCCGTCAAATTTGGTGAATTCACCTTATATAGGAGAGCATGTAGGAAATATTTTATTGCACATTCAGCTATCCAAATGCAGTTTTGGTTGAGGGTTTATTATCTCCTGAGCTAAAATTTGTTTCTATTGCAACTTGATTGATTAATACTGGTAGCTCTAGAAAACCATCCACCAATTGTACAATGTTCGTCAGTTCTGGATTTGTAACACCCACAAAACTAACATTCTAGGAACATGCTAACACCTAACACTTATCCCAAAAAGTACGACATCTTTTTTTGTTTCAAGATAAAGGTAAAAGGATAAAACAGGTTGCAAGGATGTTAATCACCTAGAGTACAACAACTAACTATCACAACTAAACTCCACTTTTTTATTACAGAATCAAATCTAGGACAAAGGTTAACATAATATCAAGTTTATCTCTAAGGTCCATTAATCAATTATTCATTAGGAGGTACCATAGGTTAATTTACATAGTTAAATGTTTTCTTCCCTTTAGTTAATATTCAATCCTAGAAAGGTTAACCTTATATTAGTTTATTAAATTTAATATCCTATTAACTTAGAGTCCTTTTCATTGAATTCCTAAGGCTTGCTAAGAACTAATAAAGGTTTAACACTCTATGTAAATTAGGCCCCATTCCCCAATTACACATACCGTTAAAGATTTAATTTAAACATTTAAATTACATTTCTACCAAACAAAAATAGGGTGAAACCTCCACCCTTAGATATAAAAAATCTTGGCCACTAGATCATAGGGTTCCAAACTAGCCCTAAAAATCCTTATGAGTTTTTTCTATTAAAGTCATTCCTTTGTTTGGTCTATTTGTTTTGTTAAAAAAACTATAGGTTGGAGAAGAGGAAGCCATTGGAGCAAAGGAGGAAGAACTATGGAGGATTCTACAAGGAAATATAGTTTAAATTAGTTTAGTTGTAGTTTTATCAATGAAATCTATTTCATTTAAGGATTGGAAGGGGTTTCCTCTACCAATCTAGTTTTTATTTAGAGCTAATTGTATATTGGATTTTTAATTTTGGGGCAAACCCTACCCCCATTGTTATAAATGAAATGAATGTTTTTAATCCTCCATTTGTATCTTTTATTTCTTTATACATCAATCTTTGAGCATTATTTGATTGCTAGTAGTTTCCTTGTTAAATTTATAGTTGAAAATTTAGTAAAAACTAGTGAAAAACTTATACAGGAGTGGATCTGAGGAATTCTGTCATAAGTGATAGAACTGCCGCCCAATGAAGACCGGCGGTCCAGGGACCATCACCCTACCTAGGTGATAAACCACATATCTTCACCCTACTAAGCAGTGGTTTTGAAACTGCCGCCTTAGCCTGAGCGGTGGTTACAGGACTGCCACTTTGCACAAGGCAGTAGTCCTGTTTCTAAAAAACATAACCCTTAATCCTATATTTTTACAAAAATTAAACGTTACTACAATGTTCCAAAACACATTCTGAACTTAGTTTTATGCACCTAAAGTTTCCAGTTTCGAAATTTCATTCCATTTGATCATTTCTCAGTTAAAATTACTCATTTAAAACATTTGAAATCTAATAGTAACAATAATAACTACTAGATATATTCCATTTTGTTCAACTAAATTTACCTTCTATTTCAAGAGTAAAAAGGGATCTAAATCTATTGCTTTACATTGTTATTCTCTTACTACAAAATCAACATTTCCAATAACAATAAACTTCAAATTTGTTCTCATGTTCTTATTTTCTCTACAACATATATATATTCAAAACAACTATAACAACTTTATTTTCCTTTCAAGTTTACTATGCATACAAGTTCAACTTCTTACAACTTCTATATTTCCCTATTTCTCATTTACAACATTACAACTTCACAATGAAAGTAACTTTCCTTTTTTTATTCACAATGCAACTTCCAACTAACTTTTACACAATATATCCATTTTGATTCTTTCTCCTACACAATATAAAATATTGGAATGCAACCTTTCTCCATGAAATTATTACAAAGTTTTCCACTCAAGGTTGGAAATAATACAAGAATGTAAGCAAATAATAGAATACAATATTACAAGTTTCTCCACTCTAAGTGGGAACAACATAAAGGATGTTTCACAAGGTCTCCAAAAAAATTCCAAGCATCACAACTCCACAAGATAGCTCCTCCAAGATTTGTTTGATTCACAACAAAATGGGGGGAGAGATAACGCTCTCCACCCAAGCAAGATATCCAATGAAGAGGAGAATCCATCCTCTCCATTGGCCCCTGAGCCCCAACCACATTACAATGGGAGATAATTACAACACGTGGAAACAACAATATTCCACAACACAAACACATATTTCACAACCATTTTAACCACATTCAACTCAACAACAAAAAAAGAAAGAAGAATAACCAAACAACAAAAACAAGGCTTAAAGTGAAAGCCAAAGGAACAAGACCTATGGGGAGGCCATTTATGCCTCCCAATGGGAATGGGTGCCCACCTAAAAGCCTATAATGCATATCTTAAATCCCCTACATACTCTTATGACTCCCTCAAGTACCCCTTATACCTCTGACATACTCTTATACCTTCCTCAGTCTCTTATGCCTCCCTCTTAAAATAAACAAGAAGGAAATGCAAGAATTCCTTGTACAAGGTGGGGCACTGAACCCAAACTCCCTCCAAACAAAAAGGTAAACTCTTATGCCTCCCTACATGAAATCTCTCAATAGTCTCCTCCTGGTCCAAACATAGACAATCTACCCACACCCAACAAACATTCCAAAGAAAACAATACTCAACACAAGCAAATGCATACAAAATAAAGCATAACGTAAGCAAGGTAAAGATCCTATGTTTCCATAGTAGATATTGTTCTAGTATTAAGTCTCCAAGCTCTTCAAAACCAAGCATTCATACAAAAGCTCCAACAATCCACAAGAACTCCCAAAAATCCTCTAATTCTCTAAAATACAAGAGAAAAAAATAATTAACCCCCAAACAAGTAAAATAACTTCAATAAATAGAAAATGGAGAGATGAGGATGAGGCGGCTCCATGTAGGATTCCACATCACTCATCCTCAACTCCACCTAATAATTCAAACCTCAACCCCAATGCATGATAAATTGGTGGGTAAGAGGAATGACATGTTACTTACACACGCAAACTAAGCCCACACCCCCTAAGAAAAAAAATAATTACTTGAAAGAATGTGCAATAAATATTTCACCTTTTTATCTTCCTAAAACACCTAATGGGGTCTAATGTTGACCCCCCAACCCATAGGTAGGGTTGGTATTACAATTTAAGATGTTTGGCACAAGTTTAACTTGTCCCATAATCCTTCCAAATTGGCCCTTAAGGCCAAATTCGAGTTTTCCATGAAAGGTAGAGTGTACAACACTTAAGATCTCAAGCATTGAACACACAACACAAAATCAAAGAGAAAATAAAGTCTAATAAATGAAATTCTTTTGGTCACATCTTAATTAGTTTAGGACAAGATTTATTCACTTTAATAAGACACTTAGACGCGCTAAGATAAAGGGTAAAAACATACATCAAAATATAAATAATTAAAACAAGTAAATTAAATCACTCAAACTAAACACATAATAACATTAGTAAAAGGGAAACTAAAACAAAAGACAACAGATGACCCCTTGGTCACAATTTTCCCCTAACCAAATAATTCTAACACACACACATTTACATGTTGCCATGGTGACCTTTGTTTAATTCATCTAGAATTCCAATGTGGTTGGTCTCTAATCCCCCCGATGTTGTTGTATGTATATGTATATGTATATGTATATGTATATGTATATGTATATGTATATATGTGTGTGTGTGTGTGTGTGTGTGTGTGTGTGTGTGTGTGTGTGTGTGTGTGTGTGTGTGTGTGTGTGTGTGTGTGTGTGTGTGTGTGTGTGTGTGTGTATATATATATATATATATATATGTATGTATATGTATATATGTATGTATATATATATATATATATGTATATATGTATATATATGTGTATGTGTATATATATGTATATGTGTGTGTGTGTATATATGTATATATGTATATGTGTGTGTGTGTGTGTGTGTGTGTGTACTTGCAAAACACATAATACCTCCTTTGACCTCGTGACTGCATTAAAACATCCATGCCAAAATATGTAATATTTAAATCTAAAATCATCTATATATGAATTAATATCATCTAGGCAATTACTAATCATTTATATATTTCGAGCAACATTTCTATCCAACATTTCATCCATGTCAAAATGATCACAACATTAATTCAATTATTAAAGCCTACTCGTGGTGACAAAAGTATATCATATATCAGAAATATATATAAATAACCATGTCCACAACATATCAACATCAATATAAAATGTCTCTAACAATCCACATGCATCATAAATGAATCGAAGTCAACAATAGTCCAGTATCTCTAACATCTAGTATCATGCTAAATCAAATAGCTATAACCATGTCCATAACTATAGTCGACAGTATCAAAATCGAAGAAAAAAGAAGTTGAAGGGAAGTGGGCACTACATGATTCCATTAGTCCCTATGAATTTTTGGTATATATGTGGATATGTATGAATTCACCCATCATGAATTTTCTAATCAAAAGACTATGTTTGATCGCACTTTCTTATCCTATGATTAAAAGTTGGACCTTTCACAACTACGAGGAAATTTTTTAGGATTACCGTAACACCCTAACCAAGTTAGAAAATAGGTATGAAAACCACTTAAAACATAGAGATAATTGTATGAAACTTTATCTAGTGGATTTTTGTGTGAAATTTTACTTATAGAAAAATAATGTTTCTCTCTCCCATATCTCTCTTTCTCTCTCCTTTGTTAGAAAATAAAGCCAAATGAAATGGAATAAATATGTGTCTCTATCCCTCTCCTTTCAAATGAAAATTATTATTACTATTATGTAAATGGGAAACTAAAAAATTTAATTGTGGTAGACCTAAGTGGATACCATACCAGTGGTTTATCATTGATTTCATCCTCACATGGTTTTGCAGGATGCAAGTAGGATGGCAAAATGATGTGGTTGTAACTCATTGTGTATTTTTGTAATTTATGTGTGTTAATGAAACATATATATATATATATTTGCATTGCTATGTTATAATTCAGACTTGTTACTAAAATTTGGTAATATTTATGAGATGTTTGTTTTAGGGTTGCTATGGGAATTGTGCATTTAACTATAAGTGTTTTTTTAATCCAAAAATTTACGTATGGTAAAAATGGGGTTGGATAGATATGTTAAGTTAAATGGTAGGGGATTGTTCACATTTTGTGGAGTAATTAAGGGTATATTAGTGAAGTTTGGTAACATTTTTTTAAGATGCTAGTGTTTAAGGAAAAAGTTAATCTAAATATGGGTGTTATTTGATTCCATGTTCATTATTGTAAAATTTTAATACTGTGTTAACAAAAATTGAGCTTAATAGCTTATTATGAAATTATAGTGTGCAATTGATGATTAAATAATTTGTGTTGTGTTTCTTACTTTGAAAATGTAACGTAGAAATCTAATGAACCAATCAGCTCTAGTATAAAATTCATGCATAACTATTCTTCCTATGTGATTCTTGTAAC
Organism: Taxus chinensis; assembly: GCA_019776745.2. Lineage (NCBI taxonomy): Eukaryota > Viridiplantae > Streptophyta > Pinopsida > Cupressales > Taxaceae > Taxus > Taxus chinensis. Next base: position 483,859,548 of record CM034156.1, read on the forward strand.
ATAGAAAACTAAAACCATAGGTTGAACTAAACTATTCTTACTCGATGACACCTCCTAGCTTAAGTAAATGAGATCCCTAGTTTGAGTTTTCTCATTAGAACCTATATTATTTGTGGCATCATTGTGAACCTGATGAATAGGAATGATGTGATCTCAAACATTATCTAGAGTATGTGGTTCCCGTACAAGGTTTGGAAATTGTGTGTGTGGTAAGGAGAATGTGATTTTCTTAAGATAGTACTGTATAGGTAGGTAAACCCCAAGCATAATTTAAGATCCTCTTGGTCAAGCACATGTGTAAAGTGAACAGTGTAGGTGGCGAGGATCACTACCTAACCTTGGAAGTCACCTGTATGAGTTGGGATCATAATGAACTTTATACCTAATTTCTATTATCATTTGGATTCTATGATGCAATACTAAGAGTTATTTGTGAAACTTAAGCACATTGTAATTGATGATTATTTTATGAACATGTAACTATAAGATGATGCTCTTGGATAAGGGTTAAATGTATATCATTCTTATAACGCATTTATACCATCTTGTGATGAGCATGGAAACCTCTTTACGTATAATTTAATGTGAATATTAACCTTTTAAATGAAGAACTGCTACCTCTTATTCTCCCTCTTGTCATATTTTGGATTGAATGTATGGTGTGAAATCATGTAATCATGTTCTTGACACAAATCCCTAGGAAAAGGAATACTAGTCTCATGAGCATACCAATGTCCCTATTAATAAATAGTTAACACAACAATTTTTAAAAAGTAATTAAATAAAATTGAATGAAACCATTTTAAGATGAATCAAAATAATTCGAGTGGATCCAATGTTTTAGTTAACAACACAAGAGAATATTGAGAGTGAGTCCCCTTAAACCCCACTCAAATAAGAGTTCCATATTAATAAGAAGTATCAAATCTACCTAGAGTTACATGATGATTGTTAGAGATAAGGGTGTTCAATAGCTCTAGTTGTGACCATTGTAAGGTGTGTAAAATTTATAACTGAATGTATCCTCGTAACACACATCTAATACTTAATTGTATAGGAATCCAAATCTGGTGGAGTGTGAAATCATAATTGTTATTACCTTGATGACTAACCAATTAAGTGAAGTAGAGGAGATGCATGGTTATTTTTCATAATGTAAAACAAAATAGATTGACCTTAGAACTTAAATGCTTATATGAAAAGAACATGTAATCTACCTACTCTTAAATCAATAAACTCCCTTTTCTTCATGAGAACCTTTCTTTTTGCAACTAAGATAAATGGAAGATATAAACATGCAATTTAGAAAATGTATCCTTGGAACACAAAAAAAAAGGATCATGTATGTACATATGTTCATACCCACAACCAAGTTACAACATTCTAGTGTGATGAGGGAAATAAGAAAAATTAGATGGGATTACTACAAGTGAAATGTTAAATAATATAAAGATAATGGAGTGTAGTTATAAAATAAGTGATAAGTGATTTCAAAGAATATAAGGTCAATAATGAAACATGAATGTAATAAATATATAAACCAGGAAAGTGTTGTCATAGATGTCGGTGTCCATATGGGATTCATAATGTAGTTGAATCGTTATATTGTGTTTTGTCATTAAAAAAAATGTTTCCTTGATGTGCATCACATGTTTTCATATTGCTTATGTGGGTTAGTGTTCATGCAAGAAGATCATGTGTTGTGCGTTGGCATAACTGATCCCCTGTAGTGTCGTGTGAACTACAATGCGAGTAAGAAAAATTTATTCCTGTATTTTTACTGTTTTATTTGTGTGTGTAAAATATGGTTGTTACAATAAATGTAAATACACAAGATAAATGTAAAGAAATATAAGAAACAGTGATAGCTAGGGTTTGTACAATGACTCATCTTACATTCATTGGTCTGAACTGATTATGGATTGGAAATTGAACCAGAAGGGTGTATTCTAGAATGTTCAAGCTTTGTTTCTTATACTAGAAAGTGACAACCACTAAGACAAAACCTACTTGAATGAAACAAGGCCGTCAAAGTGCTAGTGTCTTGTATGGGCATTGGTGTATGTGAAACAACTTAAAATATAGTTCTTTGTGTGTTACTCCTTGTTCATTTGAGTTCACGTCATGTTCACGTTATTCTTACTTAGTCACACATGTACCTACAAAAGAAACCATTAATACATACATATTACTTACAAATGCACATTATATGAATAAAAATATGTATATGAAAGAGTCAGACTAACCCTGACAATCACCTTGATCTATTTTTTGTTGTCGAGCATTACACAATATTTCAGATTCCATGTTGTCCTTATGGTTTGTGATTGAATATATATCCCTTGATCTAAGTTAGCCTAGTTCTAGTGGCATAAATATTACTGGGCTAAAATTAGTTTGTCCCAATGCAAAATAGGTGGTAGGGAATTTGAAATAGATCCCCCTATGAAGTGAATAATTTATTTCTTTGATGATCTAGTAGATTAAATATATCTAGCCCCTTGTAGTAGTGAGCGTCTCTTGAAATGCTTGACCCCTTTAATGATGTTAAATAATTTTGTGTGTGTGTGTGTGTGTGTGTGTGTGTGTGTGTGTGTGTGTGTGTGTGTGTGATTCCTTCACTCAAAGTTCATCATTAACAAGAAAAAATCTTAACAAGGGTGATAACATAAGACAAGGAAGAAGTAACATGTCAAAATTTGGCAATAGAGAGAAAAATGACAATAGTGCTTACAAGGGACAACAATGCCCTGTCACTCTTGTCCCTAATGAGCAATTTTGAATCGTGTTCCCAAAAGGATAAACAATAAAAATAGAACGTGCTGGGATGTCGGTTTGTGTGCAAAACAACAAACAATAAAGATGAAAAAGATAAAAACAATGTCAAAGAAAAGTAAAAGGTTGGTAATGATTAATTCTCATGCTTATGAATCATTTATATAAATGAATTATTTAGAGGCTAGATGTACATATTAAGTGCATGATCTAGTGACTACATGATGATCAAGGATTGTTGAAATTTTCACTAATATGTTTCTATCTTTTTCTTCAATTAAATTTCACTGGTAACAATTGTATACATACAAATGTGCAATAATAATACAAGAAGATATAGAGTTATCAAAAATGGTTTATATTGCCATCATAGGAAAATAATTTATCTATCTCTAAATCACCCTTATAAATAAGCTTATTTAAGTCATTTACATTAGGCTATACAAAATACTAGTACTTTTCATGTATTTCAAAATATAAAAGTTGGAACCACTGAACCGAACAAAAAACTCTTTTTAAAAGAATTTACTTACAAGTAGATTACTAATTTGTTTTATAGTTACGAGACCTGAAAATATTAAGGAATTTGAGTTATTTTTGTTGTTTAGCATATGCCCCAAAAGGCATTTGTTTCCAAACATGATCTATGAAATTAGAGGTCGGAATTAGAGTTTTACAGATGGTAATCAAATCTTTCGTGACTTGCGATAAATCAAAGATAAGTTGGAAATGATTTTGAAGATAACATTAAAGTGAGCAAACTTAGGAAATCAATTTCCACAGAGGACCATTTTTATTAACATGACATTTGTCTGAAATAGTTCAATATCACCTGTATGATTAGGTTTAAAAATTTGAAACACTTTGTTGATTAGGCCTAATTTTTGGCAATTCTCACTAATACTTGTCTCTATAATTTAGATGATTTCGTATATTTCAAACCCTAATTTCCTGAGGATTACACAACTCCCAAACAATGCGACTCCTCAAGCTATAAAAGCAGCATTGGGTCTCATCTCTCCACAGTATTCGGCGGAAAGATCACATATCCAACACGATGAATAATTACGCAATGTTCTTCTTTTTCTTCCACATTTTCCTGATCACAACGATTGCCGATATTGCTGCCAGTTAGTGAGATTTCTGGTTTTTTTGTTTTAATTCTTCTTTGAAGTTTAATGTTTATAATGATCTTCTTATTTCCATGATACTAATTTATTGTGATTGATCTCATGGAGAAGGCACCACAGCCAGATGTGAAGCGCGGCGATCCATCCAACTCAGTTGGGAGAATGGAAGTAGTCCACCGGATTTTCAAGCATATGAAATCCGTGTGAAAAACACATGCAATGCATGCCGCGCACGGAATGTTATTCTCAATATTCGCTACTTGGCTGAAGCGGGTGTGTTTATCAGAGTAAACATGTTTGTTAAGAACGGAAAATCTGACATCATTCGTCCCTATGAAGAGATGGTATTCAAATATCGCTTCAGTAGTATGGGTAAAATCATTGAAATCCGTCCATCTGCAATCTTCAAAGACTGCAATATCATGCCAATCAGACCATCTCTATCTACACAGAATGTGCAGATGATGGATTATGAGCCAGTGGATCCGGCACCAAGTAGAGAACGTCCGAAGCGCGGAAATCAGCTCCCATAATCGGCGGTTAACAACCTGCCAATATACATTAAATATGGCGCTTCTTTATTATTTGTCGATGTTCCTGGTTATCTCAGATATGGATGTTCCTTTACTAGAAAATTCTTTCAACTGTTCTTAAAACATGTTGTATGAATTTCTTTTAACAGATAATTAGTTTTTCATCTCAACTGCACCAAGGTTTCTGCACATAGGAGTATAAATATATTTTTATCATCTTGCTGAGGTCGGAGAAAGTCTTGAATTATGCCGACTGAAACCACAACTATTTCACACGGCTTAGTTCTGTTTCTTTGGTTTCAATTAGTGTCTTCGTATTAAGAGAACATATACATTTTCCAATGCAAGACCATCCCAGAATTTCATTTGTAATTTTTTTTTTACAAAAAACTTGATATTATGTATGGAATATTTTGAGAAAAGTAACCACTTTTAATAACTATTCTGACCCAAAAAAAAAAAAAAAGAGTAACAACATTTCTTATATTGCAATACGACACGACACTAGGTTAAAGTTAACTTTGATTATTGTTCATGGGACACTTAAATCCCAAAAATTGTTTTAATATTTGGGTGATAATTTTTTATATTAATAATTGTGCGAGACTTCGCTAGGAAATAGTGTGATATGAACCTTCTTGTATGATATACACATAACAATAATAATATAATGTAAAGAAGTGGAAAGCTGGCTGAAGTTAGGAAACAATAACAATATAAACTATTAAAATGGGTGAGAAGGACCGTGGGTGGGAAGGGGGTTTTCAGAATGGATTCTCGTAAAAAAAATGATAGTTGCTTGGTTGAGGAGGATGTGCGAGTGGATGGAATAGCCTTGACATTGGTTGAATGCCTCTACTCTCAAAAGGAGGACATTATTACACTGACCCCATCTTGGAAGCATGCTATCCTTGTTCTTCAAGTCCCAAATAAGATTGTGGTCCGTGCTCAAAAGAGATACAAGTCTGATCGGGTTGGTAATTTCTTTGGCCTAAGACCCAATATAGATATTGTTAAAGCTTGGTCGAGTAGAAAATGGAGGCTTTCTGAGCAGTTGGACATTGTGGCCCTCTCTCATAGCTATTTTTTGTTTAGACTTTTGCTAGAGGAGGACCTCTTGAATGTGTTATACGGGGCCTTGGTTTTATTGCAAAACTATCTTATCACTTAGCAGATGGTTTCCTGGTTCCCCTGTTTAGCCTACCTCTGCAATTCTGGTAATTGGATGTTTCTTAGGCATTTCCAAAGCCCTAGGTATTTTTATTCCTCTTGATTCTACCACTCTCGCTCGTACCAGAGTTATCTTTGCAATAATTTGTGTCAATGCTCTGGAAGGAAAATCTCTTACTCCCTCTATACTCCTTTCGTCAAAATGTTGGCCATGGGCACAACTTCTAGAGTATGAATCATCCCCTATTTTTTGTGCTAAATGCAGGGTAGTTGGGAAAAGTGTTATGAGTTACAGGGGTATGGCTCGAACTTTGAAAAGGAAAGGCGGGGCTGTTCCGAATCTGGCACCCCTTCCTTGGTCGGTTTGTGACCTTGATGGTGCAATGACCTCAAAATAGCTTGGGGTCATCCGTTTTGTTCCTGTAATGCATTGCCCCTTGACTCTGATTGTGGAAAATAATGCTGGGATGTGCCTTGCGTCTGTAGAGCGGAAATATGGTTTGGCACTGGTTTTAGGTGCACCTTCCCAAAACCTACTTGATGGCCCCTTTGCTGTGAAACATCTATTGGTCGTTGAGGCATGTTTGGCGCCATGCATTTATTCACCAGTAGAGGTGGTGGAGGTGGAGGGTTGGACGGAGCGGGTGGGTTTGTGGACAAGGTGGTTAGCTTAACAGGGTGAGTTGATGGATGAGAAGATGGAAGTATGGGTGGAGATGAAGGAGCTTCAAGTTGAGCTAGTGTTAATGCTATTGTTGAAAGCCGGCTATCATGGCAACAAAATCGCTTGGCCCCCACATTAATGACCATAAGATGTCATACCGATAGCATGCATGCATAGCTGTCTTTAGGACCCGCATCCAACTCCTTGGCGTCCACTCTATCATCCTAGTCAGCAATTCTCGGAAATAGTCATGCAACTTGTTTCACAAGGACGATGTAAAGGGAGGATACGAGCATTTTGATGGGATGAGGAAAGTACGTGAAAATTTGGCAAAATTTAAGACATTCTTTAAATTTTTTGGAAATATTCAAACAAGGAATGAAACCAATAACTTTGGCGCCAAACCTGCGAACTACGTCTTCATTCTGAATGATATGCGACGTTCCACTACGTAGAATTGTTGTACCAATTTTTGATAAGTTTGAATTATTTCAAGAACATTAAGGTGCTATGCATAAACATGTACTTAATAGACATTTTAATTTACTTCAGAGATAGGGAATTTGGATTCTTAATCAGTCGTATATATTTGTGAAGTTTTTTTATTCTTAAACTGTAGTGCCCAACGAAAATTAAAAACTCATTTAAATCTATTTCATTAAAAACATAAAAATAAAAGTGGGATGCATACTGGAAGTGATGGAGTAGGTGACACACCCACCTCCCCGACGTGAAGGTACACGGACTTCATCAATGCCCAGTCAGATCTGTCATTTTCCAGGGAAAATAAGACACAATTTTATTGAAATTCAGAGAATTTACCCACGCTGGAACCCAAATTCACGTTGCAGGTTAAAAAAATAAAATTGAAGAGTTGCAGTGACTGCAGAGCAATAGAATAAACAGAACGTTTTGGGTTAATTTGTCTTTGAGAGAGAGAGGAAGAAATCTCGCGTTGAAGATCCACAGGGCCATAAGCGTTAGATATGGCTTTATCTTGTTCTTCTCACTCTGTAATACAACGCACAACAATTGCTCTCCGAACGTTTCATCGAGAGAGAAGTAATTGTGACTTCTTCTGTACTGGTGTGTGAGTGGGCAAAGGATCTATGTGCTTTGATACTTATTACGTGTGAACGCGGTTGGGGAAGACTTTGCAAAGAATGGACTTTTATAGGTTTATTGACAGCTTCAGGCCTACCAAGAGCAATATATGCCTTGTAGAATAGTTTATTGCAAGTTTCTTATCAAAATCTCGATTCTCTCACTTTTAAAATGCTTAACCAGAAAAAGTTGTTTTTCACTGCATTGTTCATGTACTTGATTTTGGGGCAGAATCAGACCCTTCAACAAATTGGAGTCCTAGTGTTATTGATATTTGTTTCCTTGCTTTTTAGCATTGGAGAACACTCTGGTTATGGCTCAAGGGTAGATCGGAATATGCATTTTTAATGGGTATTATACCTATAATAGTTACAGTTGCGCTCTCACACTACTACAAGGGGGGGTCATTTGAGACATTAATTAGAGACAAAAATATATTTTTGTCTCTAATTAATACACCCCTCCTACTTTTGTCTCTAGTATCCTTAATGTATTTTTTTTAATTAAAAGAACTCTTTATAATTTTGGGCGGCTTGCAAATAGGGGAAACTGCGGGAAAAACCCTGAATGTGAGGAAAATGGAGATCAACAAGCTGCTTGGGCGGGAGGGAAATATATTGGCGCTGCATGCAGATGGTGAGGATTTCAGCAGAGGAGGAGGACGAGGCGAAGGTATCCACCGGCATTTTCCCCTGTTTTATTTTTTATCTGGTACGTCCGTTTTATGGAGTACTGTTTCTGAGATTTCTGCACAGCGAGGGTTTGGTTTTCGACTTCATGTGCCTTACAGGATTCTGCGGTCAAATATTTGGTGTTATCAAAATTTGCTGGGCTCCTTTTATGCTCCGTGTTTTACATACTCATTGAAGGGCTGTCAAGCTTCTCCATTACACAGTGGCCACGGGAGATGGCCTGCTACGCAATATAACCTAAACCTTTGGAAAGCCTAAATGCTATCCATGGGAACGTCATATGTGCGCAATGCTGATCTCATTGTTTTCCAGTTCTGCGGCTTCAATCCCTTTTCCCGCACCCTTGTATCATTCTTCCCAGTCCCACTCAGCTGTTTCATAACCAAATCTTTCAGGCCTTGTATATCTTTCTTCAACTCCTCCAATTCCTCTCTTACTGTTTTATCGGAAGTGTCAGGTTGTTTTTTGTTAGCATCATCAGAAATTTCTGCCACGCTCTTGCGGCATTCAGGATCATGAACATTTTTGGCACCAATTACTTCAGGAAAGCTGCTTGACATTTCTTCCTCTTTCTTTTCTTCATCCGGCTTCTCTGATTTCCTCTCTTTCTTTTCAGGCTGCTCTATCATTTTGACATCATCTGCCCCTTGGACACCAACTGTCATCTTTTTCGAGTTGCTTTCATATTGTTCAATAAAATGCTCAACTAGCACTAGCAGTGAAGGTCCATGGGAGTCTTGGGTTTGAAGATGACAAGTGTTGTCCCACTCCTGCAAAACAAAGGTCACTGCTTACTTTGTACAACCATGGATTCTTTGGAATGGGCTAGTTTCATTTTTGTACGAAAAGTGAATTGTTACAGGCTGCCATACCTCTATAAGGATATTCATGTTGTCCTGCCATTCCCAGCATGCAAATATCCAGGTGATCAACTGTACCTGCCATCCCATCAAAACGTTGGCCTCATTGCTCATTGAGAATATATACCACACCATATGAGAATATATACGTCATATGTGCGCAATGCTGAGGCCAGAGTTTTACATACTCTACATTTTATTCTAGTTAGACGTCAGAGTCGTGAACAGTGGCATAGGATATGATTTGTTGATTCTTTTCAGGCTGTAGTGGTATAATTTCCATTTAGTTGCAATATCTCACATGCTGAAAGATTCATATTAAATGGAGGAGGGGGAGCACGATGGGGTTTTTTATTCTTTTTAGGTTTAGCGGTTTTTATTGTTTTGGTACTTTAATGGCTTCTTGTGTGTTGATTGAAGCTCAGTTTGAAAGCCTTCCACGAGGTAGTTCATGGAAAGATTTTCCATTTTGAAGTTCAAAAACCCTATTTATCATCCATACCTAAATGGATAAGGCAAAGCCTCTTGTTGGGGGTAAGAAAACATGAGGTCACTGGACTTTTACTATTTGCTTACCCCCAACAAGAGGCTTTGTCTTATTCCTTTAGGTATGGATGATAAATACGGTTTGGATCTTTGTACCTGAGAATTGTCTCTAAAATCTTAGTGTTATTTTTAGCTAATTGCTCAAAGAAAAGGGTAGTTCTCGTGTTGGGGGTAAGCACACATGAGGTCACTGGACTTTTACTGTTTGCAAGGCTTGGGTGATTCTTATATTTATAGACATGGTATAGCCAAAACAAAACAGTCTTTATTTGCAATGGGTTCTGTAGCAGTTGGAACAGTACTGCTAGGAAAGTTGTTGTTATTATTGGTTGTCTTGTGTTCTTCAGATGATTGGATTCTCAGCCATGTCCTGAAATCTGAGAGCTCGTGCATATTATTATTGTTGTTTACTGAGCTCTGAGAAAGCTGGAGGTTGCAGTCTGAAAACATGTTGTAGGCCTGATCCCCATTATCGTTGTATATGTCTTGCATTGCAGTCGAAGCATGAGCTTGGTCAGACTGATCCTGGGAGTGCTTAGATGAATCACTGGTTAAGTCTGAGAATCCATTGACGTGCATATGATCTCCCACAATGCTGGTATTCATTGTTGAGCTGTGATCTGAATCTCTGTTGAATGCAGGTGTAGGTGCCTTGCTATAAATTTGATCCCGTTCTGATGTATGAATGTGATGAGTTTCTGCATCATCTAAAAACTAAACACCTATAAATGCTCTTCCCAAGAAATCTTCCAGCTTTGGGCGTTTCTGATCATTGTTGTTCACATTCATAATTGCTTCAGATTTCATGATTTCTGACTGATTGCTCAATCTCTTATGATGCCATTCTGCAACAAAATTGTACATGAAAAAACAAATGTTAGGGCCCGTTCTGCAAAAATAACTGTGTATGACAAACTTAATGTTAGGGTCCATAGTTTACTGGGTATCACAATGTTTCTGTCAAATCAGTCCAATAAGTTATGTATCACCATAATCATGTTGGGAGTCATGTATGGAGATACCTGACCTGCACTGGTAATAAATAACCCACATACAAATTTGAAAGATTATGTGGCATGTACTGAGAAATAACAAAACAAAAATGTATTTTACCATACTGCAATCATTTTCATTATCATCAAAATCTGAATGACATATAGAAGAGAGACTGTTATGGAATTTTTTTGTTTATGCTCTGGGGTCTCAAACCAAAATAGAAAATCAAGCTTCTTGTCTGTGGTTGTTCTATAACATGATTTCTATTAACAAGACGTGACATGAAAGAGTCTTAACAAATGCAAGCATGCAGCAGATCCAATCTAGCGAGAAGAACATCAATGGAGTACACTAACCCTAGGTAAAGATGCCCAAAAAAGTGGCTTCCTGCTTTGTTTAGGTAGTGAGAATAATCACATATCAGACCTCAATGAACCCATGTCCAAAGATGTGGTCGTTCTATTTGAAGGGAGCTCAAAACCAGCAGCACTGCAGCTGCCATAGGCATTAACATCAGCCTGATAAAAGTTAGACATGATCATATTGCTTGTATCCACACCAGACTGATTATGACGCTGTTGCTTTTCCTGCATATCCAGATGAGATGCCAAAGAAAATGCCAACCAATTATTCATAGATCCCATATCCCAAACACCCCAAACAACCAAATTATCGATCTATAACAGATATCTTTCTCTATATATCCTTCTTGGGACCTTCCTGATTGGAACACCTACAATGAATATATATCTCAATACCCAAAACTAAAACAGCCTCTGCAACACCAAACCTAATCCATATACTCACTGTATATATATATACTACTTCCCCATGAGAACATTCAAGCCCCACATAAAAGTCAACTCGTCATCTTGGAGTGTTAAGAAGCCTCAGGCCTAGATAGAAGGGTCTTTGTATGATCAACTATTTCATACTCTTGCCTCTATGCTTTGCTCATAACAGTTCTAGACTTTTTGTGATGGACTTTGATGACCAACATTTGATTGGCACGGAGACTATATTATAATAAGTCGTGAAGAAGGACACAGTGTCTGTTTTTATAGCACCTTCATTGTCTCTTTGACCCAATGTTGCATAAGAGTCATGCTGATAGGAATTGTGTTGAGATTTTGCTTAGATATGCTCCAAAGATCTAGTGTGCATTCAAATATTACTCTCACTACCTGTTGCACAATGGATCCTAGAAGGATATTTTATTAGGTCCTCTGATTTTGAATGAATGAATGCAAAAGTTGGGGATGAATTAATGCAAAAATTTCTTATGAGTGTCCCATTTTGAGCTTGGGGTCACAAGAGTTCTAGCTTTCAGTGGATATTATATTCTGTAGATGGAAAGGATAGAAGAGAATACAAGTGAACCTGGATTGTTTTTATGCCAATTAGCAGGTTTTTACTCTTGTTTTCTGGACACGTTGTAGTAGTGGAGGTTGAAGTCATAGTGACACTGACAACCTCAAAGCATCTCTTGATCTTTCCTACTATGGATGTAGGTGAAGACCTGAACATGGACATGTTTCCTTGTTGGCATTGGATGAATGTATGAAGACTTTGGAGAGAATTTGGAATCTAGTTCCCGGTTGTATGGCAAAATGGGTTGGATCCTCTGGTGGGAAGTTGCCTCTCAATTCACTTGTAACCTCATGTGGGGTGGGGGTAGGATGGTAGTTAGAACCTAAAGAGGAAAGAAAAAGAGAACGAAGAGCAATTTATTTCAGCTCGCAAGGGATTTCAGATGGATTTCTTCAGTACGGAAGATCAATAAAAAATTGGGTGATTTGGAGAGCCAACTTATGAGGTTTGAAGATTACAAGGCTAGATGAACCACATAAAGGCCATAACCTCTCGGATAAAGGACGTGGATGCACTTCTAATTACTTCCACTGGTAAAATGGAAAGGAAAGTTATGAATCAGACTGAATCCTAACACTCAGAAAATCCTTTGGTAATCTATTTGAGAAGGACGTTGAAATCATTTCGTTAGTGAACTTACCACAAAGTCCTTAGCATCTGTTGGACAAGAAAGATGACCTTCGCTGGTTTGATAAAACTTATTCCCAAAGACTTCAAAGATATGATGGGAGGCTGGAGATCCGTCACCCTCCTCAATCATAGAAGTCCTTGTTGAAGGTGCTATAATTGCACGTGTCTTGTGACAAAGACTTGGAATGGTAGGCCATTGGATCTCAAGTAGAAGGACCAAATGATACAGGGAAATAAGCAACACATCAGGATGCACAGCAAAAAATGATGCTACTAACATTTTGGGAAAGGACCTATGAACAAACTTGATGCCAACATAGGTGAACCCCCTACAAAACAATTATGTAGACACCTAGGGGAAAAGGCAGCTGGTAAAAATGAGCCAAAATATGAGAAAGGATGGATTCAAAACTAGGCTCTAATACCAGCTGATATAACCACAACGGACATACAACAGAGAACACAGAATAAAGTACACGCCAATATGTAGAACAAAAGCTAATTAGGAATTAGCTGCCAAAACCAATGGTATACACTATTGATTAGCATATATTAAATAGATTTACAAGGATGTGGATGTGTCCTGGTTAGATAAATCCAAGAAAATACTAACTACCCAAAATCCTCCTCAATTAGTCTTACAAGAAGCTAGTGAGGTTCCAGAGAACTGAAATTCACATCAATCAGTTTTACTTACATCCAGTCAGGGGAACTCCAGTGAACTAAACCAAGTGTGCATGTAAACATTTACAGTCATGTCGACAGTCACAAGAGGAATTAATTCTTATCAGTATTAGCAGTTTATAGAGAAAGAAATGGAAATAATGATAGAACCAAGAAGCTACTTAACAATTCTCTTTGCTTCCAAAGAAGACAGAGAATGGGTTTTCCACTGTGGGACATGGTTCATGATCTTTGAGTACAGGAACAGAATTTTCCTATAGTCACTCAAGTAAAAGTATTAATAGGTAAGGTTGTTAACAGAGCCAACTAAAAATTAAAATTTAACTCCTTGAGACTTATAGGAAATAGTCTGGGTGAGTTTGTGTATGCCTCTGACCTTGCAATTGATAGAACAATAGCCACTTATGCAGGAATATCCATTTACCTAGATTAAGATTACATTGTGGTTAATTGCTTCAGATTTCATGACTTCTGACTGATTGCTCAATCTCTTCTGATGCCATTCTGCAACAAAATTGTACATGAAAAAACAAATGTTAGGGCCCATTCTGCAAAAATAACTGTGTATGACAACCTTAATGTTAGGGTCCATAGTTTACTAAATATCACAATGTTTCTTTCAAATCAGTCCAATAAGTTATGTATCACCATAATCATGTTGGGAGTCATGTACGGAGATACCTGACCTGCACTGGTAATATATGAAAAGCCTAATGTGAACCAGTACATCATTCTAGTAAGGAAGCCCTAATGCATGAATACAATTTTTGCACTATATTAGTGTATTTACCCTATTCATCTTGAAGCTTTCTTGTCTTCATGACAAATAGATTGTGATCTCTCTTCATTTATGCATTGGAGTGGTTTCCTTGAAACCTTGAATAAGGATTGGTAAGATTTGTTTGGAGGTTCTTGACTTTCTTAGGTATACTGTGAATGATCACAATGAGAACTCAGTAGTTGTAATGCAGATTTGTTGCAAGGAATATCTTGATGAATTATTATAGTCCTTGCATATAATACATTGTTCTTGCCTTATGGGTATATGATTCTTGAATGATAATTATAACAAAATTGTGACTATGTTGGAAAAATCCTGATTTGTTCGAAAAAATGATCATAGCCTTAGAAGCATGATAATATTAGAAGGTTCTTCAAATGTAAATATGTGAAAAAGTTGGAAGGACTGCTATGGCTAGGTCTTGAGGATGAGTTCCTTGATATTGCATCTACATTCATGAAACTCTGAAGACTGTGCTAGTATTTATATTTGAAGGGTTTGTGTATTTGTAAACCTGTGTCTTGTATGTTTGCACAAACTGTGATTTACCTAAGCCTTGGAGAAGTGAGATAAGGCACATATTATGCATGGATGGGAGCTAGATAGTAAAGGAGTTTTTGTTTCTTTATGTAATGGTAAAGTCACCAATATCTTGTTGTACACAGTTGTATGCAAGCCTGATTTCCACGAAGATGATCACACTAAATCATTTCCATGACTCATTACTTGCTCAGAACTCTTTAGGAAGATTGGATGGTTTGTGTTAATAAGTTTCAGACATTGAAAATGAATCCATTCCATTATTATATAGAAAACTATGCTCTCGGGCTATTATTGTCTTCTACCCAGGATTTGATCTTTGGAGGCCTGAACCCTCAATTTTAAAGCTAAAATTAGCAGGATAATACTATGACTAAGCCTATTAAATGATTTTCAAATAAATTTTGAACTCCAGTGGGTGAATTTCAAGTTATCTTTACTTGTCTTTGAAGGATACAAAAACACAGTTAGATACCTAGCTTTTATGGGTCCATTGGCAAGAGAAGCGGATCTAAGTGATAGGGTCTTGTCCTGAAACTTGGTACAGAGATAGATTAAGTAAATGGTCACTCAAAATTATTATTTTTGCATCTTCAAAACTTAGCGCAATGAAGATAAACCTGACCATACAATGAACCAGACCTAATAGGAGAGGAATGCACTAGAAACAAAAGAGTTGGACTGTGAGAAAGGACTAAGAAATTGAGACTTAGAATGTTGTATACACTAAAGGGATGTTGTATATGTCTTGCATTGCAGTCGAAGCATGAGCTTGGTCAGACTGATACTGGGAGTGCTTAGATGAATCACTATCTTGCTCCTTTCTTTTCCATATAGAGCCATATAAAGTATACTAGATTGTGCTTGTGCTTATGTAAAGTCTTTCTCCCTATTCATACACTGTATATACCTCAAGAACTCTTCTCATTGATCACTTCTCTAAATGCAAGCATAGATCACCCATAACTCTGTTTTCTTGCATTCTACCTTGTTTTGGTTCAAACTGCCCTGTTTTGGTCATTCTTACAAACTTTGTTTCTCATCTTCTTGTCTTTGCAGTGGCTCTGGTCTTCTTGTATCATGTCTTATAACTCACCAATAAAGGTTCTCGGGCTTCCATGACTCTTCAAACAAAGATGTTTTATACACATGATCTAAGTCCATTCTAGGACTCTCACAGTTTTAACATGACTAGGTTCTTAGTGCTTATAAGCACAACTTATGTTCTAAACACTTTCCAGGGCTCTTCAAGTCTTAATCCAAGATTCTACAAGTTACTTTGATGGTATTAGACCTTTACCAACCATGAAATATCAAGAAATTGCAAACAAAACATCTTTTAGCCTTCAACTCTGCTGTACACAGTTTATAGCCCTATTTTTCCTGCTTTTCTTGAATAACATTTTATCTACTGAGTTTCTCAATGAACAAGAATACTTCTTGGATACCGATTATTCTCTTCCACTTGCCATTTCAACCATGAAAACACTTCTTAAGAAGATTATTCCCAGTTCTCAAGTTACTAGTTTCCATTAGGTCTTTTAAGAAGATTATTCCCAGTTCTCAAGTTACTATCTTGCTCCTTTCTTTTCCATATAGAGCCATATGAATCACATAAGACTGATACTGGGAGTGCTTAGATGAATTACTATCTCGCTCCTTTCTTTTCCATATAGAGCCATATAGCGTGTAGATTCATCTAGAGCCAGCAAATCGAACCCCCTCCTAAATGTATATATATGAACAGTGTTAGAGTAATACCCCATTAATATCATCTTTTCCTTTTAATGTTTTTGTCTGCAAAGTTTGTACATAAATATGTGCTGCAGTATTGGGAGGGACAAGTTTGCATAGTTTTACATCTCTTCTCCAAGATTTACTCTGTACAGAGCTATAGTATGATTAAAATTTCAGTTTTTATTAGCTATAGTATGTTATAATACATTACAGCTGAGCACACTGTAACTTATTCTCGGGTTTGGAAAATTCTAAGATCAGAAATAAAAGCTATATTCGAAAAGATTAAGTGGAGTAACACAATAATAAAGTAGAATAATCTCTTGTCATTATAATATATAATCACAAGATACGTGCTTTGATAAGAGGCTTTTCTGCCCTCCTTTCATTTGAGAAAGGAATTAAAATATTTCATGACTTGTACATTTGGGCAGAGAAGCCTCTTATCAAGGCACATATTTGGTCATTAGATATTATAATGACGGAGCTTGTAGAGTATAAATTGGATTGATACTGGATACTAGACAATGAAAAGCAATCTACTTTATTTGTAATGAAAACAAAGACCTATGATAATTTCCAAGATTCAAGTTTGCTTCCAAGTTAACCTTGTAACTTATCATAGGTCTTATTGCAGCATGGTTTTGAATATGTGGACCTTCTCATGCTATTTTGTTTTCATTTTTAATAAATTAGATTGCTTTTCCTTGTCTAAGTTCTTCGTCTTTTTTTTTTTTTCCAGGTTTCATTGTCTTCTCTTGCTCTAGTTGGTGTGGAGTGGCTTTACTGCAAGAAGGTAAGATAAGATGACATTCTAGTCCTAGATATATTGGTAAATAATTAGAATGTGCAGATACTTTTATTCATTTTTTAAAAATATTTTTCTTTATTATTATGACGAGTGTTACTTTTTTTTGTAGGACACTATTACCTAATTAGCCACTATTTTTGGAAAAAATGGAAAGACAGGTACTTTCATTTTCTGCCACTTGTATTATTTCTTTAATGAATTTAATCTCAATAAAGATTAATATTATCATAGTCATGAGTTTTTTTAATAATACTCAGATCTTAAATAACACTCATAATGGACCCTATTTTAGCTTACAAAAAATGGATTATGAAACGTGGCTTATTTAACAAGCCACGTTAAACAAGCCACGTTAAATAAGCCACGTTTCAGACCCACAGTGAGCGTTTTAGGCATCTCATAGTTCAAACTAATGATGTTTTAGTTTACGAAAACATCACAACAGAATTACCCATTTCCAAACTATAAAAATAAAAGTCTCAAGTTGAGAGGTAGACGCTCATTATTTAAAGTATATGATTTATGCAGGAAAATAATATATCTTCATCTGAATGTTCAGATGAACATATACCAAGACCTACTCCAGGGACAAATGAATATTTTAATGAAATGATATATTGTACTTGTGAAAAGTGCAAAAATAGAAAATTAAAGAAGCGTCGACTCATTGGTATCCATAGGTTGAAGTATGGAGTTTATATAGAAGAGGTATACTATAATGAAATTTCAAAAATGTTTGTTATTAAAAAATATAAACTTTTCATATCGCATTGACTATTTTAAATGATATTGTAATGTTTAGCCAATCCAAGTTCATAACAATGTTGAGGAAAGGGCATATGAAAATGATGATAGTGGCACTCACAATGAAGAAGAAGACACATATATGGGTGATACCACTTCTCAATTAAATGAAGATGGGGTGAACGAATTTTTACAAGACTTCTACACATATGCTGAAGAAGTTGATGATTCGCCCCTAACTCAACTTGCTAGGACGCCTCTATACCCAAATGCAAATTTGTCTGTATTGGCAACACTTATGTTATTTTTGAACTTGAAAGTTATGCATGGAATGACGAATACATGCTTCACTGATATCTTGAGGTATATTTTAAACTCCTCTAAACTATATCTCTCCATGTCATTCAAGTTTTGAATATTGTGTATAGTGAATAATTTAAAGATCTTTTGTTGTTTTATGCAGACTTTTGGCAGATAAGATACTTCCAAAGGAAAATAAGATGCCTCGTTCACAAAAGGAAGTATCTTCAGAAATGAAAGACATTGGGATGGAGTAAAAAACATATGATGCATGTCCAAATGACCATATCTTATACTATGGTGAAAATGAAAATTTACAGCAATGCCCAATATGTTTCACCAATAGATATCGTGAAGATCAAGTGTCCAAGAAAGTTCCTTATAAGGTTCTACGCCACATTCCAATAACACCGAGGTTTGAGAGGATGTTCAAATGTAAAGATTTGGCAAAATTTATGGACTATCATGCACTAAGAAGGAGCCAAGATGGTGTCATGCGTATGGTGGCTGATAGCAAAGATTGGAAGGAGCTTGAAGAAAAATGGCCTGATTTAAGAAATGAGCCAAGGAATGCAAGACTTTCATTGGCAATGGATGGTGTCAATCCTTTCGGAGATCTTAGAACAACATACTCTGTTTGGCCGGTTTTCCTTGTTAACAATAATCTTCCCCCTTGGATGGCAATGAAAAAAGAGCATGCAATGCTAACTCTAATAATACCAGGTATATGAACTTCTTAGTGTGATGTTCTCTTGAAAATGATGTACATTTACATGAATATATTTAAATTTTAATTCACATTTTCTTCATAGGAAAACACCAGGTGAAAGATATGGACACATACATGGAGCCTCTCATTGATGAGTTATGCGAATTATGGAAGGGTGTCAACATGTATGATGTATCAAGACCTAGCAATGATAGGATCTTCCTTTTTCGTGCAATACTTATGTGGACAATTCACGACGCTCCGGGGCTCTCTGTGTGTTGTGGTAATCTATTTATCATATTCATTTGTAATCATTCTATTTATGTTGCTGCCCATTAATTAAATATGGTTTCCATACTGATTTTTCAGGCCTACAAACTAAAGGGAAACATGGTTGTCCATCATGTGGGCCAAACACTGTATCTAGGCAATCAAAGGATCTTAAAAAAACCGTGTACGATGAATACAGACACTTCTTACCTCAAAACCATCGTTATCGCATGCATGAGAAAAATAAGTTCAATGGAAAGGAAGAGGAAAGGAGGCGGCCAAAAAGGATGAACCCTTTGAGGTGGAAATCAGCATATGACAAAAAGGAAGGGAGAGCTTATCCATTGGGAATGAAAAGACTATCTAAGTTTTATAAGTTAGATTATTACGAGCATCTCCCAATAGCTCATTTATTTGATACAATGCATATTGGAAAAAATGTGGCAGAGTGCTTATGGAAACATCTAAAGGGAACCAACAATGAAGACCAAATAAAATTAAGGAAGGACCTCAAAACCATCAATATGATGCCAAACATGTGGTTACATGAAAATAACACATATGATCCTGCGCCATGGGTTCTTACAGCAGAGGAGAAACAATATATGTTTGATACTATGCGTGCCATAAGATTTCCAACTGGTTTTGGTGCGACATTAAAAACCGTATTCACAAGAGATGGTTCAGAGTTTTCTGGAATGAAAACACATGATTGGCATAATTGGATAAAGGTAATTCGTGATATCTTATATTTCTTGATAGTATAATTGAAATTTTCAATATATTAGTAATGTAGAAGATAATATATATTTTAAACGCTATTTTTCAATGTTGGTGTAGTATGTGCTTCCTACAGCAATACAAAGCACTTTCAACCATGACATCGCACAAACAATTTACAAATTGTCCAAATATTTGAGGTATTATAAACCATCAATTGTTATTCAATAATTAATTTTTTTCCTTCTATAAATATCATTTTCAATGTCTTTATAATTGTTTTAACATATATTTTGCAAATATTATAACTGGTGATATGTTAATGCTTGTTAGTAAAATTTATAGGTGGGTATCTTCTAAAGAGATACATCCAGATGAGCTGAACTATTGGAAGAGGAATGTTGCTCTTTTGATGTGTGACATTCAAATGTGTTTCCCTCCAAGTTTCTTCAATTCTCAAGAGCACTACCTTATACACCTGGTAGAAGAGATTGAACAATGTGGGCCCATCCATCTCAGGACAATGTGGCTTGTAGAGAGATATATGAAGGTCCTAAAACATTTTGTGAGGCAAAGAGCTCGACCTGAAGGTTCTATGGTTGAAGGGTACATGGTTTTTCAAACCATGGTTCATTTATCTGAGTACTTGCCTCAATTGCATCTGGAGGCTCCAAGATTATGGGGTGATCAACAACCTCAATCCATTGGAGATAGAAAACTAGAGGGTCAAGGAACTTCAAAGAGGATAAAAGGTAATCTTAAATGTTAGTAGTAGTTTTTTAATCCTAAGTATTGTATGATGCATCCTTTAAAGAATGGTTAGATCAATGATTAGTTAAATACTTTTTGTTGTAGATGCTAAGGAGTGGGAGTCATTGCATTTGTATGTTGCATACAACTCTAAATTTATGTTACAATGGATGGAGAAGTATGCTGAACAAAAGAAAATAGAAGATGAAAAGGCATGGGCTGATATATATAATAGACATGGTCAAAACTCTAATAGAGGACTTCCTGCATGCCATAAAAGAAAATGGCCAGATAGATGCTCATGGCATTGGTTAAAGACAAATGTTGAACACGAGGCAACCAAGGGAATGAAAGCAGTGACAAAAAAACAAGTAGATTTCGTTAAAGGATCTATAAATGGGGAGGTAATATACAAATAAAGTATTATGATGAAAATTGTTTAATCTAAAGTTTTTTTATCATTGAAACTAGTTAGTTAACTTTGTGTCCTTGAATCTAATTGGATAATATGTACATATGCATTTAGGTAACATATTACAAAGCAATGTGGATTAGCGGTCATCATTTTCGAATCAGGAAGATCGATGAGAAGCGGAAAACTTATGATAGTGGAATTTCAGCACCATTTGAAATGGAGTGTCGTTCACATGCATATGACACAAAGACAATCACGATTTTACACTTCGGTATTATGGAGTGCCTATTTGGAGGATATAATAGATCTTGATTTCACATCTTTTAAAAAAGTTATTTTTCGTGTTGAATGGTATAGGCTCATTGAAAAGAGCCTTGACAAATCTATGGTTGTTACATGACAATGGATTTCATATATGGATAAATGCATCGGAGGTTTCATTCTACTTCTAAAAGAGACAAAATAAGTGTCAAACCTAACAAATGACTTGAGATATCCCCGACCAGCTTGGATCACTAATTTAGAACAACATGGATGAGTCCTTTATCAAAGATGCCATGATTCAAGAGAAAGTGACCTTCAAAAATCCGAAGATGTAGAAGGCCATGATGTAATTGAAGAGGTATAAGATCCACTTGAAGACATAGATGACCCAAGTGGAGGATGATGATAACATGACGGTCGGGTGATGATGAATAGTGATTCAATATGGGAGCTTGGTAAGTAGAATAATTTCATTTACATTTTTTTATATTTTTTTGGTGACTTGAATGTATTGGATGACAAATGATGACTTGATAAATTAAAATCATCTTTGTACACTTATGGTTCACCACTTTCGAAAGGAAGCTTCAGATGAAGATCATGAGAACCATGGCACTAATGCATTTGTGGTTCCCAAGGGCTCCGGCAATTATGGTGTATTCATGCCTCGAGGGGAGAAATTGGTCATGTGAGCATGAATCTGAGGTAAGTTTATTATAGTATTTGATGACATAATAAAACATTTAAGTATCAATGTTGTGATAATTTAATTAACTAAAGTATGTTGTTTAATAGGATGTGCAACAATGTTTTTTCCTCTAAAGGGTGCAACTGACAGTGAACATTGCACATGATGCCACAGAAGGATTAAATGATTTTGTTGCTGGACAGATTATATGAATCGATGCACACCTTCTTGGAACTCATCTGGAATATACATACCTAGAAATCCAACAGACAAGAGTTCAGGATGATTATCATGTTGCACCATCTATTATAGTTCCTCGTCAAAGAGGACAAAAAATGAATAGACATTTTTCCTATCCGGCTAATTTAGATATTAAATTGACTGTTATTATTCATTTGAATTATTGAAGCTATGTTCATTACCAGTGAACTTATTGGTTGTTTTTTTATGATTGAATTTTAACTATTTTAATTTCACAGATGTGTGATGCAAACTCATGCAGGCTTCTTCTAATCAGATTTGTATTATAAAATTTGTAGGCTTCTTCTAATCAGATTTGTAGGCTTCTTCTAATCAGATTTGTATTATTAAATTTGTAGGCTTCTTCTAATCAGATTTGTATTATTAGCTATGTATTATTATTATTTCCCTGACTTTGGAATTAGTTTCTTACTTGAATTGGCTATGGGAGGGGAAGGAGGAACCCCAACAAAGTCTGGAAAACAATCTTCTACACCACAGGTAGGAGGGGAAGGAGGAACACATGCAAAGATGGAAAAGCCATCTTCTACACCACAGGTAAGGATTGCTATTTTATTTGGCTAAGATCCATGTCCACCTTATATTGCATTCAAAGAATAAAAAAGAAATTTAATAAAAAAGAGAAATTTAGTCTACATTTTTCTGGATATTTTCAGTGTTTATTCTGAATCTTTAGGAAGTATGCTGTTGAAGCATTCAACTAATATTATGGAGTGGTAAATGTACTGGTCTTAGCCCTTATTGTCACCTTATGCGGTAGCCCCTCCATGTGCTGTTGTGTATTTTCCTGGAGGAATTTATGGACATCCCTCTGGTGCCTCCTATAAGTTCTATTGCCTTGGATCATGTAATGCATGTCTTTTCTTTCATTGTGTTTTTCTTTCCTAGTAGGTTGATAGTGAAGGAAAGGACCACTCCCTGTGTTACCTATTGTTGAACGAGAATTTTTGGAAAATGCATGTAATCATCATTTTCTTGAGGCTGGGAGCATTCCATAGGTATTTGGTGAATGTATAGTTTCTTCCTGCCCAGCTCCCTTCTATATAGTTTTGCTTTATCTTTTATGCTCGACAATTTTGTAGATGGTGTTTTATGGTAGCTATGTATATAGATGTACAAGGGTACATAGAGAATAAACCTGCACGGGATATGGCATACATTCTTTTTCAAAATAATTGCATTCATGAGGGACATGTTGCAATCAACACCTGGCCAGGTGGGGACCATGAATAAACCTGCACGGTATTATGCACTGCATACATTCATTCATTCTAAATAGATTGACATTCATGAGGTCAGACATGCTTGCAAATCAACTTATAAACCTGGCCAGGTGGGGATCACTAACCAAACAACATGTTTTTATTTGTCAACAACCCACATCCCAAATTCCTTGTCAACTGTCTTATGATTAACAACATATCTCCTGTAGCAAGTGAATTTTTACTCTAAACAATCAGTAATTCAGAAGTCCACCAGCCAAGCATTTGGCAAGTCTTGAAACCACCTAAACATGCAAACTAAACCATACATTATGTCTGTCACAAAGCTGTTGTATAGTCCTTGCAATGCACCTGTTCCTTTTGGCTTATTACCATTCGCATATATTCCTTGATAATCTACAAAACAATAGTTGCTATGTATGTTGTAGCTGGTGGTCACATGTAGGAGGAGCAACAGTAGCAGATGGAGGGCAAGGCCAGTGATGAACTGTCCATGAAACGAAGCAGCGATTTCTTTCTCTGCAATGGCCTGCTCTATTTTTTTTTAAAGAACTTCTCAACCAATGTTTATGTTGTGTAATGGCAGGAGCATAAGGCCACAATTTTACCATGCGGCTGATTATTGCGAGAAGTCATATTTGGTTGATCTATTTTTTCAAATTTTTTTTTTAAAGAACTTCTGAACCAAGTTTATTATAGTATGTGTAATGCACATGCAGGAGCTGAAGACATTTAAGGCCATCAATGTTGTGATACCATGCGGCTGATTATTGCGAGAAGTCATATTTGGTTGATCAATATAATAGAAAGTGCAAGAATCCATAGACCTCTGTTTGGTGTCAAAAGAAACTGTAGTGTTTTCAAGTATGTTTCAGAGTTCTTTTGCGCTTTACTTTGTCTGATATATTTTACCCTTTTTTATTTTCTGTTTCACTTTGATGGTAGGTGCCAGACCCTATGCTTTGGCTCATTTTTGGGTGGTTTTTGATGAATGGCTCCATCCCTTTGGCTATATTTTGGTTTTTTGTTCAATTTGGATGTTAGGTGCCAGCTCCTCAATTTTTTGGCAAATTTTGATGAAATGCTACAACCCTTACTTTCCTTGTTTTAATGACATCTTTTATATTATCAGCCTAGTTATGGGGTTGTCATTTTGCTTGGTACACACCACCTTTTTCTCTGTGAGTATGCTCTATTAATGTTTTTGAAGCATATATTCATGCTACATTTCGCATACCAAGAATCCCAAAACAAGCAAGTCATAATGGAATGAAGATGGTTTTCTAATCAATTTCGTATTATTAAATTTGAGGCTTCTTCAAAACAAGCATTTGTCATTATGGAATTTGAAGGGTTCTTCTCAAGTCAAAATTGTATTATTAGCTATGGGCATTAGTTGGGGATGCCACACTATGATCAAAATAATAAAGCACAGCAATCATCGTGGCGGGCATGAACGCTCCAATGATATATACCAATGGGACATCAACCATTTCCTGTTCCGACAAGCACCTATCATTAACAGCCAAATGTTCCAGTCCTCTGTATAGAATTAGTCAGTGACAAAAACTAATCAAATCATGGGACAAAGTACCTTAACCACAGTCCAGTTGGCATAAGCACCTGATGACCATGGATTAGGACTAAAAAGGCGCCGGGGAATTCCACTTGGGACATGGCTGGTTAGAGCATAAGACACTGCAGTCCACACAAGGACCATCAATGGCACACCATAATCAGCAATAAGCCCTCGGAACCATCCTATTAATGCAAATTTATGTCAGCTCTGCAGTCCTGCAACACAATAATTTATTCAAGCTAGTATAATGGGTGACCAATGGAATTCATGGAGTCGTTTGATCACTCTAAAATAATGTTTGAATATGCACATGTGGCTGTAGATATGTATAACATCATTTTGCATATTTTGAAGTGACTCTAGCATATCACAGATATTGATCAGCGCAGTTGCTTGTTTAGCTCATGCTATCTTAAAAGTAGCCCAATTCATTGGATTGGCGTCGTAGCTTAAATGTTGCATGATGCATCTACCAGGGGTATGAGCGTCTGCCATAATCTTTAGTCTGTAATATTATGTCCAGGCTTCCAGCACACCACTTGGCTTCTTATTGTTTGTTGACATACTATTTAAGTATCTAGTGTATTAATTTTGGTCCTTCCATTTTGATTTGAGATCCATTGTTATTTCATTTTGTTTTACGCAGTGTAATCAAATTTCCTGTTTTCTTGATTTAAGTTTTTGAGATAATTTTTGGTTAGAAGATTGTTCTCCGTGCCCATTTGAATGTATCATTAATTTTATAAACTATTACTACGATGGCCATGCGATGCCTGTCTTTGCTGGGATTTAAAGTTTTATCTACCACCATGCAAATATGTTGAACTGCTTCCTATAAACTCTCTTTCTCTGCTCCTTGGATTGTTTCTTGTGCTATAGTTTTGAACATCAATAGTGCCTTGTCATTGTTTTGCTGGGATTTATCGGTTTGCTATATTTTTCTCGTAGTGCCCATGTACCGAGCTTATCCATTCTCATGTATTGCTGTGTTTTCTTGTTTCTTGAATCCCCACTTCCAATTTTCAGAGTAATTGCAGGCATGGGTGTATTTTTCTTTGAACTGTGCTCTAGTTGGTGTGTGATTTTCGTTTCTTACAACTTAATTTGTGATTGTTTCAAGATATTTTTTTGGTGTCTATATTTCTCTGTGTACAGTGCCTTTAGGAGTTATGTATACTTTAGAATTAGATGATAGATAAGTCATGATTGGGTGTTAGGGCCTATTTGTGATTGATTGATTGATATTCTCAGCCTAATCAAACCTGTTTTATTCATGTATATTGATATGTACATTCGGGCTGCTCTTGTTTTTACAACTGCAGTTTTTAATGTGGATATTTAGTCAGATGTGTTTGGTGGGGTGGTTTTTCAGTTTTTGCGGGAGAAGCCCTACCCTGTACCATCTGGATTGTGGAAACAGATAAAACCCAAGCAGGGTCAGTCCACGGGAATTGCTGAAAATTCTTATCCACCGTGGGCTTCTGTAACACCAGCATCAGCGGAGGTTGTAGTTGGCATTTCACTGCAGGAAGAAGAGAGCAAGGAGCTTCTGTCATGGGCGATGAGTGTGGCAGCTTGCCCCGGTGACACAGTTGTTGCTCTCCATGTACTAGGTAAACACAATCTGCCATTTGTTTTTTAAATAGCAATTAGCAACTCATGTCATTTTACTTGTAAATGTAAATCCACAAACTGTTCAGATCATTAAAGATTGGTTAACAGAAAACTTTTCAGAAAATTTACTTGAAAAGATTAACATTTCAAACCACACAATATGGTTCATCACATTGTAAGCACCTAATTTTTGTATTGTCAAAGCGATGAAAGTCAAGTTGGTATACTCATAGGTTCTTTGAATAGCATCCATTGGCATAACCACTGCATTCAGAGGAAGCACCAGGGAGGTAGTTGTTTAATATGGGGTTTCAACTTTCAAGAAAAAATAGAGAAGTGATTGTGAATTTCGATAATAAGGAGAATTTATACAATTGATGTTTCTGCAGTGCATAAATTATGTGATATGATTTTCAAGATTCAACTTCAACTGTTTAGTTCCCAATTATGGAGTTTAGAAGTCTGTAAAATTTGATAATGAGAACAATATTTAGAAGCTGTGAATTCAGAACACATGTTACTAAGTGACCCCATTAGAAAACTAAGGTGGAAGGTATCTTGTTTTTGGTGTTGCAGTTGAAAAGCATGGCAGAGAATCACACTTTGTAAAAGCCAGGATTGATAATGCAAAGGCTATGCTGATCAATTTGTTGGGATCCTTCATGGACCTCTGGCAGGCTAAACATGTGTGTTTATGCTTCTCAGATTTGCTTGACAAAAGGTATCTGTCATAATTTCTCACGATTTCGATCATGATGGCAGATAAAAGTGGAGGCTAAGGTGATGGTCCATAGCAGTCTGGAGCGGGCTCTAGTGAATGAAGCGGCTACTTTGGGAGCTTCATTCCTTGTCCTCGGAGCTTCGACCTATCGATTTCCTTGGTGGGTATGTTTTTATTTGTTGTAAACAAACACCGTTTTGTTGAACTTGGAATCCTCTGTTACAAATATGAAAAGACTGATAGTTTAAAGATATATTAGATGATCAGTTTTTAGTGCAATCTGTGAATAGAATTGAAGATGGATGCATCTCATATGTATTTACTTCCCAAATACATACTTTTTTCATGCTTTTGTGCATGAAAGAGCACTAGTGCACAAAAATGGGGTCCTATTCCTTGCTAGGAACACTATTTGTCGTAATATCAGTAGGGGTAAATGCAGAGGTCTGCACAGTTGTAGTTTTATAAGTTGTTATGATGAAGTTGTTGGTCTTGTTCCATGATAAAAGCATCCTGAACTTCCTTGTCTGATATTTTTGGTATGCGATGTGCAGCCCTTCCATTCGAGTGACTAAGTACTGTCTGGAACATTCACCAGCTGGATGTGCGGTAATAGCAGTCAAGGACAGGAGGGATGTGCCATTGAAAGAGTTTTTTCCTAGGGTTCCAGATATTGATTGTCATGAGATACTTCAAGATGGTATGGAAGGGTGTACACTGTACTGTCCCCTGTATTATTGGTACTTTGAATCAAGATGAACTTCTAAATAACTCTAGCTTGTAATTGGGAAAGTATGTTTTGCCTCCAACTTATTTAGTTCATATGGCTTGCAGGCAGTCCTTGGTTCAATCTGAAGTGGTCTGCAAAGGATGTTGGGAAGACCCTAGGTTCTCTACAAAAGAAATTCCTTTCCAAGATGTCTTTCCAATCTCAGGGAGAAGAAGAATTAACGGGACATGCACACAGAAAATCTGAAAGTTTCCAAGAAAAAATAGAAAAGAATTCTCCAAGAGGAGTTTTGGAAACACCATCACATTGCTTAGATCAGGAAGAATCATTTTCTTCAGAGAGTTCGGTTGGGTCCTCTCCTCCACCTTTTAGGACTGATGAAGAAGACAGGTCTATCTCTGAAGAGAATTCGAACAATTGCTTCAACTTCTGGACGAATGCTAATACGCAACCTAATAAGTTTCTGAAACTCTTTTCTTCTTCATCTTTAGGCCATTGCTCCACACAAATAACTTCAACTCCCAAGTACCACAGAGATCCCTATTCCTATTTACCTAGGAACACACAAAATCTAGGGGAAAGTCGAACATATGGAGAGATATCATGGAAGCCATCATGGAGATGCTTCACCTATAGGGAGATCTCTTGTGCCACAAACCATTTCCATTTAGGTATGTTCAAAACACCTTAGCTTAACTGCTGAACTCCTGAATGTTCACTGATCCCTGGGATTAAATCTAAATACATTTTTTTGGGCTGCAGATAATTTGGTGGGCAAAGGTGGGTATGCAGAGGTTTTCAAGGGAATCCTATACAATGGTGAGGCTATAGCGGTGAAACGAATAGTGAATGGAGGCACCGATGAGCAAAAGGAGAAAGACTTTCTGACAGAGTTGGGTATCATTGGCCACATTCACCATCCAAATACAGCTTCTTTACTTGGTTGCTGCATTAATATTGTATATCAAGGGTTAACGGAATTCAGACACCCTTTTGTATTTTATCATTGTATTTCAAGGGTTAACGGAATTCAGACACCCTTTTGTATTTTATCTTATTTGATATTAATAAAATATTTGTGGACCCATTTATTGGGCACAATATTTAAATCAAATTGTTGTTAATTTATAATATTAATTACCAGAACACTCCGACATCATAGATGATATGTAACTTCGTTGATTGCACTATATGATATTTGGTTATTATGTAGTTTTAAAATTCATATTTTTCATTCTTTAAATTTGTATCGTCTCTAGAGAGACAATAAAAATTGAAATTAGTATTGTCTCCAGAGAGACAAAATGTTAGTATTCGGTATTGTCTCTAAGGAGACAATAATGATATTGTCTCTAGAGAGACGAAAATGATATTGTCTCTCAAGAGACAAAATATGTATCAATCATTATTGTCTCTTGAGAGACAATAATTAGAGACAATACTAGAGACACCCGCTTTGAGACAATAATAGAGACGATATACAACTTTTTTATTGTCTCTATTTGAGACAATTTAGTCAAATTTTGTCTCTATTAATGTCTCAAATGACCCCCCCTTGTAGTAGTGACAGTTATCCTCTACTCTTTTGAAAGCTAAACAAGAGATGGACCTATGTAGATCCTTAGCTATTAAAATATGATAGTTTGTTTTATCCCAAGGGTTTGAGAATGGATCGCAATCAATACTTGGCTGCAAGACCTTCTTGATCTTCTCCATATGAATCAATAACTTGGATGGATGAATGCAATATGAATATACCTAGCTCCTCTAATGGAAGAATGATCCAATATGAAATTCCCTAAATTTCCTATCTTTTAGTTATAAAAGCATCAAAAGGTTGAAATAGAAAGGTTTGGAGGGAGGTGTCCCTTATATAACCCAACGTTTGATGAAGAAGTTCTAAAAAAGGGGAGAAAAGATAAATCCCACTCAAACAATGGTGATACAATTAGAAAAGTTAAAAAGAAGGCTATGGAAGAAAGAACATTTAGAGTTGAAAGAAATTGAGAGGAATTAGCCCTTGGAGGAATCCACCATACATGTGAATGTGTTGAAAAATGAGAAAAATAAAATCCAAAGAAAATATTTTTGCAGGAAAAAGAAGAATTAGAAATGGAAGTAAAAAAATCTACAGAAGATCACATATTTAGTATGCAAGTAAAAATAATTCCTATTGGTGAACAGATAGTCCTTATTAATATCCCAAGTATTACAAATATTGAGTCAATTATATTTGAGGTTTTTTTTTAGAATAGCTATGTTCATAAGAATGCAAGTAAGAAGTATACACTAGTTGATGTCACTAATTCTTAAATGTTTTAGTCACAGGAATGGTTATGTTGAGGAGAAGAATTTACTAATCCACCATCAACAACAAGAATAGATCTCATTGATGAAGGGAAACTTACCACATTACAACTAAGCACAAAGGTTGTAAGAAGGATTCAAGACCTATGTGAGGAATGGTAGAGAAGGGAAAAAGAAGCGAACTTGATAGCTTATCAAAAAAAAACCTACAAAACTTTAAAGAATAAGGTAAGATATTCAAAAATTTCTATAACAATTCTAAAAAATAAAGAAGAATGTTTCAATTCAAGAAGTGCATAAGATAGAGTTTCTAATTCAAATTCAATATTATTTGTGAGTTTTGGATAGTAGAAAAACTCACAATCAAGGAACAACTGTGTAAGTAGGTGGCATAATAGACAAAACAACAACAATTTTCCCTTCAAATCAAGAATTTTATGAGGTGAAGCTCCAGGAAGACCTTATTGAGAGACATGTACATGGGAAAAGGGCCTCACTGGGTACTACTATTGATTTTCTGCTTGTTGAGATTTTAAAATCAGAAATTGATGAAGCAATTTGGGTAGTAGTTTGGAAAATTAATTTTTGATATTGGAAATTTGTAAAGTCATTAATTTCAACATCACATGAAGAATTGAGCATAGGGAATTATAAATTCTGAAGGATGATTTGGGATCTTGATATTAATTTCAAGTTGTTGAAATTGCATTTCTTGAGTACAATAAATATTTGGAAAGGGGAGGACTACCATGTCCCCTTTTTCAAATAAAGTACGATAAATTAATAATATAACATAAGTGTCGAAAATGTAACTTTATAAAAGACACTTATAATTATTATTATAAAAAGTAATTTTTTGATAAAGTAAGCCAATGATAAAGTAGAAAATAATAGAATCACTTTAAAAATTAAAGTGCAAATATACCACACGGAGTGCCCCACTTAAAAAATAAAGACAAAAGATCAGAAAAGGAAGTGAGGGGGGGGTTTAAGGATGTTTTTTGGCTATTATGATAATTTTGATGAAGATTTCGAGTTACTACTCCAACATTGGCATTAGCTGATGGAAATCATCTTTGGCCTACAATTTTTGCAGATGAAAACCCTCAATTTCTCCTTGAAGATTTCCCTGAGAGGTCATAATTGAGCTTGATTTTACTTAATCACAGTTAGGGAACAAATTTAAGGTGAATTACAGTGGTTAGGAGCTAGGGCATGTAAAAGAGATCAAATTTTCATACCTATATCGGCTATGGAATCCACAAGAGATCAAATTTTCATATCTATATGAGCTAGGACATCCACAAGAGATCGTATTTTTAGACCTATATGAATTCATTGAACTGTAACAACATGGGAAAGCATTTCGAGAGTTGATTTGGGGTTTTCTAGAGATGGCTATCCCTATAAAGGAGTGAATCAAACCCTTGTGGGTGCTTTTGCGGGGGTTTTGAATTGTGTATTTTGTGGTAGCGCTTACACAAGGCCCTAATATGCCCTAGGAAAAAAACCACAACCCTTCTCTCTATATATTTGGCATTAAATGGTTAGTTATATTCTTCTTTTAATTTAAATTCAAAAATAAATTCATCCCCTAATTGTAAAAATTATTTTCTTCCATTTTCATGTGCGAAGTGGATTTATAAAGGCTTTTCCCCTTTTGGGTATCTCTAATTCTTGTTTATTCTCAAGTAAAAACAATAAATCATATTGTTGGAATTTTTTTATTTATAATGGTTTGAATAAGAATTAGTTTGTTACATATTTGGTATATTTCTTTTTGGAAAACCCAAATTTTCTTTATTTGTCCAACGAAGGGACATTACATGCTCTTTGTGCCTCTATTTAAGTTTGTTTGTCTTTTTCTCAGTCACATTTGTCCTTTTTGGTTTTTTATTACTCATGATATGTGCACATGTAATTGTAATAACAAAGCCTAGCTTTAATGTTTAAATACTCAGATTGACATTAGATGGGTGTTGTCGCCAAATCACTACACCCTTCGAATGGCCAGGATGTGAATAGGACATTCGGTGCGATTGGGACACATGGGATCACCTCTCAAGCTGTGGGACTTGGGCTCGAGGTGAACCTCCGGAGAAGGCCGGTTTCCTCTTCCTAAACTAAGTGTTGTACTACTCCTAGTGTAACAAAAATGATTATCTAGTCCTAGGCTAACATTTTCATGGGGTTTTAGGGAAAGAGATTTACAGAAATGAAACTATACTAGGGATGGTGATGCACCAGATACAAGGGTGTCTTCAGACTCAGGAAGGGTTAATTTGAAGAGGGGTTGTGCACCACAGGTCAACTTCACCTACTGCAACTTAGAGAGGGTACATGATACCACAAACTAAGAGACACGCGTTCCCTTTGTTAAAATTTATCAGACCGAGAAATATACTAGTTTCCCAGTGAAGAAGGATGAACTCAAGAAGGGTGACGAGACACCACAACTCAACTGCATGCAATACTCCACCACTCGATAAGCACAGAACTCCAAGAACCTGTAATAGAACTTAAACTTGCACAGTGTACCTGCAAGTATGAGAAAGGCACAAGGAAGCACAGAAGGATGAAAGGACCGAGATTAGTCACAAAACACACACTTGTATTGCTTCAAATAACATGCCACAATGCATCATACATTCAGAAGAGTTAATAGTTGCCATTACAGTCTTGAAGAGGAGGCTTGAAAGTTCTCTCAACACCACAAGAACAATTGCAGAAGAGAGAGGATTCTTGAAAAGTATACACTCGGCTGAGATATCTAACTGTCCCACTGTGTTTGACTGTTGGAACCCTTTGAAATGGAGCTTCCAACTTACATTTATAGAAGAATATGGTGAGAAAGAAGAGGAAATGGTCATAATTACATTCCTAAAATGAAGGACCATGATGTATTTATTACAGTTTAGTTTGAACCACTTGAGAAGGTTCATCATGGGTCATTAATTGCCTGATGACCTAGTCCTTGTCTAATTAAATTAAAGAATATTTAAATAAAATATTTAATATAATAATTAAATATTATTATTAAAATATTTAAATAAAAATATTAATTTAATTAACATAATGTCGGACCCCCCTGTTGACACCGTTTGACTTGAAGAGGATGGGGGTCCATGTGGATAGAGTCTGTACATAGCCAAACTCGATGAGCTTCGAATCCTCTAACTCGGTGTTGCACTCGATTTTTGACCCCGCACTAACTCTTTCCTTGCGTTGGTAATCGGGCTCTTTTGCATTGAGTCCTTCGAATGGTGAGCTATCAAACCGATTCTTATCATTTTCCTCTGTTAACTCGAAGCCATTTATGCATTCTAGGTTCAAACTTCATGAAACATCACCACGAGCTCCCTACGAAGTCACCGAGCTCTTCATCCAGCAAACGATCTTACCTTTCCTGGGCTCAAACTCACTTGAATACCGAGCTTAACCCAATACTTCTAAAAAGAATGGTTTTACCACAATGCTCATCATCATATAACACTTGTAGTAAGAATGTTTTGGCTTTGCCATAATAAGCACAATTTGTACCTTCCAAACGATGAGAAAATTCCATTATCAACAAAGACCTAGTGCTGCCATGATGATGACCCAGGCTCATGCCCGTAACATGTTGATAGACACCATTAAGACTGATTCTTGGACAAAGATCCCTTCGGTATTTTGGCAGTGCACTCTACAATCTAGGCTCCAACCAACAATTATGCCACTATTGGGATCTTAGTATGGAATGGGTAGCTGTGAGCTACACAATATACTCATTTTTCCAGAAACTAAAAAGATCCTGTATGTTACAATCTGCAACACATAAAATAAGCCCTTCAAAAAAAAAATTGAACAACTGGGGCAGCCAAGAGGACCTTGGAAAAAATGTACAGGTAACAACCATATGAATTCTTCCTTAGTCGTGGATCAAAGCTAATAGAAATAAAGCTAGATAAAATTAGCTTGAAACTGCAGTATAATCGTCCATTGTAAAAAAAACATAGTTTCTCTGAATCTGGTAAAAGAATACTTTTATTGTCTGATTGGACGTACATAATGGAAGGGTATAAATATTGCCTACTGCCCACAGAGTTTCTCAAAGAGACCATTTACAAGTGACAAAGATGTGGCATACAAAACGGCCGACCAGGTATTTTCAAAGTTGACCTTCACATTCAATTCGCTTCTAGGAGAAGAAGTACTGAGCAATATGAATCGTTTCATTCTGCACCGTAATAAACCTTCATCTCCTGATTCAGGGAAATTTTATGAAGCCTTGAACAGCGTGACTCCAATCCATCATACACGGCAGTGAATATTTGTTTCCTGCAGCTTCCATAGATCCGAGTTCAGAATAAGGATAAGCCAGTTGGACAACCTGCTTGCTGAAAGCACTCAAAAGAAAGGCCTCTACTGTACTGCAACATGCCTGCTACCTGTGCATGGGAGTTTCTCTCGACCACGGAATGCTCAGAACTGTACAGAGGACGAGGAGAAGGTCGTGGAGCTATCTTAGCCGATTCAAAGTCTAAAAGTTCAGTGGAATCCTAACAAGGGCAGATCTGTATGAAAGGAGACACTTTCTTGTATGATCTATGAAACCCAATCCACAGTCCATGCAACACGCATCCTTTGATCTCCATGTACTCACCACTCCACTCGGTGTTTGACTCATTCCTCGAACCTGGCATCATTCTTAGACTCGCACAACGTGCTCTGATCCCATTTACACGGCCCGTGCGGAAGTCTGATGTTGGATAGCCATCGTATTGTCTCCACTTGGCAATTTGATCCGATTTCTCCCCTAGGCGGAGGTTTGATCTTGGCTTACCATGGTTACATTTCCACTTGGCAATCTGATCCAATTTCTCCCCTACGCGGAGTGAACAACATGGTTTTCCATCCCAAAATTTCCACTTAGCAGTTCTCGCCTTATTTCCCACGTCCGGGATTTCTTCAGCGCGGGACTAACAGCTTGGACTGCCATTGTAATATTTCCACGCCCGGCATACTAGCTCCAAATCCCCGCGTAATGGCTTGGACACATTAATCCACGGGCCCCATCCTCATCTTCGCCACGCAACCTTGGCAAGTTCGTTCCTTATCTCCACAATTCCCCCTACCGCACGGGATCACCATGATTTTTTTTCTCCTGCCGAGTTTTCCTTCATCAAATTTGAGGATAACATTAAACTCTCAGTGCAAAAATTTCAGCTGTAGCTTATAAGGTGTGATAATTTCAACAGAAACCTTTATGCCTGCCAACTTAGTGACTTGTTAAGATGCTCATATAATTGCAAAGCAAATTATGCTCCATGAATATTCTGATATGAAACAGTTCCACCTCTATGATATCCACTTCCATGAGTTACATCGTAAAATAAGTAAGATATCGATAGAGAATCTTTGTAATAAATTTCCTCAGGTCTCCTGGTAACACTCTCACAGTCACTTAATCGATTTTCATAAAAATATCTTGAAGGAAAATCCCGAATTTGAGGTTGCATTCAATGCTGATCAAATAACATAGTTGGATGACTTACTTGCTCAAAAAGGCTTCTACTATACTGTAACATGCCTGTGCATTGAATGCTCGACCGCTTTGAGCGTAGAACTAAAATTCTCCTAGGAAAGTTCCATGATGAAATAATTGGCTATACGCAACAACTACAGGGTAGAGAAGTAAAATTATCTCAGAAAATGAGTGGCCTCCAGAGAGAGTCGATTGCGACAACTGCCGCAGGGTGATCCCAAGGAACCGTTGGTGTTGATCCTAATGTTCTAGTTGCATGCGACCACAGTCGTGATCAGTTGTTGTAAAATCTTGCCGCTGTAGTAGAAGAACGAGATAAAGTTTTAGTTGAGTTGTCTCGCCTTTTCATTTTGGAAATTCTCTTCCATGGAAGAAGCTTAACCAAATCTTGAGGCAGCTATTGCCTCTGTCGAGTCATTAAAACTGAATTCATATTCCAACAAGGAAGCATCAATCTCTCCATGTTGAATTAAACCGGGTCGAACTCATCATTTCTCTACCTCAATGAGCCAACCATCGAAACATCCTCTGCTCCTATCGAGACTCTTTTATGACAAGCCAAACTCGGTTACTGAACTTACATTTCCTACTCATGAACTCGTCTAAGGCTTGTGATCTGAGTTATGACCGAGTTAGGACAAGGCATGAACTCCTTTGATGACTCGTCTCTTTATTTCTGATTTGACATTGTTTTAGCTCGACCGAGTGAGATAAGCTTATCGAACTCCTCAATGGCTCGCATACCAAAAAAATGAGCGATCTCACCTGATGAATAGAAGTGGGTCCCTGGGACCAATGTCGTGATTTGATAGTAATAAGGCCCTGTTTTCCAATTTTTCCATGTGCGTAAAATTGGATAACATTTTTTGGCAACCTCTCGAGGATGATTGCCTGCTAAGCATGATTCCAGTAGCCTTAAGTCATCCATTGGGCATGGAGTCTGTGTTGGAATCCTAAAAGTAGTATGATTTTCTTTGACACATCCCGGAATCTCCTTGAACATTACCGATATCCTAGACGTCCCTGGAATGCTAAGCATGAAGTATACTGAATCTATTGAATGCTTGACATCCATGGAAGACTGCAAAATTTTGAATGAAGCAGATTTTGAAACTCTTATGGAAACCTTGAACCTTCTTCTCCTTGACACCTTCCAATGATGAAACAATGTTGCAGAACAACACAAAACACAACAACAGGAAAGCAAAGCAACAACACACAATCAATGTGCATAAGCACTTGGGAGGAAAACACCTAATTTGAAACTGTAGCAAGGGGTGGAATGCTTCTCAAAAACAAGCTTTGACATGTATCCCATTCACATGAATGGGCAGTTCTTCTCCATTGAGCCTAGATAGACGGAATGAATTTGCCTCTTTCCAACTTGTGATGATGTATGGCCCACTCCAGAGAGCATCAAACTTGGCATGTCTGCCTGGTTTGGCCCTGTCTTCATCCCATTTGAGAACTAAATCTCCCTCTTGAAAACATCTGTTGGATGCCTTCTTATCAAAATATTTCTTAACTTGAGCCTGATGTTGCTCCAAAGTTTTCATAGCCTGGTCTCATACTTCCTCTAACTCTATGAGTTCAGCAAACCTTATTATCAGAGGATCACTCTCTATAACTTCAAGTTGATGAGATAACTCCAAAGAAGGTAACTCCAATGAGAGTGGGAGTTTTACCTCTCTTCCATATACAAGAACGAAAGGAGAATTTCCGATGGCCCTTTTAGGTGTGATCCGATCTGCCCATAAGGCAGTCTTAAGCTGTGGTATGCCAAGTCCTCTTGTTAGTCTCCATTGTGCGCTTAATAATCCTTATGAAGTTTTTGTTGCTAGACTCAGCCAATCCGTTTCCTTGAGGATTGTAATTGGTCAAAGTTTTGAGTTATAGCCCATTTTTAACAGCCCATTCACTCAATTTCATACCAAGAAAAGCCAGCGCATTGTCTGAAAGGACTGTAAACGGAACACCAAACCTCGTCATTATACCCTCCAAAAAATCTAGAACTGCCTTTTCATTGCTCTCTTTTAATGCTACCACCTTTGTCCATCAAGTAAAATAGTCTGTTGTAGTAAGGAACCACTTATGTCCGTCACTGGATGGAGGATTAATCATTCCGATGAAGTCCAACCCCCATTGAACAAAGGGTTGATCCACTTGAATTGGATGTAGCGGAAGAGCTGCTAGCTTCTGCTTACCTGTGAAAAGGGCACATTCCTTACATTTCCTTACCCAAAGATGGGCATCCTTGAATAAATCTGGCCAATAGTAGCCAGCTCGCATGATCTTGGTAGCTGTCGTTCGTGTGGAATAATGTCCTCCAGATAGACCATTATGAAATTCTTCTAGTATCTTACTGACCTGTTCTGGTCCTATGCACCGAAGGAGGACGCCGTTCAAATATTTTCGAAAGAGAACGTTATCTACCAAAACATATGGGATAGATTGAAGACGGAAAGTTTGTCTTTGGTTTTTATCCATGTTTTCCTGGTATGCTCCTGAGAAGATGAAATTCTTCATTTTGGATAACCAGTCAGCTTGATCAACATCCTCATCAGTATTTAGGAGTGTCACGTCCTCATTACTTTTTGATTCCATGTCTGTTGCAAGTTTCTGACATAAACCCTTACCTCTGACAAGTTTAGAGACTTTGATGTGCATGTCATACTCCATAACCTTCGTGATCCATCCAACATGCTTTTTGTTCATTTCTTTGTTCAACAAAAAACTCCTTGACACCTGGATGAGACACCATGAGATGAATCTTGTTGTTGGAAAACATGTGCTTGAATTTCTTCAAAGCTCGAATAACCACAAATAATTACTTTTCAATGAATGAGTATTTGAACTCGTAGTCTTTGAGGGATTGACTGAAGAAAGCGATTGGTTGCTCCATCAGGTTGTTGTTTTGTTGGGTGAGGATCCCTGAAATGCTCTCTTGACCTGCAAAATCATAAAGGATAAAATCTTTTTCAAACTTGGGGTTCACAAGCGTGGGAGCTTGAGAAATGGCTGTTTTGATGGCTTCAAAGCTTTCAGTCCTTCCTTGTCCATGGAGAATGAAATGTTTTTGTTTCTTTAGCATGGCTTCAGTGGTTTAGCCAATGTCGCGAATTGAGGGATGTTGACATTATTTGTTGTTTGGTTGAATATTTTGATGGATAAACAAATAATAAAAAAAAAAAAATCTCGCGCGAAATTTATGGTTAACAGAAAACTCTGGAAGGCCCTTCTGTGCTTGTGGAGGGGATAAGGACATAATGAATGAATCATGGCTGGATCAATGATAATCCTCTGCTAAACCACATGCCCCACAATTTTCCCTTGTGCAATGGAACATAAATTTCTTGGGTTAAGTGAAACCCTAAATTCCCTTACACCTTTGGAAACTTCCGAGATGCGTGATGTGATCTTTGCATGCTTGAGTATACAGTTATATCGTCAAGGTAAACTAAAATAAATATCGTTGCTTAGTCCCTAAAGCATGTCCATGCTCTTTGAAAAGTAGCCTAGCATTGGACAATCCGAATGGCATTTTATTGTAGGATTACGTGCCCCCACTGGTTAGTGGAAAAACCGTTTGTGAATTGCGTTGGATTGCTTGGACTAGGACATTTGATAGTACCTAAATATCAATCGAGCAAAGAAAATCTTTGGCTCCTGCCACTGTTGAAGGATCTACTCCATTGATGGAAGAGGATAATGATCTTTAATGATGCACGATTCAATCCTTGAAATCTACAATAACCGGCTATCTCCGGTCTCTTACGTCAATGGCACCAATTGGCTACCATGAGGAATGCTTGATGGGAAAAAATATACAGGCCCGATGAGCTTGTAGCTCCGTTTCATTAGTGGATCAATTTTGGGATTAATTGGTTCTTGTTTCTGACGAACGGCCTTAGCATTAGGACCAGTTCGATGGTATATGTTATGCTAAGAACCTGGATCAAAAAACCACGCAGATCTTGATAGCCCAGCAATATGGCATGATACTCTTGACAAGTTGATGAAAGCTTCTTTCTCTTCAGAAGTACACAAGGTTCCGATCTTAGAAATTTTTTCTTTTGATACTTCAACTTCCTCAAAATATTCTTCTTGACCACCATGGTTAGGGCTTTGTCTTGTGGCTGCGTCATCGAATTGAAAAAATGGATATCCAAAGTGACTAAACTTTTTGTAACTTGTTGCTTTTCAATGAATATTGCTCACCATATGACTCCTGCCAATTATCTTGATCTTTGTGAACAAACACTCCGCCCTTCTTGTAG
Source organism: Taxus chinensis (assembly GCA_019776745.2). NCBI lineage: Eukaryota > Viridiplantae > Streptophyta > Pinopsida > Cupressales > Taxaceae > Taxus > Taxus chinensis. Next base: position 483,899,671 of record CM034156.1, read on the forward strand.
GAAGAGGGAACAATTGTTTGTCCACTATCAAAACACTTGCCAACTACTCACATATCGGGGACTAATGGTGTTGAACCATTATTTAACAAATTGCTGCCCTTCTTTCAGGCTATCAACTGGTATGTGTATTTTGAATCAATTGTAGCAAAGCATATCTGCATCTGGATTTGATTTCTAGGGGATGGAATGGATTTCTAAAAAGCTTCAAAAATCTTCTAACAAGCCCAGAAATCGATTCTATATATCTAAAAGATCATTTGGATCACTACATGCCAAAAAACTGATGAAAAACAAACTCACTATCTCCAAAAATAGTCAGGGCTGATTCCTTCCTTTGGGTAGCTGAATTCCTTGCACAAGAGCTCGTATGCAGCAACATTGTTAGTGCAACTGAAACGGCAACTGGAGGAAGATGAGAAGTACTTATCTCCCTCTGGAGAAATTAAGATAACACCAACATGGATCCATTTTAATCTTGAGCCATCGACGAACAATTGCACAGTCCTTTAGAATCCACTTGGTGTTTTGACCAAGTTGTGGTTATGATTTCGTATTTCTTCATGATTACAGTAAGTACCTAATCCTGTTCTTCAAGACCAACAAAAACCAGCTTCTTCTTCTTCCATACATCAAGTAGGGATCGATTGATGATCTCTACTTACTTCATCAGAAAAGTATCAGGGACTTCTTCAACAAGGCGGGGTGGTTCATGATAGCATCTTCCTCTTCGGGATGCGATGGTGTAGTAATTTCCATTTTAGGGGACTAGCAGTTGTCGGGTTTCTACATGATTATGGCAGATTGGTTCTGCCCTATAGTTACTTGAGTTTTGTATCGAGATCCCTGGAGAATCATATGTGACCATCAGCTGATAGGAACCGCCATCTTGGCAGTTGAAATCCCACGATAGGCAGATGGCCAAGAGGGGAGGGAGATCAATGACGATAGGTCTTAGGAATGACAAACTTTGGGCAGCATGAATGGTAAGTGAAGTCTGTGATAAACCCCATAACAGTATTAAAGCTGAACTGTCATCTAGCTGAAAAACACCTCTTGTAAACTTGGCACATATTGTATGCCTCGTACATTTGTAATTTGTTTGGCATGACAGAGTTACTCGGCACCAATCGATCATGCAATTTATGTACCAAGTGATCGCCAAGATCAGGGAAATTGTAGAATAGAGGTGGTTTGTTTGCCGTAGGAAGATTTTCCCTTCCGGGTTGACACAACAATTTGTAGCCTGTTGTCACTCCATGGCTTGGTGATCCCTGGTTGTTCTAAAACTATTCAAGGAGTAGCTCTAGCAAACAAGTTTCTTTGGGAAGGGATCGAGAGTGCGTCCATGGTAACGCTTAATTGGTTTTCTTCATTTGTTTTTACTATGCTAAGGGAGTGCTCCAACTTTTGATGACACTTTTTTGCGGCATTGGGGGGCATCTTTGGGAAACTTTTTTTTTGGTACCGTTGATGCTGGAGAACCATCTTTCCCTGACGTGTGGCTAGTAGTGTTCTGGTGGATCTTTCCCGCATTTATCAACTGCCATTGTAACCCAGGTGAGAAGTGGAGGACGCTATATCAGCTTCGAGAGGTTTGAGGCTCAATTGCTTTTCTTGGAACGAGTGTTGTTGCCACTGATGAAGAATCTATATTTAAATCTGCAAAAATCTTCTTTTGCCAGTTTAGCAAAGTGGATTCTTCAAGTGCCTGCGGTTGATCTACTGCTTCTTGCGAGATGGGAATTGTGTTAACTCTGTGAAAGGGGGCAGATAAACTGTGAAAAACCATAAGGGCCATGGCGAATAACCCCATTAGATCAAAATTTGATTGTGAGGTTGAGAGCGAAGGAGTAATAACACCCATTCGTAGTCTTGAACCAGCTATTTGGTGAACATGGATATAGCTCTAAGGTGAGCTAGCTGCAAAGAGGGTTCTAAAAGTTCAAGGGCCTTAGCAGTAACTTGACTTGTAGTTTTGATTTCGAGGCTGATTGTTTCCTTGAAAAGGAGGACGGTCGCCGATACTGCTGATTTTGTGGCTGTATGGACAATTGTATTGAAATGTTGCCTTTTGGAGTGCAACGGAGATCATTCAAAAAATTTCAGTAGTGACTGAACTTCAAAAGGTCATTTGAAGATCGGCAGGGGAGTTGATTATGGTTGCTTGGAGTCTGCTGGAATAGGAGCAATGATAGGCTGATGATTCGTAAGATTGGAGAGGAAAAGGCATGGGTGGTCGTGGAGCTATCTTTCCAGCCTGAATCAAAGAAATTCTCTGACACTTATGGTAAACTTCGTAAGATTCAGGAAGTGTAGGTCCCTCCATGGACTGGATCTAACTGCTACATTCCGCTATTCAAGGCTCGCAAATAGTACATGAATGCTTAGGTGTTAGAAGGCTACGATGCGCTGCAATCCTATTCCAAGTTCTGTGGAATTCGGAAGTTGAAATCACTCACTGTATTCTTGGGAAGCTCTCTGGATGGTAGTAAGCTGTTCCAAAAGTGATAGGTGATAATTTTGTCTTCAAATTTTTTACATAGCTTTTCTCCCAACTCATCCCAAGGGTGTCTTATAGTGCCAACACTAACCTGTGATGACAACCATTGTAGTGCTTGTTTCCTTGAAAAGGAGTAAGATCTTTGGTTAGCAAGAAGGCTAACTGCAAAAGTTGTAATTCGGGTGAATTATGTACTGACAGATGCTAGCTACATCAAGATATGGCTAACTAGGAGTAAACATGAGTTCCCCCGTTGTAGAAGGGTAAACTTTTGATGACCGCAACCGCTATCGGGTCACGTTGAGCCAACATAAGAGGACTGCTTGCATTGAAAGGGGGAAAAACTTGTTCCTCGCATCATAGCAACGAAAGGTTGATTGTTCTGGGTGGAGGAAATCTTCTGTAAGGAGGAGTGAAATGACCCTACTAGGTTAATCTGCAACTGGGGGGGATGTGGAAAGCCTTTATGCTTTCTCTTTGGAGGGAGGAGGAGGACAAGGAAGTTTGATATGCTGCATAATTTCTTTCTTTGCAGAAGCTCTGTTTAAAGCTCGCATAAGTTACTGCACTGAAAGATTTGGAATCTAGAGATATCTAGTTGCCAGGGTACTTGGCCTTGTGGAAGTGAAAGAAGAGAAGAGAAGTACAAACTCTGTCACACGGGCGTGCCAAAAAAGATGATTGCCACATCACGCACCCTCAGAATGGCCAGGATGTGAAAAGGAGTTTCGATACGATTGGGAAACATGGGAATAACCTCTAAAAAGCTGGGGACTTTGGCTCGATGGTGAACCTCCGGGAAGAAGGACGGGCTCCTCTTCCTAACCTAGTGTTTGTATACTCATAGTGAAAAAAAGATATCTAGTCCTAGTGCTAACATTTTCATGGGGTTTTAGGGAAGGGAAGAGATTTACATGTAAATGAAACTATACTGAGGGATGGTGAGGGGGGGCTGATGCACCAGATAAGGGTGTCTTCAGACTCCAGGAAGGGTTAATATGAAGAGGGGTGTGGACCACAGGTCACTTCACCTACTGCAACTTAGAGAGGGTACATGATACCACAAACTAAGAGACACGCGCTCCCTTTGTAACTTTTATCGACAGAGGAGAAATATTTTTCTTTAGCATGGATGTCAGTGGTTTGTTTAGCCAATGCTCGCGAATTGAGGGATGAATCTCCGCTAGAAAATTTAGGTTCCCGAAAACTCTGGAGGCCCCTTTTGTGATTGGAGGGGGGATAAGACATAATGAATGAATCCTGGTGGATGGATCAAATGATAATCCTTCGCTGAAAACACAGCCCCAACAATTTCCATTGTTGCCAACTGCGGAACCTACATTCTTGAGGGTTGGGGTTAGTGAAAACCCTTAAATTCCCACACCTTTGGAAAAAAAAATGTCCTAGAGCGTGATGTTGTTTTAGGCATGCTAGAGTATACAGTTATATCGTCAAGGTAAAATAAATAATATCGTTATTAGTTCCCTTAAATGGCATGTCCATGGCTCTTGAAAAGTAGCCATAGCATTGGACAATCCGAATGGCATTTTATTGGTAGGAATACGTGCCCCACTTGGTAGTTGAAAGCCGTTTTTGAATTGGTGGATCTTGGACAGATTGATAGTAACCTAATATCCATGAGCAAAGAAAAATCTTTGTGCTCATGCCACTGTTTGAAGGATCTACTCATTGATGGAAGAGGATAATGATTCTTTAAGGATGCAACGATCAAATCCTTGACATCTACACATTAACCGGATCTATCAGTTCTTCTTCCTCACTGGCACCAAGATTGGCTACCCATGAGGAATGCGTGATGGGACAAAAAGATACAGGCCTCGATGAGCTTGGTTACTCCTTTCTCATTAGTGGCCCTCAATTTTGGAGATTAAATGGTCTCTGTTTTCTGACGAACTGGCGCTTAGCATTAGGATCCAGTTCGATGGTTTTATGGTTTTTTAGCTGAACCTGGATCCAAAACCACGCAGATCGTATAGCTCAATGCAAATATGTCATGATACTCTTGAAAAGTTTGATGAAAGCTTCTTCTCTTCAGAAGTACACACTTTTGGATCTGAAGAAATTTTTTCTGTTGATACTGCAACTGTCCGCAAAAGATTCTCTCTGACCACCATGTTAGGGACTTTGTCTTGTGGCTTGGTCATCTGAATGAAAATGGATTCAAAGGGACTACTAAACCTTTTGGTAACTTGTTGCTTTTCAATTGAATTAATTTGCTAAATATGACTCATTGCCCAACTTATTTGATTCTTTGTAAACAAAACTCCGCCTCTTCTTGTAGGGAAGAGGAAATTGTTTGTCACTATCAAACACTGCCAACGACTCAACATTATCAGGGAATACTGTTGAAACCATTATTTTTAAAATGACTGCCCTTATTTCATGATATCAAATGGTTATGTGGTATTTTGAATCAAATTGCTGCAACCTATCGCATCTTGATTTGATTTCTAGGGATTGAATGAATGGATTCTAAAAGCTTCAAATCTTCAATCAAGTCCCAGAACTCGATTAGTAGATGATCGTAAAAGATAATTTTTGGATGCACTACAGCCAAAACTTGATGAAAACTCAACTCATATCTCCAAAAATCGTCAGGGACTTGATTCCCTTCAGTTTTTGTGTGGTAGCTGAATTCCTTGCCACAAGAGCATCTATTCAGCCAACTTGTTCAGTGCAAACGAACTGCAACTGGAAAGATGAGAAAGTACTTACTCCCTCTGGAGGGGAAATTAAGATACACCACATTGGAATCCCCATTCTGACTTCTTGAGCCACGCCCAAAGAACAATTGCCCACATCCTTTAGAATCCCTGGGTGTTGTTTTGAAAGTTTGTGGTTGATCGTGATCTTCTTTCATGGATTACAGTAATAAGTACCTAATCCTGTTCTTTCCAAAAGACAACAAAACCAGCTTCTTATTCTTCCAATACATCACCGTAGGGATGTAGTGATGATCTCTACTTACTCATTTCCAGAAAAGTTATCGGGACTTCTTCAACAAGGGTGGTTGCGTTCATGATCAGCATCTCCTCTCGGGATCGCCGATGGTGTAATTTCCATTTATGGGGACTAGCCAGTGAGGGTTACATTGATTATGGCAGATTGGTTATGCCCTTAAGGTACTTTGGTTTGTTGTATCGAGTCTGGAGAATCATATTGGACCAATCAGCTGATAGGAAACGCCCCATCTTGGAGTAAATCCCACGATCGAGCAGATGGCAAAGAGGGAGGGGGGAGGGGATAATGACCGATATGTCTTAGTGCAGTGAATGACAAACTGGGATGGCATGAATGGTAAGTGTGAAGTACCTTTGAAACCCCAACAGGTCTTAACAGCCCCCGTGGCTAATTAGCTGAAAAACCCCTCTGTAAACATGGCACATATTGTATATGCCAGTACATGTAATTGGTTTTGGCAGGACAGAGTACTGGCACCAAAATCGATCATGACATTATGTACCAAGTGATCGCCAATGATCAGGGAAATGAGAATAGCGGTGGTTGTTTGCCGTAGGAATGATTTTCCCTTCAGGTTGACACAAAATTTGATGCATTTTCACTCATGGCTTGGTGATCCACTGGTGTTATAAAACTATTCAGAGTTCTCGCAACAAGTTTCTTTGGGAAGGAGGGATCGAGATGCGTCCCACATGGTAACGGCTTAGGATTGGTTTCTTCATTTGTTCTACTATGTAAGGGAATTGCTCCAACTTTGATGGACACTTTTTGGGGCATTGGGGTCCTCCTTGGAAAATGTTTTTTGGGTTCCGTGATGCCATGGAGAGAACAATCGTTTCACTACGCCGTGTGGCTAGCTAGGGTTCTGGTGATTTTCTTTCCGCATTTTTATAAATGCATTGAACCCAGGTTGGAAGTGGACGCTATATCAGCTTCGAGAGGTTGAGGCCTCTCCATTATTGCTTCTTTTTCTTGGAACGAGTGTTTGTGCCATGATGAAGAAGTCTATCTTTAATCTGCAAAAAATCTTTCTTATTGCCAGTTTTAGCAAAGTGGATTTTCAAGTGCTGCGGTTGATCTATGCTTTTGCTAGAGAATGTTGTTAACTCTTGAGGGGAAGATACACTTTGAACATAAGGGCCTGGCTAATAACCCCATTAGGACAAGATTTTGATTGTGAGTTGAGAGCCAGGATACCACCATTCGTAGTCTTGAACAGATTATTTTGAACATGCTATATAGCTCTAGATAGCTAGCGACCAAGAGGGTTTAAAAAAAGTTTTCAAGGGCCTTACAGTGGTAAATTGACTTGTAGTTTGATGTCGAGGCTATTGTTTCCTGGAAAAGGAGACGGTTAGCTGATACTGTGATTTGATGGCTGATATGGACAATTGTATTGAAATTGTTGCCTTTTGAGTTCAACGAGCTCATTTCCCAAAAAAATTTCAGTAGGACTGACTTCAACTAGGTCATTTGAAGAGGCGGGGGGAGAGAGGAGATTGATATGGTTGCTTGGATAGTCTGCTGGGAATAGGAGCAAAAATGATAGGCTGAATGCTTTCGTAAGATATGGAGAAAAAGGCCCAGACACAAAGGGCATTGGTGGTCGTGGAGCTATCTTCCAGAACATGACTTCAAAGAATTCTCTGCCATTATGGTAACTTCGTAAGCATCAGGAGTGTAGGCCCTCCCATGGACTGGATCATAACTGCCTACATCGCTATTCAAGGCCTCGCAAATAGTACATGAATGATTATGTGTAGAAGCTTACGAGCGCTGGAATCTATTCCAAGTTTGTGAATCGGAAGTGAAATCACTAATGTATTCTGGAAGCTACTTCTTTATGTAGAAGTAAGCTGATTTCAAAAGTGATTAGGTGATCACTTTTGTCTTCACCTTTTTTACATAGCTTTTCTCCCAACTCATCCCAGTGGTATAGTGCAACAACTAACCTGTGAAAACCATGTAGGGCTTTTCCTTGAAGAGCGGTAGCAAGAAGTCTAACGGCAAGTTGTATTCGGTGATATTATGTACTGCACAGATGCTGCTACATCAAAGATATTGCTCCACAGAGTACATTGATTTTCCCCCGTGTTAGAAGGGTGTAAACTTTTATTGCCCGCAACAGGTATCGGGGCACGTTGAGCCAACAAAAGAGGAATGCTTGCATTAAAGGGGGGGAAAAATTGGTTCCTCGCCATAGAACGATAAGGTTGATTGTTCGGGTGGAGGAAGGAAATCTTATGTAAGGAGAGTTGAATGACCCATACTAGGTAAATCTGCAACTGGGGAGGTGGAATGCCTCTTAGGCTCTCTTGGAGGAGACAAGGAAAGTTTGATATGGATAATTCCTTCTTTGAAGGAGAAGCTTTGTCTACATTCTTCGCATAAGTTACTGACACTGAGGATTTGGAATCTAGAGATATATAGTGCCGTACTTTGACTTGGGTAGTGAGAGAGAAGACAAACTGTCCCACCGGGCGTGCCAAAAAACTATTGTTGCCAAATAACTGCACCATCAGAATGGCCAGGATGTGAAACGGACGTGAGATCGATTGGGGACACATGGATCACCTCTCAAAGCTGGTGGGACTGGGGAGCCGAGGTGAACCTCGGAGAAGGCCGGCTTCCTCTTCCTAAACTAGTGTGTTAAAATCCTAGTGTAACAAAATGATATTAGTCCTAGGCTAACTTTTCATGGAGGTTTTAGGGAAAGAGATTACAGAAATGACACTATACTAGGGAGGTGATGCACCAGCTAAAGGGTTGGCTTCAGACTAGGAAGGGTTAATTTGAAGAGGGTGTGTGCACCACAGGTCAACTTCACCTACTGCAACTTAGAGAGGGTACATGATACCACAAACTAAGAGACAACGCGCTCCCCTTTGTTAAACTTTATCAGACAGAGAAATATACCAGTTTCCCAGTGGAAGAAGGATGAACTCAAGAAGGGTGAATAGACACCACAACTCACTGCATGCAATACTCCACCACTCGATAAGCACAGAAATCCAAGAATCTACAATCGAACTTAACTTGCACAGTGTACCTGCAAGGTATGAGAAGGCACAAAGAAGCACAGAAGGATGAAAGGACCGAGATTAGTCACAAGACACACACTTTTATTGCTTCAATAACATGGCACAATGCATTCATACATTCAGAAGAGGCAATGTTTCCATTACAGTCTTGAAGAGGAGGCTTGAAAGTTCTCTCAACACACAAGAACAACTTGCAGAAGAGAGAGCATTCTTGAAAAGTATACACTCGCCTGAGATATCTAACTATCCAACTTGTCTGAACTGTTGCAATCCTTTGAAATGAGCTTCCAACTTACATTTATAGAAGAATATGTGAGAAAGAAGAGGAAATGGTCATAATTACATTCCTAAAATGAAGGATCATGATGTATTTATTACATTTAGTTGAACCACTTGAGAAGGTTCCATCATGGGTCATTAATTGCCTGATGACCTAGTCTTCTTAATTAATTAAAAGAATATTTAAATAAAATATTTAAATAATAATAATAAATATTATTATTAAAATATTTAAATAAAAAATATTAATTTAATTAACATAATGTCGGGACCCCCCTGTTGACCTGTTTGACTTCAAGAGGAGGGGGGTCCATGTGGATAGAGTCTGTACATAGCCAAACTTGATGAGCTTCAAATCCTCTAACTCAGTGTTGCACTCAATTTTTTACCCCGCACTAACTCTTTCCTTGCGTTGGTAATCGGGCTCTTTTGCATTGAGTCCTTCGAATGGTGAGCTATCAAACTCGATTCTTATCATTTTCCTCTATTAACTTGAAGCCATTTATGCATTCCATGTTCAAACTTCATGAAACATCACCACAAGCTCCCTGCGAAGTCACCGAGCTCTTCATCCAGCAAACGATCTTACCTTTCCTGGGCTCAAACTCACTTGAATACCGAGCTTAACCCAATACTTCTAAAAGAATGGTTTTAACCACAATGCTCATCATCATATAACACTTGTAGTAAGAATGTTTTGGCTTTTCCATAATAAGCACAATTTGTACCTTCCAAATGATGAGAAAATTCCATTATCAATAAAGACCTAGTGCTACCATGATGATGACCCAGGCTCATGCCCGTAACATGTCAATAGACACCCTTAAGACTGATTCTTGGACAAAGAGCCCTTCGGTATTTTGGCAGTGCACTCTGCAATCTAGGCTCCAACCAACAATTATGCCACTATTGGGATCTTAGTATAGAATGGGTAGCTGTGAGCTACACAATATACTCATTTTTCCAGAAACTAAAAAGATCCTGTATGTTACAATCTGCAACACATAAAATAAGCCCTTCAAAAAAAAATTGAACAACTGGGGCAGCCAAGAGGACCTTGGGAAAAAATGTACAGGTAACAACCATATGAATTCTTCCTTAGTCGTGGATCAAAGCTAATAGAAATAAAGCTAGATAAAATTAGCTTGAAACTGCAGTATAATCGTCCATTGTAAAAAAAACATAGTTTTCTCTGAATCTGGTAAAAGAATACTTTATTGTCTGATTGGACGTACATAATGGAAGGGTATAATATTGCCTACTGCCCACAGAGTTTCTCAAGAGACCATTTACAAGTGACAAAGATGTGGCATACAAAACGGCCGACCAGGTATTTTTCAAAGTTGACCTTCACATTCAATTCGCTTCTAGGAGAAGAAGTACTGAGCAATATGAATCGTTTCATTCTGCACCGTAATAAACCTTCATCTCCTGATTCAGGGAAATTTTATGAAGCCTTTGAACAGCGTGACTCCAATCCATCATACACGGCAGTGAATATTTGTTTCCTGCAGCTTCCATAGATCCGAGTTCAGAATAAGGATAAGCCAGTTGGACAACCTGCTTGCTGAAAGCACTCAAAAGAAAGGCCTCTACTGTACTGCAACATGCCTGCTACCTGTGCATGGGAGTTTCTCTCGACCACTGAATGCTCAGAACTGTACAGAGGACGAGGAGAAGGTCGTGGAGCTATCTTAGCCGATTCAAAGTCTAAAAGTTCAGTGGAATCCTAACAAGGGCAGATCTGTATGAAAGGAGACACTTTCTTGTATGATCTATGAAACCCAATCCACAGTCCATGCAACACGCATCCTTTGATCTCCATGTACTCACCACTCCACTCGGTGTTTGACTCATTCCTCTAACCTGGCATCATTCTTGACTCGCACAACGTGCTCTGATCCTATTTACACGGCCCGTGCGGAAGTCTGATGTTGGATAGCCATCGTATTGTCTCCACTTGGCAATTTGATCCGATTTCTCCCCTACGCGGAGGTTTGATCTTGGCTTACCATGGTTATATTTCCACTTGGCAATCTAATCCAATTTCTCCCCTACGCGGAGTGAACAACATGGTTTTCCATCCCAAAATTTCCACTTGGCGGTGCTCGCCTTATTTCCCACGTCTGGGATTTCTTCAGCATGGGACTAACAGCTTGGCCTTCCATCGTAATATTTCCATGCCCAGCATACTAGCTCCAAATCCCCACGTAACGGCTTGGACACATTAATCCATGGGCCCCATCCTCATCTTCACCGCGCAACCTTGGCAAGTTTGTTCCTTATCTCCACAATTCCCCCTAGCGCGCGGGATCACCATGATTTTTTTTCTCCTACCGATTTTTCCTTCATCAGATTTGAGGATAACATTAAACTCTCAGTGCAAACATTTCAGCTGTAGCTTATAAGGTGTGATGATCATAAGGTGTGATGATTTCAACATAAACCTTTATGCCTGCCAACTTAGTGACTCGTTGAAGATGCTCATATAATTGCAAAGCAAATTATGCTCCATAAATATTCTAATATGAAACAGTTCCGCCTCTATGAGATCCACTTCCATGAGTTACATCGTAAAACAAGTAAGATCTTGATAGATAATCTTTATAATAAATTTCCTCAGGTCTCCTGGTAACACTCTCACTGTCACTTAATCAATTTTCATAAAAATATCTTGAAGGAAAATCCCGAATTTGAGGATGCATTCGATGCTGATCAGATAACATAGTTGGACAACTTACTTGCTCAAAAAGGCTTCTACTATACTGCAACATGCCTGTGCATCGAATGTTTGGCCACTTTGAGCGTGGAACTGAAATTCTCCTAGGAAAGTGCCGTGATGAAATAATTGGCTATATGCAGCAGCTACAGGGTAGAGAAGTAAACTTATCTCAGAAAATGAGTGGCCTCCAGAGAGAGTCGATTGCGACAGCTGCCGCAGGGTGATCCCAAGGAACCGTTGGTGTTGATCCTAATGTTCTAGTTGCATGCGACCACAGTCGTGATCAGTTGTTTGTTATCTTGCCGCTGTAGTAGAAGAACGAGATAAAGTTTTAGTTGAGTTGTCTCACCTTTTCATTTTGGAAATTCTCTTCCATGGAAGAAGCTCGACCAAATCTTGAGGCAGCTATTGTCTCTGTCGAGTCATTAAAACTGAATTCATATTCCAACAAGGAAGCATCAATCTCTCCATGTTGAATTAAACCGGGTCGAACTCATCATTTCTATGCCTCAATGAGCCAACCATCGAAACATCCTCTGCTCCTATCGAGACTCTTTTATGACAAGCTAAACTCAGTTACTGAACTTACATTTCCTACTCATGAACTCGTCTAAGGCTTGTGATCTGAGTTATGACCGAGTTAGGACAAGGTACGAACTCCTCTAATGACTCGTCTCTTTATTTCTGATTTGACATTGTTTTAGCTCGACCGAGCGAGATAAGCTTATCAAACTCCTCAATGGCTCGCATACCAAAAAAAATGAGCGATCTCACCTGATGACCAGAAGTGGGTCCCTGGGACCAATGTCGTGATTTGATAGTGATAAGGCCCTGTTTTCCAATTTTTCCATGTGCGTAAAATTGGATAACAATGGGGGAATATGGTTAAGATATTTTTGGGTTGTGGAACCCTTGCACCACCTACATTTCCATGTGTAGAGGTAAAACCCAAATGTAGTTCTCTCACCTATATAGAAGATTAATTATTCTCTTTTTGATTTTATGTATACAACTCGATTTTTACTCTTTGATACTTGATAATGTTTTCTTTGACTTATTTTAGAGTGCTTTATGCATGTTTAGGGGTTGTTCCTAGTGTGTGCTAAGTGCTTTTGTAATAGGGAAGAATAGTGTAGCTTTCTTGATGTTTTAATGGTGAAGACCAAGTGATTTTCCAAGTGTTATGAAGTGAATTCCCATGTGAGTAAATGAGTGGATTTAATTTGTATTTATACTACTCTAAGGGTAATATTTTGTACTAGGACTGACATAGAGGAAAAATACAGTGGATTGGAATGTTTCCCATTTAAAATATGACTGTTAAGTGGCTATGGACAAGATCGATCGGCAACCTGATAGAATTGACTAACGGATTTTGTCCCTACTTGATGGTTTTGACCCATAGTGTTAAAATGTGATAGAATGATTTGGAGAAGTTTATGTGTGAGTTATAAGGTATTTTTACCTAACAAACGTATTCGTGTAGGTAATTGATAAGTAGAATGAGCCTTATGATAGAGTGAGATACCATGTTTGAACTTGGTTCATTCACACAAGTAATTTATAAGGTATATTAGTGAAAAACGTAGTTACCAAATTTGGCCAGATCTACACAAAATCTGTTCGAATCCAGATTTTTTAGGTGGCTAAGATAATGTTTTTCTGGGTCAGCCCAACTTTTTCCTCTTTTTTTTAAAAATTGTTTTTGCTGTAAAAAGACATCTAACACCGATTAATATTATTTAAAATAAATATTGACATTTTATATCACGTTATTAATATTTTTTCTATATTTGTCAATTTTTTCATATTTAAAAATTATGATCAAATTTAATATGTATATATTCTATATTGATTTTTTCCGAACTTGTTCAAGAGTTCCAGAAATTTCAAAAAAAATCTCCTCACGAATGGATCTAGATTTTTGGACCTGGTAACTATGGTCAAAACCAACATTTCCAATGCTAAATTACCAAATTTGGGTGTCTACAATTTCCTTCATATAAATATAGTTGCAATTCTTCATATGAATATATTTTTAGTTCCAAATAGTATGTTTGTCCTACTTTATTTCAACGTTTTAAAAATTATTCTTGAAATATTTGTCAATTATTTGATATTCCAGTTAGGAAAACCATTAAATTTAAATTTTCATATTCATTTTTTTGGATCTTATTTTTGATGGAGATCATAACTTATGATATTATTTTTCTAGGTTAGGTTTATCATTATTGTTTACTATAGTTATGGACACATTTTTAAATAGCTTTGATATCATTTTTATAGATCCTTCCCTTCTCTCAAAGGACATCATTACTACAACTATCAGAAAGGACATATGAAAACATTATATCCAACCCACATGGATTTCCCCCCTTAAGTCACTCAATGTTGAGTTTTTTTCTAAACCAAGCATTTCATATTTGTGTTAGATGGTATTGTTAGTCACCCTCACTATTTTAGCATCATTGGTCCCACAACTTGAGATTTCCCATTGGCCAAATAAGAGTGTGCTCTTACCAGAACTACGAGGATAAAGTGATCATCATATCTCAAACATGATCATATCTACCCCATTTACGCCCTCCAAGATGTGGAGATAGAGGAATACTTTATTTTAGATGTCCCATTTACTATGAGATCTGATATAGATGATATTGCCTCTACATGAACTTGGGGAAAAACCTTTCTATTTTCTTCATATATATATATATATATATATATATATATATATATATATATATATATATATATATATATATATATATATATATATATATATATATATATATATATATCTATATATATATATATATTTACAAGGTTATATCCCTCTGGCATGATCCTACAAGAGGGTTCTAGAGGCTCTATATCCCCCTAACTAATCACCTCTTTTATTCAGCCCTCCTAGGTGATAGGTAGCATTAAGCACTATTTGGAAATCATACTTCACATATCAAAGTTGATATATCAAGTAGGAAACAATTCTCTTAGTGGACCATTACTACTTATAGTACACAAACCCCCCACCATGCTCCTCCTTAGCCTCATGGCTATGATCCCTCCTGTTGGCTTATTTCCCCCTTTTTGGCATCATGGATCTACTAATTAGCGACCACCCCCAAACCAAAATAAAATACTCATATTACGATTTTTTTTATAATACAAGAGCTACACCGACCATGGATGCAAAGAGATATTTTGGAGGAATCACTTTTCTTCCTCCAAGGATCTCAAAACCCAGATCCTATAACCTTGGTTACTCCCAACCAAGATTGTTATATCTTCCACAATAGTCAACAATGTCCCATATGAATCCTCCAGCTTAGGCACATAAAAATATAGTTGATAAGATTCTCTTTTAGATTTCATTGGCACATGCTTTAGGGGCTCTTGTTCTCCCTTTATTGCTTTTTGTATTGAATTCATTACCACCTGTCTGTGGCTCACTGCTTCATTTTCTTATTTACTTTTTGTTATTTTTCTTCTAGGATTCTCTCTTCCTATAGATCTTTGTATTGTTAACTATTGTATCCTCGAGTCCTATTTACCTACTTTTGATCATCTGTGGACATTAATATAAATTTTTTCTTTCAATGCCATAATGACAAATCACATCCACTTGCAATTGGTTATTGGATTGTTAGGAAAAAAACACGAATATGCTCGTAAGCTTTTAAGTGCCTTTTCCCAAAGCATGGTATTTGTGTCCAAATGTTTTACTGGTCTAAAATAAATATATATATATATATATATATATATATATATATATATATATATATATATATATATATATATATATATATATATATATCTAAGTTGAATCCCAAAAAATGAATTTTAGAACCGTGTTGCAGCTACATCCAATTCACACACACCTGATCCCATGCACACAATTTGTGTAATATAGGATTTTCTAAGATATTTTTTAGGTATTATTGATTATAAGTATCTATGATATAAAAAATACAACACTAAATGACATCGATTTTAATTTATCATATTGTTCATGGTAAATGGAATTCAAACATTGCATTTGTATATTTGGCTCTCAAATGACTAGAATATTTGGGATCCATGGGGATGGTTTGGTACATCTCCAATCTTTGCACCAATGTGGAACTAGAGAATATAGATGCATGCATGTCAGCTTGGACCATGAATGGCATGATGAAAATAAACTTAATTACTTATGCACTTAACTAGCAGTGTGTAATTTTGTTGTCGTTAAATTCTAATAGAGAAAGTTGAGAATTATTGTTTTTTATTAGGTGAGCATAAATTTTGATTGTATTGGAATGGAAAACTATTCATCTATCTTGAATCCTACTAAATCTAATGTTGAATTTGAATTCTATCATGTTCTAAATGAATATATCCTTACTGGATTTCATTAAAGACTTATAGGTCTGAAAAATGGTATGAGGAAGATGAATCTGGTATGAATATTGTTATATATCTTATCCCTCAATGTGACACATGAATCTATTATGTGCCTACAAATCATCTTGTATTGAAAACACAAATAAACATATCCAAAAGGAATTGATTGAAGAAGGTATAAAATTGTTAAGAACTAAAATGTGTTTCCAGAAGAGCACATGATTGTATGTACTTTATTAATTTATGTCTGTAAGTTTTAGATTCATCATTATTGCTTGTAAATAATTCATCCATGTATGGCTTCGATTGCTTTTGGACACGTTAATTAATGTAAAAGATAAATCCTAAAATTTAGACACACTGCCATACCTGCCGACAATCTCCACTAATATATTTTGGTGAATATCAGTCATACTTTATCGAAATTTTGCTATTAATCATTATTCCTAATTTTTATTTATTTTTTTATTACAGGTAAAAGAGGGTTAAGGGGACCCTACCCCATACAATAAGTGGAGATAAATATGTAGCAATTAGGAACATATGAGGCTTCCTCTACCAGCAGCACAAAGAAACAAAAAAAAATAGCACATCCAAACTATTAGTACAACAAAACCATCAGCACAAAAAAAACACAAAAAGCTCATCCTTGAGACCCCTTCCCATAAGATATTAAGTACATCTTAAGGGGATTATTATTCCCTTTCTTTTTTTTCTCACAACTATTCAATCATTTTCAGTATTTGGATTTTTCATTTTCATTATTTTGGATTGGAATCATAATTTCAAAATTTTCCTTAGAATTTTTTATCCTTGATGAAGAAAGAGGAAAGGAGCATGTTCCCTTTTTAGAATCCAAAAATATGCAGAACTCTCAAGATCTTATTACAATGGATCCTTCTGAATAGGAGGAAGCACTTCCTCATTCTCAGATTATAAATCAACATCTTCCTTAGACTCAAAATCTAAATCACTATCTGATGGGTCATTTACAACCATGTGGCTAGGATTTGAATTCTTCTACATAAAGCTTCTATGTTTAACATGTTTTCTACCCATATGTAAATATGAAGCTAAATAAACAAGAGAAAAATAGGTTCTATACCTTAGGGAAAACCCTTCGTAGTACATATTTTGTGTCCAAATTCTATCCTGAACCTTAAGTTAAATAGTGTCTATAAAATCTACAAAAGTCTCCATATCAACCAATATTCTAGCATATGTAGTGTACTCATAATTTGGATTATTTGGATCAATATACAGACATTTTTGTAACGTGTTACCTATAGAGGTTAAGAAGCTTTCCATGCAAAATTGGAGGGAAAAATAAGGTAGGAAAATCCAAAGTGGCTTGACATGGAAAGTATAAAAAATCAGGTTAAACAAGGGGAATCATGATTTCATAAGTAGAAAATAAGATTGAAAATCCAAAACTCTTCCAAAAATAAAATATCTATCTGAGGTTTCAGAAAAAAAAAAACTATGAAAAACCTGTGTGAATTAAGGTAAATATCTATCTTACCTTCCATGATGGGGTTGTAATGGCTTGGCATTCAATAATGAAGAGTGGGCAGACCCAGAAAAAAATTGTTGAATCTGCATATCAATCTATTGCTCGTGAAGAAAACATCAAATTGCACAACCTCTACTCTAAAACTAACAGAGGGGTGGATTTTGTGTAATACATAGGATTAGAAATATATTTCTTGACTGTGTTATCCACTTGAAGAAAAAAATTTCCTCCCAAAATGTAACCAAAAACAGGGGCCAAATGTTCCGGTTTCTACTCTAGTGCTGCTACCTGAACAGAAGCAGGATTACTAGAAGAGGTTGAAAATACAAGCTTAGCAAACTATCCATTAGCATCACTAATACCACCAACCCCTACAATATTTACACCATTCTTTGAGATCCTACCATCCCCTAAAGATCTTAAGTTTTAATTGTCTAAATCTATCACTTGTAACTTGTTAAGTTCTTAAATCCAACAGATGTGGAGCTCGGGGGCACAATTTATTCTTTAGGTGGTTTTTATGGTTCTCAATACTTGAGGATTTTTGCATTTATAAGTACCTTAGATAATAATCTAGATAACCATTTACTTTTTTTGGGCATGGTACTCTTGAATTGCATAAATGACCTCATTAGGGTTTCCTTCTAGGATTGTTGAGAAGCTATGTCTACGTTAGGGTTTGTGGAGAAGTATTGCAACAATGATTATTCCACAAGGGGGCCTATTTTATGAATTTTTCAATGGAAATATTTATTCACATTGCATTCCTGATTTTGACAAAGTTCCAACCGCTATTTTTACTATTATTATACTTATTGTAATAAACATTATTATTTCAATGTCAAATGGGATTTCTTACACTGCTGACTGTGCACTGATTCTTGTAGTTATGCTCTTTGAGGTTTTGATGGTTATAGTTTCTTAAATACTATAGAGGTATTCAATCCATGAACCAATAAATGGGAAAAGGTAAATTTTTCTTCACTATTGTTTTTAATTTTCAATGCTCACTGAATAACCTTAATAAGATGTTGTAAAGAAATTTTAATATCAATATAAATACATGGAACCTTGATGTAAAAATTTCATGAAACTCTTGAGTATGTTCAAAGAAAAATTAAGGAGTGGAATAGGAATGTTTTTGGAAATGTACATGCCAGGAAAATAGAGTTAATTGAGTTGATTCAAGATCTTAATCAGTAGATTAGATTGCAATGTTTCTCAATGGACCTATAAAATAAGGAGATTGAACTCACTAAAGACCTCCATGAATGGGAGTAAAGAGAAGAGATATTTTGGGAATAAAAGGTGCATGTACAATAGCTATCAAAGGGAGATCAAAATACAACCTTTTTCAACAAATCAGTCTTGGCTTATCATGCACATAACTACATAACATTTGATTCAATAAAATAGGAAAATAGTTGTTTTATATTTAATATAAATTAGTAGCAGTAATGAAATAACTGATATAAAATCAAATAGGAATGTTGAGTAATTTTATTTGATATTTAATTGAAATGAAATAATTAAAATAGAAGGTACAAGGTACTAACTTGAAAATGAATTACCTCGATGTGATTCGGGACTGAATAGGCTAATGTGTGGAAGAAGAAGAGTGTGATGGCATAACCTAGAAAATTATAACAGATGGAGATATGACTAGACTAGAGCACTTGAAGGGGATCAAGGCACCTGTGGGAACTCTAGTCTACAATATGGGCACTCTGAATTGTAAAAAAAATCAACACCTAAATTTGATAGTGTCGCTAAATCTTTACAATTTCTTGATTTTTGTTATGTGATTGTAGTAGTAACTTTACGTATGTTGTTGTAGACATGTGATGGATATCTACCTACAAAAACCCATACAAAAAATCAAATCCCTAAAAAAGAAAGATTCATATGAAGGGGTTGGACTGACCTTATATTCCATAATGGCGGACTTACAACTAAGTGTTGCACTACATTCTATACCCAATGTATTTCTATGTGCTTATGTGGAAAATTGTGTGCCTGGGGTACCCTAGTGCAAATGATGCATAGATAGGGGGAAATAGCTAGATGTAAAATGAAAATGGTTGATGGAATAAAATGAAGACCACCCTTCCTATATAGTGTCTGTGATGCAATGATGCTCAAATGCACTCCCTTGCCTTGGTAGATAGCTACCCCTTGATAGTAGAGAGTATGCCCATAAGATATTAACTATGTTATGTTTGTATAGGGATCTCTTTCTCAAATTTTCACACTAATGACCCAACATGCCGACTACTACCTAGGGGAATGAGAGAGAAAATTATACAGACAAACCTTGAAACTATAAATTAGAAATTAGTGATACTCCAGGACCAAGGCACCTAAAATAAGGACCAGGGTGCCCATGGGTGCCCTAGTTCTACCCTAAATTCCCTATTCAAATAATAGAGATGAAAAAATACCAAATAACGACACCTAAGATTCCCTTAAAGATGACCAAAACTGTGTAAAAAATTGACAAATATGTAAGACAAATGACGACGATGATCAAATAAATGATGATAGGACTAGTGGATGGGTCATTAGTGAATAATTTTCTTAGGTAAGATCCATATATAAAACAACATACTTGGTGGTATAATTTTAATATTAAGTGTGTGATTTTGTGACTACATTTTCTCCCACTTCATGTTGGTGAGTGGAAAGATTTGTAACATAAAGTAGATATAGATGCGTACCTGAGAAAAATCTGAGGAAGCCCATGATGTAGTAGAATGTGCAGATGTGGTAGAAAAATCATGCCAAAAGAACCATAATGCATGTCAAACCATGGATCAATGGGTCGATCCATATAATGTAGTGAAAAGTGAAATGTCGTGATGAAGTGTACTAAATGTGAGTGATGATAGAAATTTTATTGATGATTTAACAATTTTTCTAATAAAAATGAGATGGGTAAGGAGTGACAAGTTCCTAAACTGAATGTGTGTATATAAAAAATTAACTGAAGGATTTAGGCATCCTGGCGCCAGAGGAAGAGTGCACGGAGAAAGGTGAATTCTTCTTCAAACTATAACTACATCCTCAATATCTATCCACTACAGATGGAATCAAATAAAATATTTTTGGTTTTTGGATCCAAGTAGTTTCGATCAAATAGTTTACCCATATAGGAGCAGTATAAGAAAGAAAGTATTTTAGCCACTTCATGGGTGTCACCACAATGTGATGGCTTCCAAGTTAGGTCATCTAGAAGAAAACAAAAAATGTATGATTTCTTCCAAGTTATTTCATATGAAGAAAGCGTGAAATGTAGGATAGCTTCCCAAGTTACGTCATCTAAGAAAGTAAAGGATATAATCTACCAAGTTAGGTCATCTAGGAGGCCGCATGTAACTCCCAAGTTAGGTCATTTGGGAGGATAATTGTGTTGAATTTTTATTGATTGAATGATATGATTTTTATTATTATAAGTTTGAACGCATTAATGGATTGATTGTTTTGGTTAGTTACTCATAGAGATATTTAATGCTAACTACCCCCACGTTAGGTTATTAGGGGGGATGAAATAGAAATCACTAGATAATATCTTGGAACTATTTTAATGCTTGTTGCCCCCAAGTTAGGTCATTAGGGGTAAGTGATGAAATTTTGTGTAGAAAAATTGTATGTTTGTTTCTCTCAAGTTAGGTCATTAGGTGGAATTAATGGTGAAATATAGCATGGTTTATTAATAAGTGTTTGGAATTTTTGATTCAGTAATGTTTTTTTGAATACATAATGATATGACGGGAATGTAAGATAACTCCAATTATATTCCCCCCTTTTGGTGAAAGGGGAAGTGATGATAAGCATGGACACTAAGCCGAAAGTAAGCACGAAATAGATATAAGGTGAAAAAATTCACAAATTTGTGTTAGAATCAAATGGAAGACAACATCAAGTTAAGATAATTTGCATGTAATGTGTACTGTATCATGGAAGGTGGGATTTGAAAAATAACTCCATAAACGAGGTTCAAATTAGAGTATAAATTCTCAAGATATGACAAAAACAATGTGATGTGTATTAGTGATGAGAGTAAAAATGAAATAATGACTATAGTGAAGTACGTGAAAAAGTAAGTATAAGTAGTGAAGTGAAAAAAAGTGTTTAATCACTTCATTTGTTTTTTACACCATTGCGAGATTGAGCACGATGTGAGTGAAAATGATGCAAGTGAGAGTAGTGTGTCCTAGCTGATTTGAGAGGGTGGCAACCTCCGTAACATCACATATCACTGTGGAGTTGGTAAGTGCATTGTTTTTAAAAAAATATTATGGTGTAGTAGTCATTTTAATTGAATATTTGTAAATTTAAGAATTTTAACTTGTTGAGTTGTGGAGCTCAATTACTTCAGTTTAACATGCAATGAAAACTTGCTTGAAAATACAATAATCGACATTAGTTAGGGGGGAACCAGCATTGGTCACCCAGGACCGACATCAGTCAGGTATGACTGGTATCAGTCAGGAAAGGGAGGAACTGGTAATGGTTACCTGTGTGAGGATGTTTTATTTAACTCTCGAGAATTAGATCTATTTTTAGCATTAAAGTATATCTATTAATTGTAATTGCATGGTTAAGTTCCCTAAGTCTATAAACAATTATATAAGCATAAAGCTAGGGTTTAGAAGTAAGAGATTAACAAGAATTAGAAAGAACTTGCAAAAAATTTGGTGAGAGAGATAATTCTTGGTGATGAATCAAAAGCTTGAAGAAAGAAAGTACTGTACATTTGAGAGGTTTGGAAGATTGTAAATCTTCATTGTATATCTTATCAAAGATTTGGATAATAGATTGACTTGTTTCTTGGTGGACGTAGCCCACATTGGGTGAACCACATTAAATCTGGTATTGATTATGTCTCTTAGTTTGTATATTTCTTTTGGTAGAATATCCACTTTTATCTGCATGTATGCTTAGATATGATATATTGTCTATACAACCAGTGTGATAACCCCAACAACTGGTATCAGATATTTGTTTAGGGTTTTGTGTGTTGACAGATTTACTCACAGAGGGTTTTCTAATTAAGTGGGAGCTACAACAATGGAAAAAGAAAAAAAATACAAGATAGAGAAATTTGACGGCCAAAATTATCAATTATGGAAGATGCAGATTGAGGATTATCTGTATCAAAGAGATTTATATTTACCATTGGATGAGAAGTTTAGACCTACGAAGATGACTGATGAAGTATGGAAGATTCTTGACATAAAGGCTTTGGGATCTATAAGATTAAGCCTGGTAGGATCCGTGGCTTCCAATATTACAGAAGCGGCTTCTATGGTAGAGTTAATTAAATATCTTGCTAATTTATATAAAAAACCTAGTGCTTCAAATAAAGTTTATTTGATGAAGAAACTATCTAGTTCTAAGATGCATGAAGGTGGATCTGCATCTAGTCATTTGAATGATCTCCGATCTATTATAAATCAGTTAAAATTGGTTAAAGTACCATTTGATGATGAAGTAAAAGAACTTTTACTCTTATGTTCTTTACCTGATAGTTGGGATAACTTGGTAATAGCTATTAGTAATACATCATCTGCTAATAATGTTTTGAAGTTTGATGATGTGGTTCATATAATATTGAATGAAGAAATTCATAGGAAGAGTACATAGGAAACATCATCTGGAAATGCTTTGAATGTAGAAAGCAAGGGTAGGTAGAAGGAGAGATCCAAGAGTAAGAGTAATGGGAAATCAAAGTCAAGGGATAACATATTTAAATCTAGAAGTAGGGGAATTACTTGTTGGAAATGTGGAAAGAAAGGACATGCAAAGAAATATTGTTGGTCAAACCATAAAGAGAACTAAAAACTAGACAAAGGTAAAGAAGAAAATCTTGCTACATCATAGGTAATGCAAGATGTTCTTATTCTTTCTTTAGATAATAGAATTGAATCATGGGTTTTAGATTCAAAAGCTTCTTACCATGCAACCCCTAATAATGGTTATTTCAGAAATTATGTCTAGGGAAATTTTGGGCATGTTTATTTGGGTGATGATGAACCTTGTAGTATTACTGGTAAAGGGGAATTTCATCTAAAATTATAGAATGGAAATACATGGGTATTGAAATATGTGAGGCATGTGCCAAGCCTCAGGAGGAAACTTATTTCTGCAAGTAAACTAGGTGAATCTGGTTGTATGTTTACTTTTACAAGAGAAAGTCACCAAGGGTGCTTTTGTTATGGCAAGAGGTAAGAAGGTAGGAACATTATATTTATCTACCTGTATTATTGATTCCTTTTCTACATTATCTACTTCAGATTCAAATGCATGCATGTGGCATAACCGGTTAGGTCATATGAGTCCACAAGGAACGCAAATCTTAAAGGATAAGGGTAAGTTTGAAAAGAGTTTGCAAGAATCGAATCGGAAACGAGGCACCACGAAGTAGTTGCACTCCAACGGAATGGTGAAAGCTCCAGCGATAGCAAAGAAAAAATTGATCAGTAATGGAAGAACTTGCTTAACAGAAACAAAGCTTGCATAGAGGAAAGACAGCGGAGTGTCTTGGCATGCTCATAAATGAATAGAAAAGGGGTACATATAGGGTGCTGAGTAACCCTAGTGCATGACACATATGAAACCCTAAACCTAACCCTAAACCTAACCCATGTGAGATGACCCTCCAACATGAGAGGAGGACACATAAGATAACTCACACTAACACCCCCCCTTCATCGAAGTTGGGGTAGCGGTTGTGATGAGTAAAACGGAAGAGGAAGACATTCCTAAACAACTAAGAAAGATGTGTCAATGGGGCCCGGCAACTAAAGGCCTGATAAGGTTCCCATATACAAACACAATCTTCCTAGAAGAAGAAGAAGAAAAGAAGGACTAAATAGCCCTAAGAAGATGGGCAGCTGCAGAAGACCTCACCCCAAGAAGAGACCGTAAGTGAAGAAACTTCATCTCAGTGAAAGGCTTGGTGAATAAGTCTGTAATTTGATCAGCTGTCTGAATGTACTGAATGTCGATGATACCATCATGAATAAGCTCCCATATGAAGTGCATACGGATCTCAATGTGATTTGTCCGCTGATGTTGAACTGGATTTCTGAAAATAGAGATAGTGCTCGTGTTATCATAGTAGATAATGGTAGGCCGCTGAAAGTGGATTCCAAACTCTGTTAGAATACCCTGTAGCCAAATAGCTTCTGTGGCAGCGTTGACTGCTCCTGTGTATTCTACCTCTGTAGATGATATTGCAATTGCATTTTGCTTCTTACTAGACCAACTAATAGGACCCGAACCAAGAGAGAAACTGTAGCTAGAAGTAGATTTCCAATGATCTAAGTCACCGGCCCAATTAGAATCTGTGAACCCAATCAAGTCAATATCAACCCCTCCATGATAGTGTATGCCATCAGCATAAGTGCCATGAACATAATGGAGGATCCGTTTAGCTGCTTTCCAATGCAGCTCATGTGGCTCCTGCATGAATCTAGACACGATCCCAACTGCATATGATAAATCTGGTCGAGTGTGAGTCAAGTAGATCAAGCTCCCAACTAACTGAAACCAACTTAACCCCGGAAAGAAAAGGAGTAGGAGAAGACTTGCAATCAGACATCTGAAACCAAGCTATCAAATCAAGAGCATACTTAGGTTGTGAAATCAAGATTCCCAAGTCAGATTGTGAAATCTGGATCCCAAGGAAGTAATGAAGCAGACCTAAGTCAGTCATGGAAAACTTGTTGGCTAAGGTGATCTTCACAGAATCAATAATAGAGGAAGAGCTTCCTGTGATCAACAAGTCATCAACATTTAGAACAAGAATGAGTATGGAGTCATCTTGCCATAGAATATAAACATTTGGATCAGAGTGACACCTAGTAAACCCTGATGTAAGTAAGAAGGAGTCCATCTTGGCATACCAAGCACAAGGGGCTTGTTTAAGGCCATAAAGAGACTTCTTTCACTTACAAATGAGGGAGGAATCTTGGACATAACCCGGAGGTTGTTCCATATAGATCTCTTCCTCTAGGTCACCATGAAGGAAGGCACTCTTAACATCCATTTGATGGACTTTCCATCTGTTTGCTGCGGAAATAGCTAGGGTCAGTCGAATAGAAGTCATCTTCACAACTGGAGCAAAGGTTTATGTATAATCAACCCCAGCTATTTGGGAGAAACCCTTAGCTACTAATCGTGATTTAAACTTTTTGACATCTCCATCTACTCCATACTTTGTTCGGAACACCCACTTACACCGAACGATTTTTCTTCCTTTCGGAAGAGTGGTGAGGTCCCAAGTATCGTTCTTCATGAGAGAGGAATACTCCTCATCCATGGCAGAATCACACTCAGGAATACCAGAAGCCTCCCGGAAAGACTGTGGATCACAGAGGCGAAGAAGTAGTGGGGTCCAATGAAATCTGAGCAAGTACGTCTCATATCCGAAGTATCTCCAACTAAATCTCCAGCACTTTGCAAAGTTTTCCTAGCCCAAAGGGGACCAGGAGGATCAGGCTTAGAGTCAAAAGATTCTTCACTTGAGTGAGAAGGGACATAGTCCTCGTCATCACTACTGTCAGAATCAGAAGACTCAAAGGTCTGATGGTTAGGAGGATCCAGAAGAGGAGCACGCTCAACAGTATCATCATCTGATGAGTCAGAATCTGAATCAGCAAGTTGAAGAACCTCTATAGGTGAAGTAGAAGTCGAAGAAGACTCATCGAACTTAACACTTCTCTCAATATATAGCTCATGAGAAGTAGGATTCATCAATCGATATCCCTTCACGCCATCTGGATACCCTACAAAGATACAAGGTTTGGATTGTGGTTCCAAGGCCTTACATTTCTTCTTGGGAATCCGAGCCATAGCCTTAGATCCGAAGACTCGAAAGTGCTCAACATTAGGCTTGCGTCCAAACCAGGCTTCAAAGGGTGTCATCCCTCTACTACCTTGTGTGGAACACAGTTTTGAATGTAATTTGCACAATTCACCACTTCGGCCCAATACTGTAGAGGAAGAGACTTTGAGTGAATCATACAAGTGGCCATCTCCTTAAGAGTATGGTTCTTTCTTTCTACGACTCCATTCTATGAAGGGCTATAAGCAACTGTATGCTGCAGAGAGATCCCTTCAGAAGTACAGAATTCCATGAACCTATTGTTTACATATTCACCTCCATTGTCAGTTTGGAGAACCTTGATAGACCGTTCTGTCTATTTCTCAGCAAGAGCCTTAAAGTCCTGAAAATTTTCAAAGACTTCAGACTTAAGCTTAAGAAAATATACCCAAGTATATCGCGAATAGTCATCAATGAAGGTTAGCACATAAAGAGCTCTAGTAAACGAAGGAGAAGGAAATGGACCAAAAACATTGCTGTGAACAAGATCCAAGGGACGAGTGGCTCTCCAAGCTTTTCCTTTATCAAAGTTCTTTTCAGGATGCTTTCCAAGGGTACAACCCTCACAAAGACCCTTAGAAAACTTGACGTGAGGCAACTCGTTGACCATTTCATTTCGACTCAATTGTTTAAGGTAGCGATAGTTTAGATGTCCAAAACGCTCATGCCATAGCTTACTAACCTCATTTGCATGAGTGAGCAAGGCAGTGGGCGTAGAATCAGAAGTAAAGTGGGAGAAGGTGTACAACCGTGAACGGTGATCTACCTTTCCCTCAGCCACTGTAGTGTCATTATTAACCTCACGAATAATCACCTAGTTAGGACCAAATTCCACTCGCATTCCTTCACCAAGGTGAGTAATTTGGTAAACTGATAGGAGATTGGTAGAGAGATCAGGAACACTCAACACTTGGTTAAATGTGCCCCCATCCATCTGTACTAATCCACTACCGGAAAACGACACTGTCGTGTCATTACCCATAGTGATTTGGGACATTCCACAAGGTTCGATGTTGGAAAACTCAACATGCGAAGAACCCATGTGGTGTGAGGCACTGAAATCTATAATCCATGTCAATGAAGGAGAAACTTTGGCTACAAGGGCCTTTCCTTTCTTCTTATCATTTCTAGCACCTTTTGCAGCAGAAGACTCGGCCTTCGAAGCACTTTGTTTTATTTATTCAGGAACACTTATTTTATTTTTCTCAAGTAAATGAGATAAGTGATCAATCTATTTCTTAAAACAGTGTTGCTCGTCATGACCAGTCTTCTTGCAATAGGAACACAAATACTTGCTTTTCTGTGCCCTAGGCTTAGAAGTCGAAGTGTTTGGGTCATTTTTAGGTTTGATCTTGGTTTCTTTCTTAGGTTGATCCTTAGTTTCTTTCTTCTTTTCAGTCTTCTTTCCCTTGCTAGTACTTACTACAAGGGCATGTGAATTGGACTTGAGAGACCCCATTTGAATGAGTTTGTCCTGTTCTCGAATGAGTTAGGACGAAAAACAGTCAAAGGAGGGCATCATCCAAGTATCGCCCAAAGCAGCTTTTGTAGCGTAGAAAGTTAACACGAAGACAGAGTATTCGGGACCTAGTTTAGAGAGAATCGACAAGATCAGTTGAGAATCTTTCTTTTCTACTTGACATCCTTTTAACAATAATCTAATGTGGACAAATTTCGAGAAGAAGGCTTGTAGGTTTTCAAAGTCACTAGGATTTAACCCTAGTAGTTCGTTTTCCAACTCATGCGCTCTCATGTCATCTAGTTGTCCAAACATCGCATCCAACGTTTTCCACGTAGATGTAGGTGTTTCAGACGCCTCAATGTGGAAGAGTAAGTCAGGAGAAACGGACATGCAGAGAAGACCTAAAGCTTCATCACTACGGTTTAACCACTTAGATTTTTCAGGTTCGTCATCTGGTTCAGTCTCAGTTCGCATGGTGATGCGGTATAACCCTTTACCCCTTAGTTTCATTATTATTTTCGATCTCCATTTGAAAAAGTTGAATGGTGTAAGAAAAGGAATTGAAAGTGCATCCATAGTGAGAGAGAGAGAGAGAGAAAGAAATGTAGAAAAGAAACACAACCACCTAGGACAATAACAACCCCCTGCTTTCGGCATTTTATAGTTGAGTGCGTTGATTACAATCAGGTCCGTGCATGCGGTTTGAAACACTTGGTAACTCATCTTGCAATTAGCGTAATAACGTGCAAGAGGGGAGACCACAACAGTGTTTCATGGAGCACAACAAAAGAGGAACACCGTAAACAAGCACAAGCAAAAAAATAGAAAGGATGCAAAAGCCAACCCTGGTGGTGAGAAAAAGCGTCTCACGTCGCACAAAAGAACCTATTTGTCGTAAAACTGTGGCAGACGTGCTCACAAGTCCACAAAAAAAAGAATAGAACAAAGCTCAAAAGAATGCGCTGAATTAAGCAAAACAAAGACACCCCCCAGAATGCGACACTTTATAAAATTAGTGCGTTTACAAAGATAATGATCCCATCATCTAGATTGAAAAAAAAATGCAACTTTGACTAAAGAAGTGATCAAAACCGAGCAACGAGTCAAAAGTTATAGCAAAAACCAATTCCCACAATTTGATGAGAAAAAACCAATAAGCCTGCAAACAGATTAAAAAAGTGTCTGAAACGCATGCAAAGGGTGTCGTATGTATGCTCGTTGGAAATGGTACGGAATTTTAGATAGGGTTTGTTTATATTGCGAGGGGGAATTAGCCACCTGCCAATCCCAGACCTCACCCTTCGTCTTCGACACTCGATGGAAGGTTAAAAATACACAAAGCCAATAGACCAAATTATAGTGCCAAAGAAATTTAGTTTGTAGATAATGTGAAATTAATAAAAGATAGATTTAATTAACTTAAATCTAATTAATTTCAGGAAATAATTTAGATCTAAAAAGGATAAGAAAAAGATTTAGATTTTAATTTAGATCTTTTAAATATTTGAAGAAACTTCTAATTAAAAACAAATTTCAAATTTGATTTTAGAAACTTAACATATATTAAAGAAACAAGGTGAAGTTTAGAAATCTTTAAAAAACTTACTAAAAAGTTGATTTGTTTTTTAAAAAAACATGAAAAAAAAACAAGGTCATTTTTGTTAAAAAAGCAAGGATTTTTGAGAAAAAAAAAGAAGGAACTTACCAATCGACTGTACCAACTAACTGTACCACAAAAACACTGAAAAACGTGCCTTCTTGGAGAGCATTCGGCAGGCTGCACAGGAGAGATAAGATGCACAGCCACATAGGAGAAGCAAAAAAACGCAGAGAAATGTTGCCTGGCCGCGTCAAGAGAGTGTACAGGCCGTTTTTGCTTCTTCCAGGCCATTTTTGTTTTAGCAGGCCCAAAAAAAACGTGGCAAATGATTTTTTTACAACCTTGTGAAGCAAAAAAACGAGACAAATGATTTTTAGAGCCCTGTGAAGCAAAAAAACGTGGTAGATGATTAAAAAATGCCTGTGCAATAAAAAAAAGTGGCTAATGATGAAAAAACGCATGTGCTATCAAAAAAACGCCTTGGAGAGTCCAAAAAATGCCTAAGCAACCACGTTTTAGCTTGCCCACACCAAAAAATGTGGCAAATTTGATTAAAAACGCCTGGGAAGCAAAAAAAATGCCAGAGGGACAGCAATTCATTGAGTAGAAACCACGATTGAAGAACTCAAGGATCCTGCAACCACAGACAACATGCACAAGAAAAAAAAAAACACAAAAACTTTCCGAGAAAGCTTGTTAGAGATATTAGCACGATAAATTTCCAAAAAATGGTGATCAAAAGACTTGCATGCAGAGTAAAATAACGAAACCAAGTAAGAGTAATAGCAACAAAAAATAAATCGAGTGCACGTTTACCCGATCTCAGCTCTGATACCATGAAAAGAGTTTGCGAGAATCGAATCGGAAATGAAGCACCATGAAGTAGTTGCACTCCAACGGAATCGTGAAAGCTCCAGCGATAACAAGGAAAAAATTGATCAGTAATGGAAGAACTTGCTTAACAGAAACAAAGCTTGCATAGAGGAAAGACAACGGAGTGTCTTGGCATGCTCATAAATGAATAGAAAAGGGATACATATAGGGTGCTGAGTAACCCTAGTGCATGACACATATGAAACCCTAAACCTAACCCATGTGAGATGACCCTCCAACATGAGAGGAGGACACATAAGATAACTCACACTAACAAAGTTATCATATTTGAAAGATTTATATCTTGATTTCTATGAGCATTCTATGTTTGGAAAGTAAAAGAGAGTGAGATTTATCAAAGTTGGGTTAACTAAGAAGGAGCAAAAATTGGAGCTTGGACAATCAGATGTATGGGGACCAGCTTAGGTAGCTTCTCATAGAAGATCCTAGTATTATGTTACTTTCATTGATAATGGTGTAAGCAAGGTATGGGTTTATTTTATTAAACGTAAACCTAATGTTTTTGAGACTTTTAAAAGATGGAAATACCTTGTTGAGAATGAATCAAATTCTAAGTTGAAGTGTCTTAGATCTGACAATGGTGGTGAATACAGTAGCAAGGATTTCAATGATTATTTTTCAGGGAATGGGATAGATAGAGAAAGAATGGTTCCAAGAACACCACGGGAGAATAGTGTTACAGAAAGAATAAACATGATAATCATGGAACATGCTAGAAGTATGAGGATACATTCTAGATTACGCTTACAGTTTTGGGTAGAAGAATTTGATACAACGGTTTATTTAATTAACCATGGTCCTTCAAGATCACTAGATGGAGGAATACTAGACGAAGCTTGGACTGGAAAAGAGGTAGATCTTTATTTTCGTAAAGTTTTTGGTTCAGAAGCTTTTTTGCATATTAATAAGGAAAATAAAAAAAGTTGGATGCAAAATCTAAGAGATGCACTTTCATTGGTTATGGATATGGTGATTTCGGTTTCCGTTTTTAGGATTTAGAGAATTCTAAAATTATTAGGAGTCATGATGTTGAATGGAATGAAAAGAGAATATATAGGGATCAAAATTTGGTACCCAAGGATGAACCAGTTGAGAAATTTGTGAATGAAAATAAACTCTCAGATTTAAAATAATTACCGACAAGATTACACAATAACCGATGTCAATTTACTTATGACTGGCACCAGTAAGAAGAACCAGTATCAGTTACAGAAGATCCAAACTGGCCTCGGTTAGCAGAACCGACGTCGGTGAGAGGTGATTGGTTGTGGTCACTGTCAAATTTGGATAGGAATGTCCAGGAGGTCCAGATGGAGCCTCTGGTACCCTAAACTCCTGTGAAAAGGTCACAAAGGTAAGTAAACCTCCAAAAATATTTACACCTATATTTTGTTTATTATTGACTGATAATGGTGAACCACAGATCTTTGAAGAATCAATGCAGGATAAGACTCACATCCAGTGGGAGCATGGCATGGATGAGGAGATGGAATCCTTAGAACAGAACCAGACATGGGATTAAGTTGTTAGCAAGTAAGAGAACATTGTAAAACAAATGGGTTTACAAGAGCAAGGAAGAAGAGGGTGGACATAAAAGATACAAGGTAAGGCTTGTAGTAAAGGTATTTTCGCAGAAAGCAGATATTGACTTTGGTGAAATATTCTCTCCTGTTGTTAAGATGACTTCTATTTGTATTGTATTGAGTTTAGCTGCAATAGAGGATTTGCATTTAGATCAACTAGATGTGAAGATAGATTTCCTTCATGGTGATTTGGATGAAAAGATTTATATGCAGCAGCCACTTGGGAATGAAGTCAAGGGTAAGGAGAAATTAGTGTTCAGGTTGAAAAAGAGTCTATATGGGCTTAAAAAGCTCTAAGGCAATGGTACATGAGGTCTGATAGTTTTTCTGCATGAACATGGTTACTTGAGATTTGAATCTGACCATTGTGTTTATTTCAAAAGGGTTGAAAATGGGAGCTATATTATTTTGTTACTGTATGTGGATGCTATGCTTATTACAGGATCTAGTATGTAGGATATTGGTGAGCTTAAGAGAAAGCTAGCTCACACATTTGCTATGAATGATTTAGGAGTTGCAAAAAGAATCCTTGGCATCCAAATACACAAAGATAGGAAAAACAAGAAATTATATTTGTCGTAGGAAGATTATATCTACAAGGTGTTAGAAAGGTTCAATATGCAAAATGCTAAATCTGTTAGTACACCTATGGCTGGACACTTCAAATTGAGTAAAGATTAGTGTCCATCATCACATGAGGAGGTCAAATACATGACACGAGTGCCATATGCTTCAGCAGTTAGGAGTCTCATGTATCTTATGGTTTGTATCAGACTGTACATTACATAGGCAGTGGGAGTGGTGAGTAGATATATGGCCAATCTAGGTAAAGAGCATTGGAAAGCAGTCTAGTGGATGCTAAAAGAGGGTTTAAAACCCACAAACGAGGATCATGAGGGACGATGCGAACATCAACGGACATATGAATGATAGTGTGAAGAGATCTCGGGAGGAGCGAGCATCAACTGAATGTGCATGCAAAGATTTGAAACATGGGCATAACCTTGTTAAGCCATAAAACTCTCCTCTATCTCATAGATCAAAAGGGGTGTACATATAAGAGGTGTTGAGTAACCCTCGGTGTTGTAATCATGACAACTTGAGTAGAGAGGGGGAGTTATATTCCCAGAATAGAAGTGTAACTCCCAATGACGCATATGACGCACTGATGCACTGACGTGCTAACGTAATGATGCATAAGGGAATCTCATAATGACCCCTAAATGACACATGGACCTATGATATCACCTAAGCCAGATGACTCACCTAATGATGTGGAAAATAACACACACCAACACCCCCCTTCATTGTAACTTAGGATGAGGTGGTAAGTCAGAAATGAGAAATGGGTCCCGACACAAAGCTTGATGAGGTACCCATGTACAAGAAAAAGATCCCAAGCAGTAAAGGAAAACCTAGTGGGAAAAACATCCACCACAAGAGAACAAAACACACTCTCCAATCTAAGAAAGATGCCAAATATGGGTCCTGGCCATAGACGAGCTTGAAAAGGTACCCATGAACAAAGAGGCCATCTCTCATAAAGAAGAAGAAGAGAGAATAAGAGGGAGACAAGAGGAATGTAGAAGATGCCATGGACGGATCTGAACTCTGCAGCTCTAAGAAGTCTCCCAGAAGAATGTCAATCACAAGATCCTCTGCCTCTAGACTGAAGAAGAGCCACCCACAAGGAACTGTGTGCCTACCCTTAGGAAGGACAGAAATGATGTGCTGGAAGTCCGCCCACTCCACAAAGGAAACTGAAGGTAGCAACACAAAGAACTCTGAGTTTGGTGCACAGAAGTGTGACATAGGTCTAGCGAGTGAGTGCCAAGGAACTGAAGGTAATGCCACGTGCACAGAAATGTCAGAGTGAAAAAGAAGAACACCTGTAGAAAGGATGTCCAAGTGATGTGAAGGGAACAAAACATCCTCCACAACAAAAAAGGGATCCACAGCTGAGGGTGGATCAATGAAGGTCTCTGGAAATGTGGAAGTGACATGATTCCTAGAAGGGGCACTCCCAATAATAGAGATGATGAACTCCTCTGAAACACCTGTAGATGGATGAGGGACCTGTTGAGCATCACAAGTAGACTCTGTGAAAAGATGACTAAGGTCAGGTAGTTACTCGTCCCAATGAGGGGGCTCAACAAACAGAAGAGCGGTGTCAGATAGGTATGAGTCATCCAATGAAGGTAGAGGAGTGGAAGGGGCCTGGCACACTAGAAGTGGAAAGGAGGCTGGTCTAATGAATGTATGAGGTTGAGTAGGAGACTGATCGATATCTGATGATATGTGGGATGTGTCAACACTCTTTGGAATAGTGAGAGAAGGAGGAGAAGAGTCCTTTGTAGTACTCTCGACATCATAACTGGGTGCAAAATCCTCATCATCAGAAGTAGAATCATGCAAGTCTGTGTTAGTGAAACTATCATCACATGAAAAAATAGAGGAGACAACTGAATTAGCAGTAGCAACAAAGGTGACAGTATGTGAAGGGTCTCCATAGAAGGACTGAACAATGCTCCAGACAGTGGGGTGGATTTGAGTCTACCACGTGAAACCAGATAGAACAGGAGACATGCATCATCATGTGACCATAGATGTGGTCATAAGTGTCAAGAAATTCCTCTAGATGACGATGATTAGCGGGTGCAGGAACTGGCCCATGCAGGAAGGGTAAAAGACCCTTATGGGTGAAGTAACGTTCCATGGAAGCATGCCAAGCTGAATAGTCCCCTCTCCTGGTGAGAAGTGGTGGAGGATGTAAAGCAATCCTACGATGCTCTAGTCTAGAAAGAGCACTCTCCATGATGAAAAATGCAAGATGCAATGTGCACAAAAGCAAGACATTGGACTCGGCCAATAATGTGTCTTCTTGCAAAAACTCAAGAGTACAATCAACCCCCCAAAATGCAGCACTTAATAAAGTAGTGCATTTACAAAACTAACAATGCCATCACATAATGCATGAAAAATCATGCAACTTTGACTAAAGAAGTGCTCAAAAACGAGCTGTGAGTCAAAATTTATGGCATTAAAATGATTCCCGCAATTGATGGAAAATGCCACTAAATGTTGCAAATGCATTAAAAAAGTGCCCGAAATGGGTGCAAAGGGTATCGTGTGACTACTCATTGGAAACGACATGAAATTCTAGTAGGGGTTTATTTTGACTACGAGGGGGGATTAGCCTCCTGCCAACCCCGGACCTTGCCCTCCATCTTCGACGCTCATAGGAGGGTTGATAACACAAGCCAAAAATAGCCTAAAAATTAATTTACAATGCGGTGATAAATGTTTTGCCTCAAAACATTAAAAAGAGGAATTTTTTTGACCTACAAATAATTTTAAAAGGAAGTATAGGCCCATGTTTGGAATGCACCAAGCTAATGGGTGTGGCATGAGCTTGCTAAGTTAGAAAGGTGGCTGCTACGAGCTAACACAATAGGATCAAACCATTTCACCACTAGCCACATTGAAGCCAGGTGCTAGAGGGAGGTGGCCATGTGCTGTGTAGGATTGTAGACCATTGAAAAGAGTTGAAACCAACGGTGGAGTCCACAAGAAAATGCGCAGGTCTACTGGTAGGTTGGTTTCAACGTAAAATGGCTAAGCTAGGTGGAAGCCACATGCCAAAGCTGCAAGAGAAAATGTGCCAACAAAAAACATAGCTGCAGGAAAAAACATGGTTTTGACTCATTGGGGCGAGTTGAAACGTCCCGTGCAGGTTGTTGTTGGATCGTTGGAGGAAATGGTGGATCTCAAACTAGAGATCCTTTAATGTAAAGACGTGCTAGGGGAGGTGCTTGCAAAATGGTTGCAGCAAAGGAGAAAATGTAGTGTTGTTGCTGTGTTTAAACATATGTGTTGAGTGAAAACACTTGAGGGAGCAGGCTGTCAAGAAAAAAAAAATTTCCTCATGAACATGCCTCTGAAACTCTGAGTAATGATAGAGATTCTCTAAGAACTCCAACCCAAGCAAAAAAAATGTTGAACCCATGCAAAAAATGAACCAGGAGCACAGCGAGTGGAAGGCAAGGTAGACCAAATGCATCCACAAGGAAACCAATGTAGGAGGATGGCAGGGTTTGAACATGTATGGAAACATGTTGAACCACAGGTTCACACCAAAGAAAAAAATGAGCTCATGAATAGAAGCAATCACGAACTCAGAAATAGATAATGCAAACCCGATACAAAACAACACGATAACCTCTGAATACTGCATGTAAAAGCGGTAAAACCACGAACACCTAGAAAAAACCCATGATCACACGAACCACTAAGCAAGAGGTATGAAACCAGAATTAGTGCAAGTAGAGCATGGTCAGAATAACCATTACGACACAAGCAACGAGATCTGGATATAAAGCTGGAAGCTGAAAGAAACACAAAAAAATGCCAAGGAGTGCATGGATCGACAAGATCCACTCTGATACCATGAAAGAGGGTTTGAAACCCGCAAGCGAGGATCACAAGGGATGACGTGCACATCAATAGACATGTGAAAAGTAGTGTGAAGAGATCTCGGGAGGAGTGAGCATCAACCGAATGTGCATGCAAAGATTTGAAACATGGGCAGAACTTGGTTAAGCCATAAAACTCTCCTCTATCTCATAGATCAAAAGGGGTGTACATATAGGAGGTGTTGAGTAACCCCCAGTGTTGTAATCATGACAACTCAAGTAGAGAGGGGGAGTTACATTCCTAGAATAGAAGTGTAACTCCCAATGACGCATATGATGCACTGACACGTAAGGGAATCTCATAATGACCCCTAAATGACACATGGACCTACGATCTCACCTAAGTGAGATGACTCACCTAATGATGTGGAAAATAACACACACCAAAAAATACTCAAGTATTTGAAAGGGACATCTAGCATGTAGTTATGCTATGGAGGTTCAAATATTTCTTTACATGGCTATGTTGATTCGGATATGCTTGGAGATCTGGATGGTATAAGGAGCACTACTAGATATATTTTCACAGTAGGTGGAACATAAGTTAGCTAGATTTCAAGATTGCAGAAGGTTGTTTCTTTGTCTACTACAGAGGCAAAATATGTTGCAGCTACAGAGGCTAATAAGGAGATGATATGGATGAGTAGGTTCATGTAAGATTTGGAAAAGGAGCAAGGTGATTGTAAACTATTTAGTGACAGTCAGAGTGTAATTCATTTAGTAAAGAACTCAGCGTTTCATTTGAGAACAAAACACATTCAGTTGAGGTATCACTTCATACGACAGGTATTGCAAGATGGACAGTTGAATCTGGAAAAGATTCATACGAGTAAGAACCTTGTAGATACGCTAACGAAGCCATTAGTAAAGGAAAATTTGGAGCTACACTCCACTTCTATTGATATTTGAGTTTGAGACTTGAAGAGGAAGAAATAAAGCTAAGGAAGGATCCAAGAATGATGATGTACAGGTATGGTGTAGTAATTAATCTCCAAGTGGGAGATTTTTGAGTTGTGGAGCTCAATTACTTCAGTTTAGGATGTAATGGAAACATGCTAGAAAATATAATAACCGGCATCGGTTAGGGTGGAACTGACATCGGTCACCCAAGACCGACATCGATCAGGAAGGGGAGAAACTGGTAGTGGTTAGGTCTAACTGGCATCGTTTACCTATGTGAGGATGTTTTATTTAACTCTCAGGAATTAGATCTATTTTTAGCATTAAAGTATATCTATTGATTGTAATTGCATGGCTAAGTGCCCTGATTCTATAAACGACTATATAAGCATAAAGATAGGGTTTAGAAGTAATATATTAACAAGAATTAGAAAGAACTTGCAAAAATTTGGTGAGAGAGAGAGTGTTCTTGGTGATGAATCAAAATATTGAAGAAAGAAAGTATTGTACATCTAATAGGTGTGGAATATTGTAAATCTTCATTGTATATCTTGTCAAAGCTTTGGATAATAGATGGGATTGTTTCTTGGTGGATGTAGCCCATACTGGGTAGCCCACGTTAAATCTAGTCTTGATTTATGTCTCTTGGTTTGTATATTTCTTCTGGTAGAATATCTAATTTTATTTGCATGTATGCTTAGATCTTATATATTGTCTGTATAACTGGTGTGCTAACCCCAACATAACTTTATCGACATTTTAGACCTAGAAAATAGCAGAGAGGGCACTAGTTACCCTTAGGATAGGAGCACCCAAATCTTGGTGCTAACATCTTGATCCTAGGCACCCCTATCCTACATTTGGGTTCCCTAGTCTAGAATGTGTGTATTTGGTGTAAAATGATGAAAAATCATATTTCTAGTGTGGATGAATGTGAGAAATGAGTGTTTTTGGATGTGTATAGTGTTCTAAAATTGTGTTTGTTGTTTTGGGTTGTGTAGAGAGATATCCACTAGAGGGAGTTTCACAGGGGTCATCATTAGAGTACGTTTCTTAGATTGGGCATGTCAGATGATGACTGGGATGTTATGGATCATGCCGACATGTGGCACATAGCACGGATGTGGGATATGCCCCATAATATGCCTATGTTGACTACACTGTGTGATAGGTGGTGTGTGGATATGTGTACATTTTGGTTGCCTACAGGGGAGATGACTATTACTTTAGAGGATGTGCATCATAAACTACAGTTTCTAGTTATCAAAGAGAGAGTACAAGTTGTGCCATTGGAGGATATTAAGAGGCAGATGTGATCTTCTCGATGATATTTTTTGGGTATCCGAGTTCCTATTCAAGCCCATATCATTTTTGATGCTATCATGAGGTCTGGGGTTCCACGCTTGTGGAAGTTCATTATAGTGGTCATTTCTTCATTGATTGTGGTGGAGGGAGGATGTGTAGGCATCTTGTATAATATGCATGATATATGTTTTTATATAGATGAGGAGAGTACTAGCTATGCGTGGGTACAGCGTGTGTTGGCCCACTTATATCAATACATGTACGGATTTACTCATGATGATTAGAGAGGTGGGATTGGAGCTAATAAATTATTACATGTATGGGAGTATGAGCATATAGCAGTGTCGAGGCCAGTTGGAGGTCCACAAGGAGAGTGGGCTAGGCTAGAGATATATACGAGGAGGTGGATTAATATTCATGGGTGTAAGATGGAAACATATACTTACAGGGAAATAATAGATAGGATGAGGCTTGAGTCAGTTATATCAAGGCCATACCGTGAGTATGGAGGATGGCTTGAGGATGTTATAGAGTGTCGGTGTATTCGGAGGACTATGTGGTTAGAGGTTTGGTTCCCAAGTGTGGCTGATATTTTTCAAATAGAGAGAGTATCACAACAGTTTTGATTAGCTCAGGATGTGGCCCTAGAGCCATATATATGGTTGAGAGCTATTAGAGCCCCGAAGAGGGCTAGAGCTAGACCAGGATCCATAACAGAATAGCTAGGACCTCCTGGGCTAGATGAGGTACACGTGGAAATAGAAGCGATAGACAGAGATGATGTAGGTTGCATAGAGGAGTACCATGCAGGGTGAGTGACACATAGATGGGTGTTGTTTTTACCATTATTTGTAGGTCCAATGGAGTTACTGTAGGGAGGAGGGGGAAACACATGCCCTCAAAAATTTGGAAGAGGCTGTAGCAGAGCACGAGTATCTATATATGATTATGATGTATGTGTTTTTTTTCTAAGTGATAATGATGGTTATCTAAGTTGTTATGTTATGTGAGTTGTAGGTGATGCGTATTGGTCCTTGATAGTAGACACATCCATCCGCACATTGATGCAAAATGTTCCTACCATTGTACTTGGTGGAGGGATACTAGAGCATGTGGATAACATCATAGGCGAGCATGCCCATTGATTTGAGCTAGTGGTCATGGCACCAATTACGTATACTATATTTATAGCTGAGAGGGATGAGGCACGCAAGGAGTCTTGATGAGCCAGAGAGGCATTAGATGGTTATCCCTTAGCATAGGATGGATTTTATCGATGGATGGATTTGTAGCATCAATTAATAAAGAAGTCTAAAGATAACAATTTTTTAGGTAGGAAAGTAAAGAGATACCAAGGTCATAAACAACGACACAAAGTTAATTGTGAGGCATATAGTTCTAGGGATCTTGCAGTACTTGAGAGTGATAATGATGATGAGGTTTGGTAAGTATTATTGTATATGATATAGGGTAGTTACCCACAATGATGATTATATTTTCTATATATGTATGGACATATGTGATTTAAATATGGTGAGCTTGTTTTATGGTGTATTAATATTGTAATGTGATTAATGATGTATGATTGAATGATTAGTGGTGGAATGTATGTGATGATTTTGTATATTGTTAATGTTTAGTAAATGGAATTTGTAATGCGTAGTTAGTATGATGATAGTAGAATGAATGTAAGAAGAGATGATGTACTATTATCAAACTAACATGTTATGATTAATGTATGTCATGATAATGTAATTTAAACGTAATATGTTAGTGTGATAAATGAGTTTGGAAAATTTAACAATGCCTCCAAACGTGTAAATGAGTAGGTTCATTTAAGTAAGACACCTCAATAGTCAAGAATGAACTGCAGAAAGCAAGAGTGCATCATTAGGAAATGATTGGATACATTAGATGAATGACACAACACATGATGAAAGGTTCTTAAGAGTAAACCCTCAATAGTCATGTAAGAATGATAAGAACACAAGTGCGTCATTGGGGGAGTAAGGTGATAGTTATCACCTACCAAAGAAAAAGGTGGTGCACAGTGGTAGAAGCATGTGGGGTGGAAAAGGTTTGTTAATATGTGCCAAATTGAATGTCATATGGAGTTGAGGTGGTATGTAAGAAGGCAATGGGATGTGGAAGCCATTGTGAAGGAGCAACGTGATGCATTTGATAGCATGAATGCAATGGATGATATGGATGAAGTGAATATGATGCATGTAATGATGTAGTGGTGTATGGATGCAATGGAGAGCATGCATGAGTAATGAACTATGTTGTTAAACGTATCATGGCCTAAGAATTAGGTGTAGTAGATGACTAAAGTAGAGTAGAAACTCTCTATTGAGGTAGATGAGAGATTAATTGCTCATGTGAGCAAGAGCCAAAGGAGATGGTTACCTTATCCTTTAATTATATCAATCTATCATGAAGGGAAATATAGTCATTTTTCCTATGGCCATTTATGTGATGATAATTATATTAAGGTTTGTAATATTGTTGCTTTACTCTATGTTTTGGATGAGGCGGGTTAGATGGTAAGAAAATTAGACACTTCCCAACTTGGGTAAGTAGCACATCGTTAGGTCTAGCATGATGGGAGAATTGAAATGGTTCATGAAACCTAGGTGGATTTGAAAGAGAAGTAGTTTATCGTAACAAAGGAGAAGAAGTACATTGTGGTGGTGTCTTCAGAGGAGAAAAAGTGGAGACTGTGTAGGATGCTCAACCTATTTCAATGAAGGAGAACTAGATGATCCAACCACAATAGAGATGTGTGGAGGATCTATAATGTGTGTTGAGAGAAGATCTTGTTCTATGTTGATAACTTCATAACATAAAAGAATGAAATACTCACATGTATCATACTGTAATCTTTTTTTGAGCATAGGAATAAATCCATGAAAAAAAATGAATTACTTCTCAAGGTTTATAGGTTGGAATACTAACTAATGCATACAAACAGTAAGCTGTAAGATATAATCCCTATTAGATTCTGATAAGCCATGATGCAAAGTGGGAAAATGGTCATAAGTAACATTAGGTCCCTTATTAAGGATGAAATGACAAAAGAAGGCATCCTCCATGTCATAGAAAGTGATAATGGACCCAAAGGGAATATGAGTGTACCATTACAACACCTCCTCAGTAAGATTGTAGTGAAAGGCCTTAAAAAATAGCCTATCATTAGAAAAAGTGGTCATATCCATGCAGTAATGTAGAAGATGAGCATGAGGATCACCAGTAATGTTGAAGGAAGTGAATGTAGGCTTGAAAAAGTCCTCAGGAAATGCATAATTGTGAATCTTCTTAGGAATAGGGTTACCATGTAATGAGTTGTTATCAATAGAAGAATAGTAATCCCGTATTTCTAGAGTAAGATACTGAACTTGAGATTATAACTAACCTATGACATGTATGAGAGAGATGATATACTATAAAAGAATAGGGGATGGAAATAATGTATAAAGAGGTTGTAATTTTCAGTGATCATAGGAATATCTAGAGATGCTAAAGGCACACTAGTAGTAGGTGCCGAAGAGGCTATAGTATATAATGTAGATGGAATATCTGTAAAAGTGGAAAGATTAGCATTAGAAGTATCCCTAGTAGGTGAGGTGACTAATGGATATACATATATATTAGAAGACGAATGAATGGGTTTGGATGATGTATTAAGAGGAGATGAAACAATATGAGAAGAAGAAGTGAAAGATGGTGGTGATTCATGTATAGTGTTGGATGTAATCTTAGGAGAAAGTAAT
Organism: Taxus chinensis; assembly: GCA_019776745.2. Lineage (NCBI taxonomy): Eukaryota > Viridiplantae > Streptophyta > Pinopsida > Cupressales > Taxaceae > Taxus > Taxus chinensis. The sequence goes on from CM034156.1 coordinate 483,941,970, forward strand.
GATGGAATAGAAGATTCACATTCAGTCATATAAAAATAAGGAGAACCATGGATATTAATCACCTCATTAGTATAAGATAAAGACTCAAAAATGAGAATGTCACTAAGGATGTTATCAATAGGATTATCAACATAATATGAAGGAGTATTCAAGCTAGTAAGATATATATCATGAGAAGCAATATCAAAAGTAGAAAAATTATGAGAGCGGATTATAAGAGTGGCATGACTAGGAGAAGAATCAATATGCACATGTGAGTGCTTGACAATACCAAGTAATCAATCGATAAAACAATCATCTAAAAATTCCTTAGAAATATGAGGAGGATCAAAATTAGATGTGTAACATGGTGTACAACAAGTGAAGACTATTTGATCCTCAACAATACTAATGCCAATAGGATAATCTCAAAAATGAGTACATTTTGGGTTTTAAAATTGTACCTTAACAAACCATAGTCAGGGGACAGCAAGTCCCTCCTCTTTATGGGAGAGGTTCCCTTATTGAAAGAAAATAGCAAAGCTTCTATACACATGTACAACTTTAAAAGAGTGGATTCCTGATACGTTGAAATGTTTTAAGCTCGAAAGATTATTAATACGAAAAAATAGAAGAAACGAGGAGATGAGAGAGGAAGAACATAACAATATTTTCAGGAAATATAGATGACAGAGTATAACCTTATAGGTATTGATCAAGGGAGATGTAGAATAGAATCATTCACTTTCACAACAGATATAATTCCATGGACACAAAGTTACATAAATCATATAAACAAGAATACAAAGTTTCTTGTCATAAAAGATTAATGATCTGCGGGTTCTAGATGAGGAAATAAGGAATAGTAGATGGAAATGAAATGGAAATTATTCTGTATTGATTAATTTCAAATCTATAAATTTTCAAGAATTCCAGGATCCAACCCCCAAATAATGGCATAGAGAACCCGCTAAATAGATTCCAAAAATGGTAACATTTAGTTACAACTTCTTTTAGTCAAAAGATTAAGAACTAATTAGGAATTAAAAGAAGTGTTTCAAGATCTCAAAGAAGAAATGTTTGACTGAAGTTCAGAGGTGCTAAATGGCTCAAGAATCTGACATTTTAAATTCTTCAAAACCTCTAATGTTTCCATGTCTGGCGGAAAAACTAGACACATTGAATCGTAATCGTTAACCCGCTTTTGTAACTTTAAAAATGGGTCATCCACATGGAAGAGATTTTTTGAAGTGGGCCTTGGGGTGCCTTTTTCATTCTAGAAATTTTGGTCCACCCATCCGCTTCTGATATATTCCTGACATGTGGCTTCACTTGAGTGGTGACGGAGTCACGACTCACTTTTACAATTTTAACTCTTTTCTAAGAAAAGCTCAAAAACTCGAAGTTCTCCACTGACCCACCTCTCTGCTTCGAATTTTCAACATGGGCTCAAGACCCTAGTGGAGTCATGGATCATTTTATAAATTTTAACTCTCTCTTTATAAATAAAACCAAAATTACCAAATTGCTCTGACAGCCTGCATTCCCGCTTTGAATTTTCAACACATGCATCAACACGTGGCTTCACATAGGTGCCAACGGGGTTGCACTTCACTTTATAACTTTACACCTTTCGTCATAATGCCTCAAAACATGAAAAGGGCCCACCTTTCTGCCTTTGAACTTTCAAATCATCAAAACACAAACATGGCCTGCCTTTCTGCCAAATAGCCAATCAGGATCCTTCGGGGCCACGAGCCAATTTGACACTTTTGCTAAAAAACCAAAAATGAAAAGTTCACAAAAATAACCCATCTTTCTGCATCTTATTAGAGATTTCCACATACCCGTGGATGTTGGGGCAAAAATTGATAGGGAAGATATGCCCATAAAAGATAAAACGAAGGGGAAAAACTCCACCATTCATGCCCAGATTACAAATTTCTTTTCACAAGAAGAAAACTGCAAATGACACAAGGCTCGAAGTGATCCTAAACCAAAGAGAATGATTGAAAATAAAATTCAAATGAAGGAAATGATTTTTTAACATCCAAACAGAAAGAAAAAAAGTTTCTCAAACCACTCAAACTGGAGAATTTTAAACGAAAGGGGAGAGATTAAAAACCGAGTACCAACAACTTCAAAGGACAAATTTCTCCATCTCTCGAGACTTCTTACTTTGTTCTAAACATTCCTCAAAGGTACCAACTCAAAAATTTTGAAAAATGACTTGAAAAATGAGGGGGATTTTGAGGGTGACAATCGTTGGCTCTTTCTAGGGATGGCTTGGTTTGGAACAAAGAAACAAGGAAAGATCAAGAACTACAAAAAATCTACGAAAGAAGACCAATGCCTTATCCATTGGGAAAATAGAGTCAAAGGAAAATAAATACAGAAGACAACACACATGTAACGGGAAAAGAAACAAACCCAAAAAGGAAAGACCAAAAACTAAACACAAGAGAACGACGAAAAACTAAAACACTATAGATAATATACAGGACTGCCTAATCACCTAGGACTTGAACATATTCAAATATTGCCCACTATAAGGAAGTGGGAGAGAAGATCCATCCATATAATCCAAGTAGAAAGAATTTTCTCTAGCAAATTTTCTAATTTTAAAAGGACCAAGCCAAAGAGAATCAAACTTACCCTGGCTTCCTGGAGGTTCATGTCTTTTGTCCCACAATAGAACAATGTCTCCCACTTGAAAATATCTAGGTCTAGCTTTCTTGTGAAAACAAATCTTTCACCTTTAGTTTATGAGATGAAATTTCTATCAAAAAATTACATCCTATCTTCATCTAGCTTCTGGAGACACATGATCCTTTTGTCCAAGGGACTGGTGAAACTTGAGTCTTCAATAGCCTTCATCAAGTGCAAGGCTTGTAATTCCACTATTACTGGTAGTTGAGCTTTAACACCATACACCACTTGAAATGGAGACATACCAATTTATCTTTTGGGTGTAATTCCATCTTCCCAGAGAGCGTCATAGAGTTTATTGTTCTAATGCCTCTGACAGTCATTGACAAGCTTCCAAATGATGGTTACCATATTTTTATTTATTGATTCTACTTTTCCATTCCCTCGAGGATAATAATCTAAAGAATGAGCATGGGAAATTCCATAACCATAGGAAAAATCCATCATCTTAGAAGAAGAAAATTTTGAATCATTATTAGTCACAATCTTCTTTCATACCCCAAACTTTATCAAGATGTTCTCTTTGATGAAATTACACACCACCTCAGAAGTAGTGCTTTTGACTGGAATAGCCTCTACTCTCTTTGTGAAGTAATCTGTAGCAGTTAGTACGTGGGTAATCCTAACAATGGAAGGTGGATTAAGAGTTCCAATGAAATCCAATCCCCACTATTGAAAAGGCTCATTAATCACTACTTGTTTTAGTGTTAAAGCAACCAACTTAGGTCTCCCAACAAAATTTTGATAGGCTTCACACTTACCTACCCATTTTGATGCATCTCTGAATAATGTAGGACAATAGTACCCTAAACAAAGGATCTTATGGGATGTGACAGTAGAAGAGAAATTCCCTTCAAAAGCCTGATCTTGAAAATCTGAAAATAACTTCTTCTGTTTCTCTTTGTCCACACATTTAAGGAATCTTCCATCTATGCCTAGCTTGAATAAAGCATTTTCCCATAATACATAATGTGCATACCTTATCTTAATAGCTATATTTTCCTTGGCAATCAATTGGGATGGAAAATCCCCATAAGTAATAAAATGTGCAATACCAACATACCATTCATTTGTTTAATTGAGGAAGAGGACAACAAGAAATGCAATTGGTTGTTTGGAAAATTCTACATCAGCTCCTTCAACAATAATCTCACATAAGCCTTTACCCTGGACTAGCTTGGTTGGCTTGATATCAAGGTCATATTATTGGACTTTTGCTACCCAATTTCCTCTCTTAGTTCCAAACTCCTGTTGTGTAAGAATAGACTTGATGGTTGCATCAGGTACAAGAACAACAAAGTGAGAATTAAGAATATAAAAACTAAATTACTTGAAATATTTGACCACTACAAAAGCATATTTCTCCATCATAGCAGATTTCAATTCATGATGTTTTAGAACATATCTCATTAATGCAATTGGAATTTCATGATCCTTAGAATTTCTCTAAGGTAGAACAAAAACCAAGGTACTCTCCATACCATAGCAATAGATGATAAAATCCTTGCTTAAATCAGGACATGCTAAGATGGGAGTCTTAGCAATGGCTTTATTGATACCTTCTATAGACACCCCAATTTCACATCTATCCTAAATCAATTAATTTCCCTTCCTCATTTCCCACAAAAATACACTTCGAATTAATCAAATATAATTTGATTAATTATCCATTTCCAAATCTAAAAATAATCTAATCCTCACAACATGTCATTATTCTCCATGTTTTTCCACTATTGAATTAAAAATTCAAATTCAAAACCTCACCCACCATTCGTGGTCCCCACTCACCTAAAATCCTCCACTTATGAATTAAAAATATAATTCAAATCCTCACCCATTCTTCGTGGCCCCCACTCACCTAATATTGCCCACATTTCAAACTATCCACCTAATCTTGCCCACATTTTCAAACCATCCACCTAATCTTGCCCACATTTTCAAACCACCCACTTAATCTTGCCCACATTTTCAAACCATGATTACTTAAATTAATTTAAGCTAATCACTCCCTCAGGCTATAATACAACCTTACCCCTCCCCTCTAAGGACACGGAGAATAAGCTTTCATGCCATATCTAAGTTCTTGCATCCTTTGAGCAAAGAACATCATTTTGCCTCGTCCTAATGCCAAAATAGCCTCATACTCTTTTTTCCCATCCAGTGCAAAGTAAGAGGATCGTTGTTGCAGGAAGGTCTTGCTCCGTCTTGAAGAAAAGCACCTACATATCACAAAATCAGGGCTCAATCCAAGTTTCCTAGCCCATTCTGAGGTTTTCTACGGAACACAAAGGAGGAGGTATGATTATTGGTATTTTACTTCCTTGTTAGTAGTGTATTTTTCTTAGCTTACATTCTGGCACGCCCGGTTACTTTCGATCTGTTACCATTACTTTCTCAATTAGTGGTTTTATCTGTTCTTTGTTTATTATTGTTTATTATTATTTCCTTTTCTGTTCCTTTTGGTCTTCTTTGGTTAACCTTCACGCTTTGGGTAGTGTTTTTGTTGTGTGGTGTCTTGTGGTGTATCTACAGGTTATAGCAACAATGAAACTATGCAGCTCATCCTGTCTTTGATCTCCTCGGTGCTTAGTGTTTAGTAGTTCTAATTTTGCCATTCACTCGTAATCTATAGAAACACAAGCAATAATCATTATTTTATCATCTTAGTGTCATGGGACAACCAATCCGGAAAATATATTTATTTATTTCCTTTTGCTAAAATAACTGCTTTGTAGGAAGTTAATCAGTTATTTATTTTTTTCTTTCTTTTATTTTAGTCAATCATTTTATGATCTAACTCTTTCTTTCTTATTATTGTTATTTTTTAACCTTGCTGTCAAAATTTTAGCTTCTTAGGTGAAGTACAGAAGTCAAAAAATAAAAAAAACCAGCTCCTGGGACGTTTTTCTCACGTTCAAATTTCCATTCAGAGCGTTCTCGTAGCCCATCTTCGGAAGCCATAACTTTTTCTCCCGAATTCGGAATGACTTCATTTTTTTTAACGGAAAGGTATTGAAAAGATATATTGCAATGAAAAAATAATTTTTAGATTTAGACTTACAGAAAAAATTTGGTTTCATTTCTTATAACACCTATCTTTTTAACAAAAAACAACAAAATTATAGTTTTATTTATTATTTATTTTAATTTTTATTTCATGAAACATCCTCACACGTCTGCTATTTCCTCGCACTTCAAAAGTGATCTTGGAAATCAGAAACGTGAGGCCACTCGAGCTCTAGAAAAACATTTTTATTTTTAATTTTTGCCTTACATTTAAATTTTCCACGACAACACTTCTAGATACGTTTTCAGCCTCTTCTTTCATCGTTTTTCTTTTTTGTGAAAATAATCATTATCGCTATTTCGCAATCATGATTAAATTGCAATAATTATTAACATTTTAAAAAAAAAATCGAAAATCAGAAAATCAGAAACTATTCCAATTGTATCCGCGTATGCTCTTTTCTTGTGCCTTCGAGCGATCTGGAAAATCAGAAACGGTCACATTTTTTTTAGTTTCTTGTTCTAACCTTGCAGGATCCTCTAGCTTTGTTTTCCAACTGTCATTTTAATAATTATTTTCCTTTGTCATATTCTTAATATTTGTTTGGTCGTTGGTTGTGTATGCTCTTTTCCTGCGCCTTTGAGCGATCTGGAAAATAAAAAACAACCACGATCACTTTTCTAACATTTCATTTGCAGGATAACTACTAATTTATTTTCTGTAGAACCACATTACTGGAATATTGTCAAAAACAAAAACAACAAAAATCCCGCAAAAATATCACCATTCAAAGACAATTGCTGAAACCAAAAAAAACAAAAAGTACGCTCAGGTACGCAATTATTTTCTGCTAGTGATTTATTTCAAATTGGAAAGAACCCTACGTTTAATCACTTTATCATATTGTTTTAGCACGTAGACAAGGTGGATTTCATCACCACCAAAGCTACACCGGTGACGTGGACTTGACTACCACGCACCAACAACATTTGCATCTGCATTGCACTTTGAGACCTAGTCTCATCACAGCGTTCGGTATTTACCTCGCCACTGCTCTTCACTTACAGGTAATGCTGTCGTGCAGTGCATGCGAGTCACGCCTAAATATCTATAACAACGAAGCCTGGGCATCGTCCCTGTAAATCTTCGGGGAGTTATAAGGACACCATACACATTCATCCCTCCATCACCTTCCACCTTTTCACAAAACCTGTTCTGGACGTGGTGATTCACTCCAAAACAGGAAAGTAAGAATTGGTGAGTCTCCTCCAGTGCTCTAAGGGTTCCCCATACCAATTCTGTCCCCGTACAGAATTAGGTATATCAGGACTAGGGTATATCGGAGGGACGCATCTTCTTGGAGTAATAAGAGCCTGCATCCACCATTTCACAACATACTTGTATGATTGCATGAAACAATGATCATTCCTGAAGAAGTTACTCATAAGCCAAAACAATTGAATCCACATGACTGCTTGCTGTTTGAAAACACAATAGTTTAGCATTTTTTTTATCATAAAACTTGGCTGATATCAATGTGTTCATTGTAAAAGTTCAGACCCTAGTTGTGTTCCACAAAAAAATCAGTTCTCGACCAATTCAATACCAAGTGAAAACATCCAAACAATCCAACAACACAGATCAAACCATCACACCAATTTCATTAGCTTACCTCATCCAACAATACATTTGTCATAACTTGGCATCGGCTATATCCAATTGATATTGAGTGACTAGCATTCACTCCCCATATTGTCAATTGTCAAAACATCATCCATAGCTTGTTTCCAGCTATATCAAACTAATATTGGGTAACTTGTTTGAGTTCACTCATTATTCTATCCACCATCACATTTATCCAAATCATAGCCAACACAAATCCTTTCATAACCATATCATGATTAACCTATTCAGGTTACTCTCCCTGTCAATAGTCCAGAGCTTATTTAATTCAAATCTACACAACGTGCAACAAATCGTTTAATAACTCGTCTCGAGTTACATCATCATCATATTGAGATAACTTGTTTGAGTTACTCTCCTTATCAGTCATCACAAGCTTATTCACGATAAATCCAAAGTAATCAAAGTCATAATGGTATTCCACTCGCAGTCGCAATCGTGAAAAATGATGACGAAGAAGTCACACAACCAGAACTCACACTGAAGAACAAGAACAAGTCAATATGGGTGATAGAACAAAACAAAAATGAATATCTGTTACGCATCCTAGCCATGGGAGCAAAACTACCCCCTGACTTCGGGACCAAAAATTTAAACAAACTCATTGAAAATGGTGAATCTAGTTATCACAATGAAATACCAAACAATCCAAATGGTTCTTCTTCGGCCGAAGAATTATTCACTAAAATCCAAGGAAATTTAACAAATAACGATGAGGGAAACAACGATTAAGGCTGAA